>CATNEN010000013.1:600000-919894 GCA_950097015.1 Macrostomum hystrix
ATCAGTCCTATCTCGATAATCCTTCTATCAGTCCTATCTCGATAATCCTTCTATGAGTCCTATCTCGATAATCATTTTATCAGTCCTATCTCGATAATCCTTATGAGTCCTATCTCGATAATCCTTATGAGTCATATCTCGATAATTCTTTTAAGTCTTATCTCGATAATCCTTCTACGAGCTATGAGTCCTGTCACGTTAATCCTTCTCTGATTCATATCTCGATAATCCTTCTCTGATTCATATCTCGATTTCTGATAAATCAAAAGTCTGCTTCGCTCTCTCTTACTACTTTGCTAGCCTATTTCATGACTATTCTTACAATTTAGGCGCATTGAAATTGCAAAGATGGATCAGCTGACAGTTAATTTTACATTAATTTTTGGGCGCAGATGGCAACAAAAAATTCTCGCCTGTTTTATGTGGAGATGAAAAAATATGGGCCGTTCGGCAGTTGTGAGAGCCTACGTAGTTAATCCCGCCGCTTTGCAGTGGATTTACGGTTGGTATTTATTTTATTAAAAGTATTTAGGCACTATAAAAGGATTATGTAACTCTGAGCAGTTTGAGTGATAGCACTGTATTGCTTTCTTATTTTTTCGTACACATATTTTTACCAGTTCCACAACTACCTAGCAGCATCAAAAATAGTAGTACCATACCCATTGTGTTTCAGTGTTGTTTTTTATTCATCAGATAATTTTTTCTTATTTCTTACTCGCTTTTTAGCAGCTTTTTGTGCATAGAGTTAACTTTTGCCTTAGTTTTTTTAGTTCTTTTATGAAAATTTATATTATCAATTAGTAAAACTACGAATTTTCATTTTTTGTTTCAATCAACACCAAGACAGTTGTTTTTGTGAACTTTTAGGTAAGTTATTGCGTATGTTTTTTTACGTGTCAGAAACGTGTTTGAAGTGTCAATCAGGTGTCAACATCAAAGTGTCAGGTTAGACCTTAAAGTGTCAGGTTAGATCTTAAAGTGTCAGGTTAGTGTCTTTAGGTCTCAGGGTAGATCTTAAAGTGTCAGGTTTGATATTAAAGTGTCAGGTTTGATATTAAAGTGTCATATTAGTGTCTTTAAGTGTCAGGTTAGATCTTAAAGTGTCAGGTTAGTGTCTTCAAGTATCAGGTTAGATATTAAAGTGTCAGCTGGTTATCTTCATATTTGTCAGGTTAGATATTAAAGTGTCAGCTGGTTATCTTCATATTTGTCAGGTTAGATATTAAAGTGTCAGCTGGTTATCTTCATATTTGTCAGGTTAGATATTAAAGTGTCAGCTGGTTATCTTCATATTTGTCAGGTTAGATATGAAAGTGTCAGCTGGTTATCTTCATATTTGTCAGGTTAGATATTAAAGTGTCAGCTGGTTATCTTCAAAGTGTCAGGTTAGATTCTAAAGTGTCAGGTTGATCTTGAAGTATCAGATTAGTGTCTTTAGCTGTCAGTTAGGTGTCTTTAAAGTGTCAGATTAACGTCTTAGTGTCAACCTCATTTAGACATATTTAAGACTTTGATTTAAAACAAAGACCGTTTGCTATGCGTCTAGTATTTTGAAGTCTCGTCTAATCTGTTTGATATATTTTTCTGTATCTTTTTGCGAAACACCCCTAGACTATAAGATATTTATACAAAGACATGCAGTCTTCATTTCAATACTTGTATTCAACTTCTATGGGTTTCCTTGTGTAGCAGTCTTTGTTTTGTCATTAAAAACTATGACTAACAGAAAAATACTCTATTCTATTATTTCATCAGCTTTGCGCATTTTTAAGCACTCAACAGACAGAAATGCTCTTGATTTTTTAAACTAGCATCTGCTCGTATTTTTGCGAGATTTTCGAAGAAAAAATATTGACATTTAATTGGTTAGTATTTTGCTTAGACTTTATACGTCAGTTTGTCCCGACAATTTATTTGTGTTGTTTTCACCCCAAATAAACACTCAAGAAAGTCACAAACACTGCGATAGAATATATGCTTTTGGTTCATTCCAAGAAATTACCGTTCTTTAACTAACTCGCTTCCTACACCTCCTCCCTCTCCTTCCCCTTCTTCTCCTCATCTTCACCTTCCTCTCCTTATCTCTCCCTTTCTCTCCTCATCTTCCCCTTCCTCTCTTCATCTTCCCCTTCCTCTCCTCATCTTCCCCTTCCTCTCCTCATCTTCCCCTTCCTCTCTTCATCTTCCCCTTCCTCTCCTTATCTCTCCCTTTCTCTCCTCATCTTCCCCTTCCTCTCTTCATCTTCCCCTTCCCCTCCTCATCTCTCCCTTTCTCTCCTCATCTTCCCCTTCCTCTCTTCATCTTCCCCTTCCTCTCTTCCTCTTCCCCTTCCTCTCTTCATCTTACCCTTCCTCTCTTCATCTTCCGCTTCCTCTCCTCATCTCTCCCTTTCTCTTCTCATCTTCCCCTTCCTCTCCTCATCTTCGCCTTCCTCTCTTCATCTTCCCCTTCCTCTCCTCATCTTCACCTTCCTCTCCTTATCTTCCCCTTCCTCTCATTATCTTCCCCTTCCTCTCCTCATCTTCCCCTTTCTCTCCTTATCTTCCCCTTCCTCTCTTCATCTTCCCCTTCCTCTCTTCATCTTCCCCTTCCTCTCCTCATCTTCCCCTTTCTCTCCTCATCTTCCCCTTCCTCTCCTTGTCTTCCCCTTCCCCTGCCATAGACTATTGGTTAGGCCTTGCCGGGTATTAATTCCTTCTTCGCAGAGGTACACAAAGAGAAAGAATGAAGAGAGCGGGCAATCTATGGTTTCCGTGTGTCGGTTTTTCCGAGGCTTTTAAGAACTGCGCGCCAGTAAGTAATCAGCAGGGGATAATCAGTGAATAAAGAACTGTGAGCAATGGATCAGCACACATGCAAGTAATCAGTGAATAAGGAACTGTGAGCAATGGATCAGCACAGTGTAGCGTGTGTCGGGAAGTGATGCAAACTCACTTCACTCGTCTATACACATGAAGATTGGCTGCTTTACTTCTAACAGTGCTGGTGTTTAAGCCATAGACATTTTTGTTTTTATGGCTATCTAGACTCAAGTTCAGGTATATCAGGGCGCCACTCAGCCTTTAAATCCCTGTCTATGGTCGAGACAAAGATTATAATTTTCCTATCACTCAAAGTGCCTAGAGCAGAAATAGAAAAGCAAATGTTCTTATACTCGTATTAAATTAATTTAAAGCTAAAATGATATACAATTGAGTTAAAATGTATGAGGCGAAAATAAAGAAATGATGAAAAAAGACTGGGATAGAATCAATGCCTGACATGTGACAGGTTTTCAATAATTTCGTGACTAGAATTTGAAATTTATGCACGCCCAGTCATCAAAATTCAATGAATCGGCGTCAAATTACATCATTCTGTTTCTTCTAACGTCGAAAATAGTATTTGTGTAAATAAAAGACTGGGATAATAAATAAAGCCGGACAAAGTCGGATAAGCTCCGGAGTTCGAATTTAATTCTCTATTTGTTTTGCTCACCAAAATCACGCTGTGATTTCTATGCCTTGTTTCTATGATCTTATCCACCTAGGTGGAAAATGTGCTCATATGAAAATAACGGAAATCGGAACGACACAATTTTGTGAGGAAAAATGATTTACAAAAAATGAAATGCAAGAATTTACCGAAATGTATTTTTCCTCTATTTATCAAGCACCTCAAAAAATTGGAGTGGGGTGGTCGGTATAAATAGGCAGGGTGGGTTGATTGGAGTGGGGTGGTCGGTATAAATAGGCAGGGTGGGTTGATTGGAGTGGGGTGGTCGGTATAAATAGGCAGGGTGGGTTGATTGGAGTGGGGTGGTCGGTATAAATAGACAGGGTGGATCGATTGGAGTGGGGTGGTCGGTCTAAACAGGCGGGTTAGGTCGATTGGAGTGGGGTTGAGTGGTCATAGCCCCTGTTCTGACCAATCAGAGTACTTTGAAAGTAGAAAAATTTTCTTTGTAATAAACCGACCCGTATAGTGAACGAAGTGCCGAGTGGGCAGAAATAAAAGTACAAATTGAGCGCGAACGAGGGAGAAAGAATTAAAGTTGGCTTGAATTTGGCTACAGGCTCCGAGTTTCTGCATTTAAGGCCTTTGACTTTCTTATCGAGGGCTTGCTGTACATTTTTGTGCACAGATTGTTTGCCGAACGGCATAGCTATAGCACCCGTAAAGTAGATGTCCCCGATTCAGGCACGTCTGGTTGGAAGCTGAATTTTAGCGACACGCTACTATTAGTAGGTTCTGCTTCTGCTGCTTCCGCTGATGCTGCACTGCTGCATTCATAAACTAGCTCGCCGTCAGCGTTCAACCCCCTTGTATGGCCCATGCTGGCTAGCCAATCCCTGCGACTGCCGAACCTTGCAGACACGTAGCAGTAAACTGAATGATTCGACTGTGCGCTGGGCGCAATGATTTCGGAGCCGTCAAGCTTGTCCGTGGACATGTGCACCTCGGATGTCTTCCAGTTGGACCGGCTTGATACAGCTGTGTGTTCGAAATCTTCAATCTGAGGTCAGGGAAGGCTAATGATGACAGAATGATAAAGAAAGCCTAGACATGAGCATCCCAAACATCATCTGATAGACGGGGATACTTGTGATATATCTGTGAGATTGGAGTGTTATCTGTGAGATAGGAGTGTTATCTGTGAGATAGGAGTGTTATCTGTGAGATTGCAGTGTTATCTGTGAGATTGCAGTGTTATCTGTGAGATAGGAGTGTTATCTGTGAGATAGGAGTGCTATCTGTGAGATAGGAGTGTTATCTGTGAGATAGGAGTGTTATCTGTGAGATTGCAGTGTTATCTGTGAGATTGGAGTGTTATCTGTGAGATAGGAGTGTTATCTGTGAGATAGGAGTGTTATCTGTGAGATAGGAGTGCTATCTGTGAGATTGCAGTGTTATCTGTGAGATAGGAGTGTTATCTGTGATATTGCAGTGTTATCTGTGAGATTGCAGTGTTATCTGTGAGATTGGAGTGTTATCTGTGAGATAGGAGTGTTATCTGTGAGATAGGAGTGTTATCTGTGAGATAGGAGTGTTATCTGTGAGATTGCAGTGTTATCTGTGAGATAGGAGTGTTATCTGTGAGATAGGAGTGCTATCTGTGAGATAGGAGTGTTATCTGTGAGATAGGAGTGTTATCTGTGAGATTGCAGTGTTATCTGTGAGATTGGAGTGTTATCTGTGAGATAGGAGTGTTATCTGTGAGATAGGAGTGCTATCTGTGAGATTGCAGTGTTATCTGTGAGATAGGAGTGTTATCTGTGAGATTGCAGTGTTATCTGTGAGATTGCAGTGTTATCTGTGAGATTGCAGTGTTATCTGTGAGATTGGAGTGTTATCTGTGAGATTGGAGTGTTATCTGTGAGATTGGAGTGTTATCTGTGAGATAGGAGTGTTATCTGTGAGATTGCAGTGTTATCTGTGAGATTGCAGTGTTATCTGTGAGATTGCAGTGTTATCTGTGAGATTGCAGTGTTATCTGTGAGATTGCAGTGTTATCTGTGAGATAGGAGTGTTATCTGTGAGATTGCAGTGTTATCTGTGAGATTGGAGTGTTATCTGTGAGATTGCAGTGTTATCTGTGAGATTGGAGTGTTATCTGTGAGATTGCAGTGTTATCTGTGAGATTGGAGTGTTATCTGTGAGATTGCAGTGTTATCTGTGAGATAGGAGTGTTATCTGTGAGATTGCAGTGTTATCTGTGAGATTGGAGTGTTATCTGTGAGATTGCAGTGTTATCTGTGAGATTGGAGTGTTATCTGTGAGATTGCAGTGTTATCTGTGAGATTGCAGTGTTATCTGTGAGATTGCAGTGTTATCTGTGAGATTGCAGTGTTATCTGTGAGATTGGAGTGTTATCTGTGAGATTGGAGTGTTATCTGTGAGATTGCAGTGTTATCTGTGAGATTGCAGTGTTATCTGTGAGATTGGAGTGTTATCTGTGAGATAGGAGTGTTATCTGTGAGATTGGAGTGTTATCTGTGAGATAGGAGTGTTATCTGTGAGATTGCAGTGTTATCTGTGAGATTGCAGTGTTATCTGTGAGATTGCAGTGTTATCTGTGAGATTGCAGTGTTATCTGTGAGATAGGAGTGTTATCTGTGAGATTGCAGTGTTATCTGTGAGATTGGAGTGTTATCTGTGAGATTGCAGTGTTATCTGTGAGATTGGAGTGTTATCTGTGAGATAGGAGTGTTATCTGTGAGATTGGAGTGTTATCTGTGAGATAGGAGTGTTATCTGTGAGATTGCAGTGTTATCTGTGAGATTGCAGTGTTATCTGTGAGATTGCAGTGTTATCTGTGAGATTGCAGTGTTATCTGTGAGATAGGAGTGTTATCTGTGAGATTGCAGTGTTATCTGTGAGATTGGAGTGTTATCTGTGAGATTGCAGTGTTATCTGTGAGATTGGAGTGTTATCTGTGAGATTGCAGTGTTATCTGTGAGATTGGAGTGTTATCTGTGAGATTGCAGTGTTATCTGTGAGATAGGAGTGTTATCTGTGAGATTGCAGTGTTATCTGTGAGATTGGAGTGTTATCTGTGAGATTGCAGTGTTATCTGTGAGATTGGAGTGTTATCTGTGAGATTGCAGTGTTATCTGTGAGATTGCAGTGTTATCTGTGAGATTGCAGTGTTATCTGTGAGATTGCAGTGTTATCTGTGAGATTGGAGTGTTATCTGTGAGATTGGAGTGTTATCTGTGAGATTGCAGTGTTATCTGTGAGATTGCAGTGTTATCTGTGAGATAGGAGTGTTATCTGTGAGATTGGAGTGTTATCTGTGAGATTGCAGTGTTATCTGTGAGATTGCAGTGTTATCTATGAGATAGGAGTGTTATCTATGAGATTGGAGTGTTATCTATGAGATAGGAGTGTTATCTGTGAGATAGGAGTGTTATCTGTGAGATAGGAGTGTTATCTGTGAGATTGCAGTGTTATCTGTGAGATTGCAGTGTTATCTGTGAGATTGCAGTGTTATCTATGAGATGGGAGTGTTATCTATGAGATAGGAGTGTTATCTGTGAAATTGGAGTGTTATCTGTGATATAGGAGTGTTATCTGTGAGATTGGAGTGTTATCTGTGAGATAGGAGTGTTATCTGTGAGATTGCAGTGTTATCTGTGAGATTGCAGTGTTATCTGTGAGATAGGAGTGCTATCTGTGAGATTGCAGTGTTATCTGTGAGATAGGAGTGTTATCTGTGATATTGCAGTGTTATCTGTGAGATTGCAGTGTTATCTGTGAGATTGCAGTGTTATCTGTGAGATTGGAGTGTTATCTGTGAGATTGCAGTGTTATCTGTGAGATTGCAGTGTTATCTGTGAGATTGCAGTGTTATCTGTGAGATTGCAGTGTTATCTGTGAGATTGGAGTGTTATCTGTGAGATTGCAGTGTTATCTGTGAGATTGCAGTGTTATCTGTGAGATAGGAGTGTTATCTGTGAGATTGGAGTGTTATCTGTGAGATTGCAGTGTTATCTGTGAGATTGCAGTGTTATCTATGAGATAGGAGTGTTATCTATGAGATTGGAGTGTTATCTATGAGATAGGAGTGTTATCTGTGAAATTGGAGTGTTATCTGTGAGATAGGAGTGTTATCTGTGAGATTGCAGTGTTATCTGTGAGATTGCAGTGTTATCTGTGAGATTGCAGTGTTATCTATGAGATGGGAGTGTTATCTATGAGATAGGAGTGTTATCTGTGAAATTGGAGTGTTATCTGTGATATAGGAGTGTTATCTGTGAGATTGGAGTGTTATCTGTGAGATAGGAGTGTTATCTGTGAGATTGCAGTGTTATCTGTGAGATTGCAGTGTTATCTGTAAGATTGGAGTGTTATCTGTGAGATAGGAGTGTTATCTGTGAGATTGGAGTGTTATCTGTGAGATTGGAGTGTTATCTGTGAGATAGGAGTGTTATCTCTCTATCTCTTCTCTATCTATTTGCAGGGGGGCCCGGGCACTTGTCGCACAAGCGACGGAGCGGCACGCCCCCAGACCGGCGAACTAGGCGCTTAGCGCCCATCACGCCGCCTTCCCTGAGCAGGCACCACACACAGCAGCACAGACCAGCCGGGGAGGGCAGGAGGCACCCAGAAAAGGCAGCAGTGCCCCCCACCCCAGCCCCACACGCATAGAGCAGACCAAGCTGATAAGACTTAAGGGGGGACAGGCTGATAAGAAATCAGTCCTCAGGGGGGCGGGTGATGAGTGTACACTTATCAAATCGCGCTGACGGAAATCCAGAAAGCGCGCGGCGGTGTACACCCGCCCTCCAGCCACCCCCGCAAGGTCTCACGCCCCAGCGCCAACGCACACAACTCACACAACGCAGAACAGGCACACAGAAGGTAGGAGCGAAGCTATTATTTCAAGCTTTGATTGCACGAAATATGGTGCACCTCCACCGGTCGCTACTGTCCAAACCCTCCAACAAGTCCCGAAATTAATCGTGACTTAAAGGGAGAATCGAACTAGCGTCCATTGGAGTGCGAGGCTAGCCGCTGACCCACTCGCCCCTTAGGATTGTTATCTGTGAGATTGCAGTGTTATCTATGAGATAGGAGTGTTAGCTGTAACAAACATATATGTCGCCCGCAATATCATGTAGACGGTTGTTACCTAACTATGAGTAGATTGTTACATAATTAAGAATAAAGATCAGGTTAAAAACATTCCCCCGGGTCGCCTGTGAAGTTTCTAATTTAAGCTAACAATCATTTCAATTAATCAGAAGCATTCCCTAATAAATAGGGGAAAAAAAAATAACGAATAGATCAACAAACCTCAACATCGTCTACGTCAGTATTGAAGAACGCAAAACTGTAGATACTCTTGCGAGCCACCAGGTATTTCATGTCGTCAAAATCTGTAATTAATTTTAGCCGCTCGAAAGAAGCCAAATTCAAGCCTGAATTTATGTGAACAGGATTTATGTGAAAGGCTCACAGCTTTCACACTGAAGGCTCACAGCTTTCACACTGAAGGCTCACAGCTTTCACACTGAAGGCTCACAGCTTTCACACTGAAGGCTCACAGCTTTCACACTGAAGGCTCACAGCTTTCACACTGAAGGCTCACAGCTTTCACACTGAAGGCTCACAGCTTTCACACTGAAGGCTCACAGCTTTCACACTGAAGGCTCACAGCTTTCACACTGAAGGTTGACAGCTTTCACACTGAAGGCTCACAGCTTTCACACTGAAGGGTCACAGCTTTCACAATGAAGGCTCACAGCTTTCACACTGAAGGGTCACAGCTTTCACACTGAAGGCTCACAGCTTTCACACTGAAGGTTTACAGCTTTCACACTGAAGGCTTACAGCTTTCACACTGAAGGTTGACAGCTTTCACACTGAAGGTTGACAGCTTTCACACTGAAGGCTCACAGCTTTCACACTGAAGGCTCACAGCTTTCACAGTGAAGGTTGACAGCTTTCACACTGAAGGTTGACAGCTTTCAAACTGAAGGCTCACAGCTTTCACACTGAAGGGTCACAGCTTTCACAATGAAGGCTCACAGCTTTCACACTGAAGGCTCACAGCTTTCACACTGAAGGTTGACAGCTTTCACACTGAAGGTTCACAGCTTTCACAATGAAGGTTCACAGCTTTCACACTGAAGGCTCACAGCTTTCACACTGAAGGTTCACAGCTTTCACACTGAAGGTTGACAGCTTTCACACTGAAGGCTGACAGCTTTCACACTGAAGGTTGACAGCTTTCACACTGAAGGTTGACAGCTTTCACACTGAAGGTTGACAGCTTTCACACTGAAGGCTCACAGCTTTCACACTGAAGGTTGACAGCTTTCACACTGAAGGTTCACAGCTTTCACACTGAAGGTTGACAGCTTTCACACTGAAGGCTCACAGCTTTCACACTGAAGGCTCACAGCTTTCACACTGAAGGTTGACAGCTTTCACACTGAAGGTTCACAGCTTTCACAATGAAGGTTCACAGCTTTCACACTGAAGGCTCACAGCTTTCACACTGAAGGCTCACAGCTTTCACACTGAAGGTTGACAGCTTTCACACTGAAGGTTCACAGCTTTCACACTGAAGGTTGACAGCTTTCACACTGAAGGTTGACAGCTTTCACACTGAAGGTTCACAGCTTTCACACTGAAGGTTGACAGCTTTCACACTGAAGGCTCACAGCTTTCACACTGAAGGGTCACAGCTTTCACAATGAAGGCTCACAGCTTTCACACTGAAGGGTCACAGCTTTCACAATGAAGGCTCACAGCTTTCACACTGAAGGTTTACAGCTTTCACACTGAAGGCTCACAGCTTTCACACTGAAGGCTCACAGCTTTCACACTGAAGGTTGACAGCTTTCACACTGAAGGCTCACAGCTTTCACACTGAAGGCTCACAGCTTTCACACTGAAGGTTGACAGCTTTCACACTGAAGGTTGACAGCTTTCACACTGAAGGCTCACAGCTTTCACACTGAAGGGTCACAGCTTTCACAATGAAGGCTCACAGCTTTCACACTGAAGGTTGACAGCTTTCACACTGAAGGCTCACAGCTTTCACACTGAAGGTTGACAGCTTTCACACTGAAGGTTGACAGCTTTCACACTGAAGGCTCACAGCTTTCACACTGAAGGTTGACAGCTTTCACACTGAAGGTTCACAGCTTTCACAATGAAGGTTCACAGCTTTCACACTGAAGGCTCACAGCTTTCACACTGAAGGTTGACAGCTTTCACACTGAAGGTTCACAGCTTTCACACTGAAGGTTGACAGCTTTCACACTGAAGGTTGACAGCTTTCACACTGAAGGTTGACAGCTTTCACACTGAAGGCTCACAGCTTTCACACTGAAGGCTCACAGCTTTCACACTGAAGGTTGACAGCTTTCACACTGAAGGTTGACAGCTTTCACACTGAAGGCTCACAGCTTTCACACTGAAGGCTCACAGCTTTCACACTGAAGGGTCACAGCTTTCACACTGAAGGCTCACAGCTTTCACACTGAAGGCTCACAGCTTTCACACTGAAGGCTCACAGCTTTCACACTGAAGGCTCACAGCTGTCACACTGAAGGCTCACAGCTTTCACACTGAAGGTTGACAGCTTTCACACTGAAGGCTCACAGCTGTCACACTGAAGGCTCACAGCTGTCACACTGAAGGCTCACAGCTTTCACACTGAAGGTTCACAGCTGTCACACTGAAGGCTCACAGCTGTCACACTGAAGGCTCACAGCTTTCACACTGAAGGTTCACAGCTTTCACACTGAAGGCTCACAGCTTTCACACTGAAGGCTCACAGCTTTCACACTGAAGGTTGACAGCTTTCACACTGAAGGTTGACAGCTTTCACACTGAAGGTTGACAGCTTTCACACTGAAGGTTGACAGCTTTCACACTGAAGGTTGACAGCTTTCACACTGAAGGCTCACAGCTTTCACACTGAAGGCTCACAGCTTTCACACTGAAGGTTGACAGCTTTCACACTGAAGGCTCACAGCTTTCACACTGAAGGTTGACAGCTTTCACACTGAAGGTTGACAGCTTTCACACTGAAGGTTGACAGCTTTCACACTGAAGGTTGACAGCTTTCACACTGAAGGTTGACAGCTTTCACACTGAAGGCTCACAGCTTTCACACTGAAGGCTCACAGCTGTCACACTGAAGGCTCACAGCTGTCACACTGAAGGCTCACAGCTGTCACACTGAAGGCTCACAGCTTTCACACTGAAGGTTCACAGCTTTCACACTGAAGGCTCACAGCTTTCACACTGAAGGCTCACAGCTTTCACACTGAAGGCTCACAGCTTTCACACTGAAGGTTGACAGCTTTCACACTGAAGGTTGACAGCTTTCACACTGAAGGTTGACAGCTTTCACACTGAAGGTTGACAGCTTTCACACTGAAGGTTGACAGCTTTCACACTGAAGGCTCACAGCTTTCACACTGAAGGCTCAGAGCTTTCACACTGAAGGTTGACAGCTTTCACACTGAAGGCTCACAGCTTTCACACTGAAGGTTGACAGCTTTCACACTGAAGGTTGACAGCTTTCACACTGAAGGTTGACAGCTTTCACACTGAAGGTTGACAGCTTTCACACTGAAGGCTCACAGCTGTCACACTGAAGGCTCACAGCTTTCACACTGAAGGTTGACAGCTTTCACACTGAAGGTTCACAGCTTTCACACTGAAGGCTCACAGCTGTCACACTGAAGGCTCACAGCTTTCACACTGAAGGCTCACAGCTGTCACACTGAAGGCTCACAGCTTTCACACTGAAGGTTGACAGCTTTCACACTGAAGGCTCACAGCTGTCACACTGAAGGCTCACAGCTGTCACACTGAAGGCTCACAGCTTTCACACTGAAGGTTCACAGCTGTCACACTGAAGGCTCACAGCTGTCACACTGAAGGCTCACAGCTTTCACACTGAAGGTTGACAGCTTTCACACTGAAGGTTCACAGCTTTCACACTGAAGGCTCACAGCTTTCACACTGAAGGTTCACAGTCCTTAATAAAACTCGAGGCTGATATTAGTTGAAAGTGGTACTCAATGAAATGGCAAACTCACAGTCACCAGACTTACCCATGTCCACGTGGCCCTCAATGATGCCACTACAAAACTCAATAGATTTTGAGCTTGATTTCTGGAAATATCCCAAAAAAGAAAGACAAACAGTACGGACAATGTCTGTCGCTAAAACTAGCTTAATTTAATGTCACTTTTTATCATCTGAAATCATCCATCATCTGAAATCATCCATCATCTGAAATCATCCATCATCTGAAATCATCCATCATCTGAATTTTTAGAAAAAAGTATTTGTTTAAATTTCCTGAAAAACAAGCACTGGTTTATCACAATTGCCAAATTAACTCAGCAGCGAATGAACTCCGCTTTTATAGAAGTTTAGGAAAATTCCGACCGATCTAAATCCCAAATCCGAAATCCCAAAATTTGGGATCTAAATCTCGAAATGCGAAATTTTAACCCATTGACTTTTCATGCAACCGAAATCCTATCTAATCAAATTTCCATCCAACCAAAAACTCCATCTAACCGAAATCTCATCTAACCGAAATCCCATCTAACCAAAATCCCATCTTGCCAAAATCCCATCTAACCAAAATCCCATCTTGCTAAAATCCCATATAACCAAAATCCCATCTTACCAAAATCCCATCTTGCCAAAACTCCATCTAACTAAAATCCCATCTTGCCAAAATCCCATCTAACCAAAATCCCATCTTGCTAAAATCCCATATAACCAAAATCCCATCTTACCAAAATCCCATCTTGCCAAAACTCCATCTAACTAAAATCCCATCTTGCTAAAATCCCATCTAACCAAAATCCCATCTTGCCAAAATCCCATCTAACCAAAATCCCGTCTAACCAAAATCCCATCTAACCGAAATCCCGTCTAACCAAAATCCCATCTAACCGAAATCCCATCTACCCGAAATCCCATCGAACCGATATCCCATCTAACCGATATCCCATCTAACCTAAGTCCCATCTAAGCGAAATTCCTTCTAGCCAAAATTTATGGTTTTCTAGTCAGACTAGTCTAGGCTTTCTAGTCTCTCTAGTCTTTTAATGACATAATTTAGCATGGCATTGAACTGGGGGTAAATATTAGGCCATGACTCATTCTCACCTCACTCTCCTCTGTCATGTCCTCGGTAGTAGCATCGCTATTCCTTTTTTTTCCGCTCGTCTTCCGCTTCTGGCAGGGCGCCAACTCCTGACTGTTGGGCAAGTTCAACTGTCCGGCCGGTGGCCTTGCTCGCCGGAAGCAGCGGCGCATATCAGAATGCGAACTGTTTGAAAAATTCTAATCAGCGCATTGTAATCATGCTCTTTGTATCTGGGCGATTCTGTCTGTGCTTCCGAAGCATGTTAAAAAAACAATAAGGCTGAGTTGAAAATAGCCCGCTATTGAAGCTTCTATAGTGATAGTTTATTTTTCGAATGTCTATGGCCAGAATTGTTCGGCAAAAGGCCTTTTCGATTATCAAGTTAACCACTTAGCTGCTTGCACTTTTTCACCTCAATAAAGTTAAGACTGAACTCGATCCCGCGGCGAGGCCACACACTTATTCACGAGAAGGCTTGGGGTTTTGTCGCGCAATTTAGGGCCAATCTCTAAAGCACAATGAGAATGTACACTGCCTGACGATGACGTTTGAGTGTGTGCCCGCGTACAGTATCTAAATGCCTGTGTACTCAGGAGAAAGTGGAATGGAAAGAATTGCCCACAACCCTCCTGAAATTATTATTGCAAATATTGTTTTAATTTATTTCAGCAGAACATATAAAAGATGAAAGGGAATGAGAACTTCAATCCAAAGTGCAGCACAAAAACTTATTTTGTAATGTTCTGCGGCTATGACTCATCGCTAGTTCTATTTTTAGCACACAAATAATCCAGCACGTCACGTGACACCATTAAGCCAATCAGGGAGATATAATTCCATTCAGCAAGAGCTTGGAAGTACTGTAGGGTAAATAGTTCGATTTTTAAGACCTGATAAGGTCTCTAAGACAAGAGTAAAAACTACTGAAATTCTTGAATCGAATATCCAAAATATTCATCCAATCGCCCTAAAAATCCAGAACACGGGATCCAGACTTGGAAGTTTCCGTTCTATTCGATAAAACAACTTCAAGAATCATAAAACATCGGCATCGTCGGGGTGTCTGGTGGCAAAAACCACCAATATAAGCACAATTTTGCTGCGCACAAAATTTCACCATGTAAACATGTAAGCTTCAGGTAAGTGTGAAACTTCAGGGAAGTGTGAAACTTCAGGGAAGTGTGAAACTTCAGGGAAGTGTGAAACTTCAGGGAAGTATGAAACTTCAGGGAAGTGTTAAAACTTCAGGGAAGTGTTAAAACTTCAGGGAAGTGTGAAACTTCAGGTAAGTGTGAAACTTCAGGTAAGTGTGAAACTTCAGGTAAGTGTGAAACTTCAGGTAAGTGTGAAACTTCAGGTAAGTGTGAAACTTCAGGTAAGTGTGAAACTTCAGGTAAGTGTGAAACTTCAGGGAAGTGAAACGTCTGGACAGGAAGTTTGTGAGTAGACGATGTAATTAAAGGTAACTTGCAGCCACCTGAGTTTAACACGCCTCTAAAGTATTAGGCTAGTTGAAATCCCAGTCCCAATATCCCATTTTGGGGATCTGTGCTTTTGCGCAGTATTATCGTACTAACCGTGAGGCGGCTGACTTTGCAAATGCTAAATTGCGAGGCTGAAGTTGGGGTGCTAAAACCGAAGTTTTAGCCGTTCTAGCCTCCGATCAGCCTATTTAATCAGTCATAAAACTATATTATTCCCAGTGCACTGTTCCAACCAGACGTAAAATATTGTATCGCATTTTCTCTGAATACAAAAGTAGTAAATTGATCGGACACAATGATTTTTTTCTGCTCTCTTTTTTAGTATATATTAATATAGCTTTTTGCAGACCATTTGATCCTTCGAGCATTCGATTTAATCCACAGTAGCAAAATCCAAGCGTTTCAGGCCAATTTTAAAGTTGTCTATGGCCAAAAGTATGACCATAGAGCAATCGATTTGCTCCTTCGGACACGCATTTAAGCCTCCCTCCACTGTTTGGTTGTTATCGGTAATGTCGCCCTAGAACACAGACTAGGCAGAATTACCATCAGACGTCAGAGAGCGCAGCAGCTAACACTTATGTTCGACGAAGAAAGTGAGGACAGCTTTGATTCCATCGACGAAGTTGACGAGCCCGTGGAACGAGGGCCATATGCCTAGATAAGCGACGAGAAGTACGAGCTGATAGTGAGCGCAGTCAACGGGGTCAGCGAGTCCGGCGCGTGCTGCACACACAACGAGGAGTGCAGGTGAACGTCCTGCAGGCCATTGCACTGGACCTCGGCCTTGTCGACCACAGGATCGTCTGCCAGACCCTGACCGCGAACAGGCATTCGTTGAAGAGCTGCTCCAAGCAGTCAGCAACCGCGATGACGCCAACAATGCCGACCATTTCTGCATTATCATGGATGGCGCTCGATTCCACAACGGATTGCGGATTCCCGAGCAATTTGCGGCTAACTGGCGCGTCGTGGTGCTGCCTCCGTACTCGCCGTTCCTTAATCCGTTAGAGAGCGCTCACTCGTGCCTGAAGGTGGTGATCAAGCGACAGCTCTCCCAGCCATAAGTGCAGCTGGAACTGGACAACCCGGCTTCAGAGACCACACTACGCGAGTGGCGTATCCTCGTGCTGCACAGGATCGCAGAAGAAGCGACAGCGGACATAACAGCGGTTAAGTGCGGAGGCTGGTTCCGGCATATGCTGCGCTACCTGCCTCGCTGCGTTGCGGAGGATGTGATTTTTTGACACTGTTTAATGTTTCCCTTTTCCCTTCTGACTTCCAATTGTCCACGATTTTACCATAGACAGTTCGCAGAAAATACACAAAACATTAAAGTGCAGTCCAAATTATATTATACATTTCTCTCCATCCGTTTACTTATCTTCATTCTGATTGGCTATCAGTAGATTTACGCTTTTCGACCACCTCACTCTCCGTCTAGCTAACCCTGTTTAGCTCTGTCAATCTGAACTGTTTTCTCTTCCGCACTTCACCTACCTTTATTCTGATTGGCTGATAAGAGGAGTTTTACTAGTCCACCACCTCACTCCCTACCTCTGTCCCTTGTTATACCGAACAGCCCACCCCGTCACTTTACTTATTTGCGGGGGGCCTGGGGCACTTGACGCACAAACACAGGAACGGCATTCCCCCAGGCCGGCGAACGAGGCGGGAGTCGCCCATCGCGCCATCTGGACCCTGGACACAGGCACCTCACACACAGCAGCAAGCCAAGAGGGGAAGGGGGCGGCAGCCGGACTGCCTCTCACCCCAGGCCCGCACACGCACAGAGCCACCCCACACTCTGCAGTCCTCCATCTTGATTCTGATTGGCTGCTTTGTAATGAATGGTTCGGCGCTATTTGCCCGCACGAAAGTACCAGTATTGCAACTTGTCCTGTCAACCAAAAAATGATTAATAACTTATCAACTTGTGCAAGCGTAGGTGTGATATTTTTCGATCAGAAACTAGGGATAAAAGCTGTATAGGGATTTCATGGGCGTTTGGAACAGGAAAGCTGATCCCCTGCCGTGTCAGATGGGCGATGGGGACAAGTAGAGCGGCATGCAGCTGCTGTGCTCAATCTATGAGGATAATGACAATGAAATTTCCTCTTTTTAGATAGGAATTTTTTGATAGCGAAACTACTCGCTCTACTCTACTCCTCTGGGGTGCGTGAAATTTTATCCCAGTTTTTATATGAATAATCAAGGCAGAATAATAAATTTTATAACATTCCGATCCTCCGTTGAACTTCCGTTAGTTCTAGAATAAAAAATGTGCGCTACAGTTGACTTTCATAAATTCAGCAGCTATAGCAGCAGTGCGCAGCCCACTCAAGCTAAAATTGCAGCTTTGGCAAGTTTATCAAACACACGAATCTGCCAACAATCAGTGCAACTCTGCATGGCAAAGTACCAAATTGTTTAATAAAATTTTAACTCTACGCAAGTATGACATTTTATCAACAAGCTAGATTGCTTAGCTGAGAAACTTTCATTTCTAGATTCCTGTTTCGGTTCGTTTATTTAGAATTATTTTCTGTCGTCGTCTGTCGATTCAATCCCCACTCTTAGTTGTTTTTGGGAATCGTTATGTAAGTCAGGTTCAATATTTTTAGGGCTATAGCCTATAGATTCCTATTATCTTGTGGCTTACATCCAATAGTTGATCCATAGCGACTGCCTTGCCGGCTTAGATAGAAAACAAAGTATGATAGGGGGGATTTTTCCCTCATAAATAGCGAAATCTATCCCAGTCGATTTTGCTACAACAGGTCAAAACCTACGCGACAGATGCTTCCATATAAATTGTAACTGACGTTTTTCTGATAATCTCTGAGAGACCTCGTGCAGTCACTCTTGAGAGAGAAATGACAGGTCGATTAACTAATTACTGATCAATACTATCATGTGGTTCGATTGCATGCATTATTTTATTTAAATTTTGCCCGCGATTTCCGCTTACTGGGCACTCTCATCCACTTCTCCACCACGCTTATCCCCACCCCGGCCACTCTTATTCCCACCCGGCCACTCTTATCCCATCCCGACCACTCAAATCCCCTTCCCGACCACTCAAATCCCCTTCCCTATCCCGACCACTCTTATCCCCTTCCCTATCCCGACCACTCTTATCCCCTTCCCTATCCCGACCACTCTTATCCCCTTCCCTATCCCGACCACTCTTATCCCCTTCCCTATCCCGACCACTCTTATCCCCTTCCCTATCCCGACCACTCTTATCCCCTTCCCTATCCCGACCACTCTTATCCCCTTCCCTATCCCGACCAATCTTATCCCCTTCCCTATCCTGACCACTCTTATCCCCTTCCCTATCCCGACCACTCTTATCCCCTTCCCTATCCCGACCACTCTTATCCCCTTCCCTATCCCGACCACTCTTATCCCCTTCCCTATCCCGACCACTCTTATCCCCTTCCCTATCCCGACCAATCTTATCCCCTTCCCTATCCTGACCACTCTTATCCCCTTCCCTATCCTGACCACTCTTATCCCCTTCCCTATCCCGACCACTCTTATCCCCTTCCCTATCCCGACCACTCTTATCCCCTTCCCTATCCCGACCACTCTTATCCCCTTCCCTATCCCGACCACTCTTATCCCCTTCCCTATCCCGACCACTCTTATCCCCTTCCCTATCCTGACCACTCTTATCCCCTTCCCTATCCCGACCACTCTTATCCCCTTCCCTATCCCGACCACTCTTATCCCCTTCACTATCCCGACCACTCTTATCCCCTTCCCTATTCCGACCACTCTTATCCCCTTCCCTATTCCGACCACTCTTATCCCCTTCCCTATCCCGACCACTCTTATCCCCTTCCCTATCCCGACCACTATTATCCCCTTCCCTATCCCGACCACTATTATCCCCTTCCCTATCCCGACCACTCTTATCCCCTTCCCTATCCCGACCACTCTTATCCCCTTCCCTATCCCGACCACTCTTATCCCCTTCCCTATCCCGACCACTCTTATCCCCTTCCCTTCTCGATCACTCTTATCCCCTTCCCTATCCCGACCACTCTTATCCCCTTCCCTATCCCGACCACTCTTATCCCCTTCCCTATCCCGACCACTCTTATCCCCTTCCCTATCCCGACCACTCTTATCCCCTTCCCTATCCCGACCACTCTTATCCCCTTCCCTATCCCGACCACTCTTATCCCCTTCCCTATCCCGACCACTCTTATCCCCTTCCCTATCCCGACCACTCTTATCCCCTTCCCTATCCCGACCACTCTTATCCCCTTCCCTATCCCGACCACTCTTATCCCCTTCCCTATCCCGACCACTCTTATCCCCTTCCCTATCCCGACCACTCTTATCCCCTTCCCTATCCCGACCACTCTTATCCCCTTCCCTATCCCGACCACTCTTATCCCCTTCCCTATCCCGACCACTCTTATCCCCTTCCCTATCCCGACCACTCTTATCCCCTTCCCTATCCCGACCACTCTTATCCCCTTCCAATTCCAAGGGGCAATTTCGATTTCAAGAAAATGTTCAAAAGTTTATAAAATTACAGTCTTAATATCAATCACGTGCCACCTGTTTATATTCGATTAGCCACATAATATTGCATGCGATTAAGGGACAGTTTTGTACACATCACATTGTGATGAAGTAAATAATTAGCAAAGCAAAATAATTTAAATTCAGATTATGATGTGCTAATTAAAAATAAATTTACAAACAACAATTATTTCTCCTGCAGAGGTTGTACATTTTTGTTCAAAAAATTTGGTAGTAGGGACTATCAATAACAAACTGACTATAGCCATTGTAGGCCAATTTCAGCCCTGAATTTCGGTCTATCAGACTTTACAGGAAACAGAATTTCATTTCTACTGAGTGCTTCCGTGCAGCAAAATATTCATGTAGCAAATATCGAGACGAGTAGAGATTTAGAGCAGCTATATAATGCGAAGCATTCACACATACCCGATTGCAAAAAAGCATTTGTTTCCTAATCGGACGGTTGCTATAGGCTTTGGGAGAATTTTAGGAGATTGCGTTTAAGCGATGGATAATTATGGACAATTATTATATCTGCATTTAGACTTGTCAAAAATTTTGAATAGATTGGTGGATATTTGACAGACTGATTATATAAATTGACAGATAGATTGACATATAGGTAAGGTATTGTATAGGTATATAGGTATAGGTATAGGCATTGACATATATCCATATATATATATGGATTGACAGATAGATTTAATAGAGTTATAGATCGATAGGTAGATTAAATTGACTGATAGATTGACAGTTAAGATTAGATGGATTGGTAGATTAGATGGATTGATAGATTAGATGGATTGATAGATTAGATGGATTGATAGGAAATTGACAGGTAAGATTAGATGGATTGGTAGATTAGATGGATTGATAGATTAGATGGATTGATAGATTAGATGGATTGATAGATTAGATGGATTGATAGGAAATTGACAGGTAAGATTAGATGGATTGGTAGATTAGATGGATTGATAGATTAGATGGATTGATAGATTAGATGGATTGATAGGAAATTGACAGGTAAGATTAGATGGATTGGTAGATTAGATGGATTGATAGATTAGATGGATTGATAGATTAGATGGATTGATAGATTAGATGGATTGATAGGAAATTGACAGATAAGATTAGATGGATTGGTAGATTGACAGGTAAAGATTAAATGAATTTATAGGTAGACATGTAGATTTGACAGATACGGAAATAGATCAGATAGATTGATTGACTGGTAGATTAGAGGAATAGATGCGTAGATAGACGGACTTAACAGAGCGGAAGCGGGATCGTACTGAAACGCGTTCCAGCTGCCATTTCGTTGGCTGCCCTGGAATGGGAGAATAATATTCTTTTATGGGACTTTAGCACGCGAATCCCCAAGGGGCGGGCCGGAACAGTCTAATGATAGGATTCTTTTAGGGGGCATGCTCTGTTGGCCGCAGTCGCACGGATAGAAGCAAAGTTTAGCGCAATAGACTGGAGTGCCAGAGCGGATCTGAGGTTAGGGATTGGGTTGCGCCCGGCCTCCGAGTTACAACAGACGAATGGATTGATTCGGGAATCCACCGCTCGCGGGGCGCACTTTTCCCACTTTCCATTTGCACTTGAACCTCGGTGAGCTGACACAGAGAGCAGAAGGAACTGCCACTCGTTTTTTTTATTTTTTTAACGAAGCCTTTGAGCTGTCTGTCGGCAGGAGCGGTAATTGCGATCTGGCTTTCTGCTTTCTTTTTTTACCTACACACCGTCTCACAATCTGATCAGGCAGCTCAAGGTGACTTGTTTGGGAGTGAATGAATTCAACAGGTCAATTGGGTTTTCTTCAGCTCAGAATTCGCAACAGCTGCATTGCGGTGAAGGCTAGCGTGACGGTTGACAAATGCGGGCCCGCTGATGAGACGGCAGTCGGGCCGGAGCTCAGGTACTCGAGGCCGAGGCCGAGGCTCCAGCCCAGTGCGTCGCTGTTGCCCAGAGCGGAGAATTCGGCAGCCTCCGGCAGCCGCAGGCCGTGGCTGAGCAGCGCCGAGATGACGGCCGTGCTGATGCAATAGTAGGGCGAGAAGCGGTCTGATCTTGGCGGGTCGCTGCAGACTCGACGGACGGCCCCAGCCAAATCGCCGACGGTGCCAGTGAAGGCGTTGCAGCGCAAGCCGCGGCTGACCGCAGCCCGGCAGGTTGCGTCATCGGGCCGAATGTTCGGCGCCAGGCCGTTCTGGTGGAGGAACTGGACCAGGAAGTACACGCTGCCAATGCCGTACAGAGGCCAGTGGCTGCCGCCGCGAGCAAGGTCGACTTCGTCGTGCACTTCGAGCTGTCGGACCAGGCGTCGGGCCAGATCGGAGCAGACGTTGACCCGGCGCTCATCGGCCACGCCAGCCTCGCCAAGTAGGCGAACATCGGCCGAGCCGAAGCTGAAGTTAAGCGCCAGACTTGGAGCTATGCAAGGCGTTGAAATCTGCGTCATTGCCGGCCACGCGTCGGCGACGCTGGCCTCGTCGGCCTGGTAGCCGATGATGCGCAAGACGGACTCCTTGAAGCCGAGGCCCAAGTAGCTGTGTGTGTGCACTCGATAGTAGCGCCCGCCGCGCAGCTGGAAGATCGCCTTGCCCGCCGGCTCCTCGAAGGCCACCTGAAGCGAGCCGCCGCCGACCTCCACTATCGGCTTCGTGACGGCGCCGACGTGCTGGAAGCTGCCCAGCAGGAAGTTCACGGCGATCCAAGAGTACTTCGCCTCGTCGCTGCCGCTGAGCATTCGCACCAGTTCAGCGTCGTCTGTCGGCACGCGGAAGACGGACCTGCGGAGTGCGGCTCGCGCCTCCTTAGCGACCTGCACCCTGGCGTGGGCCTTCATGAGGCGGAAGCCAGCGGTGGCCCGCAGAATAGCCGAGGTGTCGGCGTGAATCGCCTGCGGAATGCCTTCGGCCACTTCGCCCAGAAGCTTCTCCAGCATCTGCCGGCACCGCGGCGGGTTCCGTTCAAAATTCGACAAGCCCAGGTCGCTCTTTCGCTTATAGACGCTGACGTAGTCGAGGCCGATTGGGTTGGACCTGTTGACGCGGAACTGGTAGGCCAATGCCCGCGTGCCCGAGGAGCCGGCGTCCAGGATCACCAGGTAGACGGCTCCGCTTGGTGGCGGCTGCTGCGGCGGCGTCTGCGGCGACGAGGCGCTGTCTTCGAACTCGCCGCCGCTGTCGCCGGCACCGTCGGTGATGATGGCTGTATTGACTGTATCCTGCTGTGCCCGACGGCTTCGGTGCCGCCGACTGACGTCGATAGCTTCGACTGTCAGCGCAGAGACGATGAGCAGCGGGAGGAGGAGGCGAAATTGGCGGTTCCAGCTGGCCATGACGGTCACTGCGGCTGGTGCAAACTGCGGGGGCTGGCGACAGTGTAGCTCTGCCCTTCTAGCCCTGTGCTTCGTGTTTTGTGCCTTCTAGTGCCAGAACAATCTGTCCAATAGTAGCCCTCGCCATTCGCCATTGGCTATTAGACAATTCAGCATGTTTCGTCGGCTCCCTCGAGCCTGTAGGGCCGGGGATGCTGCTCAGGCGTCCGGGATGAAGTGGCTGCGGTGGATCCAGCTGGAAGCGGATGTAGAGGCTGGGGGGTTGTCTGGCGCAGAGCAGGTCAAATTGAGCCGCACCGGTTTGACTAATGCCGACTTAGGGCGAAAGGCGAGGAAATAGGAGAAAGGTTTAGTGCAGTGCTAAAAAAATCCGATGAGACAGGCTTCAATAACAGCCAGCTGTGCGAGTTCCGCTTCAGGGATGCCACCTCGCCCTTGAGGTGGGGGGGGCAGATCGGGGATTTTCTACCCGCTTGAGGGAGCGATGAAGAGGGTCGGATAAATGGGACGCAAAGCGGATATATTGTTCAAGCTTAGGAAAATTATCACAGTCATTTTCTCCCAAGGGGGAACAGCTCCCCTGCAGTATTAAGAGTGAAAGCCTATTTTAGTAATTTCGAAAGATTGCCTTTATTTATCCTTTTGCTGAGCTCAAAAAGCGCTTTGAATATCGAGTCTTTGAGTTGGCTGATTGATGCACAATGCACCTACGTTTACAGTCCGGGGAAGTGGGTCAATAATTAATAGCTCATCAAAGCGCAGTTGTATTGGCTCAAGTCCAGCTCAAGTGCTCAAACACCAGTAAAATCTGGCATTCTGGCAAATTCAAATTGGGCATTAGTTGTTTCGTACTTTTTGGTCGTTAATTGGCGAACAAATGTGCGTTAAATTTGTTCATATTTGATGCACTGAAGCCGGTTTTTGTTGCAGAAGTGCTTTCACAACCCATTCCTAGGCTTCTGACCCTCTAGCCTGGCTAAAGACGAACCAACTGCCACCCCATCTGAGGGTCGCTTTAGTCCCTAGCAATGGCCGGGCTATGGCACTTGCTAAAGTGGAACTCCCATGGGGTCGCTTTGATTGGCACGATTAATTATGATCCCAGGCTGCTGCTGCTGCTGCTGCTGGCGCTGCTGCTGCTGCAAGTCTAAGCGCTTCATCATGTCAGTGACACGGCTGCACGTGTGTCTCCCCTACCGTCTGAGTGGAGTGTGTGTGTGTGTGTCCTCACAATGATAGGCCTACACTGCCTTCCTGGGAACTGTGAGATCCCAGCGCCTCCTAGTCCTTAACTCGGCGAAGTGTGATCGGTTAGCAAGCCGTCATCAGGGAATATGAAAGTGTCAGCTAAGCTTGCCGATAACGAGGCCTAAGGTCAACAGCGCTTGGCACCGCTGGCAAGAGAGAGATAGAGAAATGGGGAGGAAAGACAAGGCAAAGTGGAGAGACGTAAGAGGAAAGAAGGACAGACAGAGAGGAGAGAAGAAAGAGGACAGAGGACAGAGGACAGAGGACAGAGGACAGATGACAGAGGACAGATGACAGAGGACAGAGGACAGAGGACAGAGGACAGAGGACAGAGGACAGAGGACAGAGGACAGAGGACAGAGGACAGAGGACAGAGGACAGAGGACAGATGACAGAGGACAGAGGACAGAGGACAGAGGACAGAGGACAGAGGACAGAGGACAGATGACAGAGGACAGAGGACAGAGGACAGAGGACAGAGAACAGAGGACAGAGGACAGAGGACAGAGGACAGAGGACAGATGACAGAGGACAGAGGACAGAGGACAGAGGACAGAGGACAGAGGACAGAGGACAGATGACAGATGACAGAGGACAGAGGACAGAGGACAGAGGACAGAGGACAGAGGACAGAGGACAGAGGACAGATGACAGAGGACAGATGACAGAGGACAGAGGACAGAGGACAGAGGACAGAGGACAGAGGACAGAGGACAGAGGACAGATGACAGAGGACAGAGGACAGATGACAGAGGACAGAGGACAGAGGACAGAGGACAGAGGACAGAGGACAGAGGACGGCCTAGACTCCGTTAAAATAAATACCTTGCGAAAAATTATTTACTCCAAGTTTTTTTCCTAGCTTGCAAAAGTGAAAGAAATTCGGAATGAAGCAATAGTTATCGAAGGTCAGATGCAGAAATATAAAATTGCTTTTCTTGCTAGTCTAACAGCTGCTTTATCCAGGCACCTCTGGTGATGATTTCTTAGAAAACCACAAATATTGCTTCTTATTTGGCGGATCTCCTGCTTTCTGTAATTTTCTATTCTATCAGATAGTGACGGAATTCATAATGGGATTTTGTCGGCAATCGATAAAATGCTCACTTACCCAGAGAAATAAATATCCCTCATGGAGGGTGTCAGGACTCATTTGCCTTTCACACCAAGGTCCCTGAGCTCGATTCCGCGGCGAGGTCACAGTGAGAGTCTCACGATGCTTATATGCTCATTGACATGACTGCTCATACTAAATGATCTATGCTCATCGACATGACTGCTCATACTAAATGATCTATGCTCATCGTCATGACTGCTCATACTGAATGATCTATGCTCATTGTCATGACTGCTCATACTGAATGATCTATGCTCATTGTCATGACTGCTCATACTGAATGCTCAGTGTTCATTGTCATGACAATGGAATATAATACAAACTCTACATTGTACGGTTTTTTTACATTCTATATTCTGTGCGAATGACTGCAAATAAATGAGTTAATTATCTAAGCTAACTATAGATTTAGAACAATGTCATGTCTAGAGCTGGAGATTTTGAAAGGGCGGAATTCAGAGGAAAACTCTGGGATAAAAAATGTGAGCATAAGGCTTCAACATAATTTGCGTGAATCCTTTTCTGCCACTCACTAATCAGCTGATTGACTTATGGGGATAAATCTAATTTTCATTGTGCAGGAAGGGCAGTCGAGACCGATAAAGCCTATTTTGCGGCAAGCTCAAAGCTCGGGGCCGGATGCTCAACTCAATTGACTGCCGAAATCCGTGACTGGTCACGGGCTCTGCGGAAGGACTTTTTCCCCGCAGCCAAACCTCCCAAGGGAGGGGGCGCCGATGGCAAAAGTAGCATGAAATGACCGTCGAGAGCAATACTTACCGGCTTCAGCGGCTCCGGTAAGGTACAGCATTCTATTTTTAGCATTCAAATTTGGAGGAATAAACAGGCTCTAACTAGACTAGACTAACAATACCACCGTTGGCCAGTTTATGGTCAGCTGATAAGCTTAATGACAGGATGTACCTGCAGTGCATAGAGTCTGTAACTCATTGCATTTACTGTTTACAACATACGTACTTTACTAAAAGACTCATTAACTCAGACTTACCCACTTACAGACTTCGAAATCTAATAGCGCCATAAAGCTTACAGCATCCTACAGCTTACAGCATCCTACAGCTTACAGCATCCTACAGCTTACAGCATCCTACAGCTTACAGCATCCTACAGCTTACAGCATCCTACAGCTTACAGCATGCTACAGCTTAGAGCATGCTACAGCTTACAGCATCCTACAGCTTACAGCATCCTACAGCTTACAGCATCCTACAGCTTACAGCATCCTACAGCTTACAGCATCCTACAGCTTACAGCATCCTACAGCTAACAGCATTCCACAGCTTACAGCAGCCTAAAACTTACAGCAAGCCTACAGCTTAGAGCATGCTACAGCTTACAGCATCCTACAGCTTACAGCATCCTTCAGCTAACAACATTCTACAGCTTACAGCATCCTACAGCTTAGAGCATGCTACAGCTTACAGGATCCATCAGCTTACAGCATCCTTCAGCTAACAACATTCTACAGCTTACAGCATCCTACAGCTTACAGCAAGTTTACAGCATTCTACAGCTTACAGCATCCTACAGCTTACAGCATCCTACAGTTTACAGCATCCTAATGCTAACAGCATCCTACAGCTTATAGCAAGCCTACAGCTTACAGCATGCTACAGCTTACAGCATCCATCAGCTTACAGCATCCTACAGCTTACAGCAAGCCTACAGCTTACAGCATCCTACAGCTTACAGCAAGCCTACAGCTTACAGAATTCTACAGCTTACAGCAAGCCTACAGCTTACAGCATGCTACAGCTTACAGCATCCGAATGCTAACAGAATCCTACAGCTTATAGCAAGCCTACAGCTACAGTATCCTACAGCTTACAGCATGCTACAGCTTACAGCAAGTCTACAGCTTACAGCATTATTCAGCTAACAACTTCTACAGCTTACAGCATCCTACAGCTTACAGCATGCTACAGCTTACAGAAAGCCTATACAGCTTACAGCATCCGAATGCTAACAACATTCTACAGCTTACAGCATCCTACAGCTTACAGCATGCTACAGCTTACAGCAAGCCTACAGCTTACAGCATCCGAATGCTAACAGCATCCTACAGCTTATAGCAAGCCTACAGCTTACAGCATGCTACAGCTTACAGCATCCATCAGCTTACAGCATCCTACAGCTTACAGCAAGCCTACAGCTTACAGCATCCTACAGCTTACAGCAAGCCTACAGCTTACAGAATTCTACAGCTTACAGCAAGCCTACAGCTTACAGCATGCTACAGCTTACAGCATCCGAATGCTAACAGAATCCTACAGCTTATAGCAAGCCTACAGCTACAGCATCCTACAGCTTACAGCATGCTACAGCTTACAGCAAGTCTACAGCTTACAGCATTATTCAGCTAACAACTTCTACAGCTTACAGCATCCTACAGCTTACAGCATGCTACAGCTAACAACATCCTACAGCTTACAGCATGCTACAGCTTACAGAAAGCCTATACAGCTTACAGCATCCGAATGCTAACAACATTCTACAGCTTACAGCATCCTACAGCTTACAGCATGCTACAGCTTACAGCAAGCCTACAGCTTACAGCATCCGAATGCTAACAGCATCCGAATGCTAACAGCATCCTACAGCTTATAGCAAGCCTACAGCTTACAGCATGCTACAGCTTACAGCATCCATCAGCTTACAGCATCCTACAGCTTACAGCAAGCCTACAGCTTACAGCATCCTACAGCTTACAGCAAGCCTACAGCTTACAGCATCCTACAGCTTACAGCAAGCCTACAGCTTACAGAATTCTACAGCTTACAGCAAGCCTACAGCTTACAGCATGCTACAGCTTACAGCATCCGAATGCTAACAGAATCCTACAGCTTATAGCAAGCCTACAGCTACAGCATCCTACAGCTTACAGCATGCTACAGCTTACAGCAAGTCTACAGCTTACAGCATTATTCAGCTAACAACTTCTACAGCTTACAGCATCCTACAGCTTACAGCATGCTACAGCTAACAACATCCTACAGCTTACAGCATGCTACAGCTTACAGAAAGCCTATACAGCTTACAGCATCCGAATGCTAACAACATTCTACAGCTTACAGCATCCTACAGCTTACAGCATGCTACAGCTTACAGCAAGCCTACAGCTTACAGCATCCGAATGCTAACAGCATTCTACAGCTTACAGCATCCTACAGCTTACAGCAAGCCTACAGCTTACAGCAAGCCTACAGCTTACAGCATCCGAATGCTAACAGCATTCTACAGCTTACAGCATCCTACAGCTTACAGCAAGCCTACAGCTTACAGCATGGTACAGCATACAGCATCCGAATGCTAACAGCATTCTACAGCTTACAGCATCCTACAGCTTTCAGCATCCTACAGCATACTGTCAACAGAATCTTGCAGCCCGGTAGACTTCAAGCAGCTCCGCTGATTGTGCCAGCCGCCAGGCATCTGCAGATAGAATTTGAGTTAGGCCAGCTGTGCACTCGGACACAATTCCTGATTTAACATCCCAGGGTCCGCTTCCCTATTCAATCTCATTGAATTCTCCCCAACCATTGCCCACCATTCAATGCTTGGCCAAGGGTTGTGCACGCGTGTGTGTTGTGTTTGTTTAATCCCAGCGCAAGGAATAAAAATGCGTGCAAAGAGAATGGAATGGGATAAGGGACGACGGTGATAAAGTGCGGAGATCCGCCCAAAGGATTAATGGTCTCTCAAGCCCGGGCTACCCCCAAGCCCATCAACCCACCTCAATGTCCCGCGGGCAAAGTCAATCGACCTTCCCCCATCATATAACTGGCTAAGACTGAACGGATTTTCACTTTTTTGTCATTACATTCTAGAGATGTTTTTTCTTCTGAAAGAGGTCCTGTACAGTGATCAGATGATTTAAGATGCCGATAGTTCTCATAGATGACTGTGTTGCCAACATTCGGTATGAAACAATTATTTTTTAATTCATTCTAGACTGACTACTCAATGTGAATCAGTAGTAGTACATTTAGGTGTATCAAAGATGCTTGTCGAAGACCATGGTGACAAGGACAGCTAACATATAACATATTGAACCCGTAATGGTTCCCGCAAATAATTGAAGCGAATATTCGCGCAATAGCAGGTAGCATGCGGATTGGTCTGCCGATTTTGGATCCCTGTGAGACACCTTTTTGTAACTCGGTGTTGATAATACAGTTTCTAAATTAATAAAATCATACTTATATTTTTCACCGGGTCAAAGCCAGGGGTATTCAGTCGGCTATTCCTCTTCCATCACGTCCTATCTCTCCTCCTCCCTCTCACCCACTCTCTCCTCCTCCCTCTCACCCACTCTCTCCTCCTCCCTCTCACTCACTCTCTCCTCCTCCCTCTCACCCACTCTCTCCTCCTCCCTCTCACCCACTCTCTCCTCCTCCCTCTCACCCACTCTC
Organism: Macrostomum hystrix; assembly: GCA_950097015.1. Lineage (NCBI taxonomy): Eukaryota > Metazoa > Platyhelminthes > Macrostomidae > Macrostomum > Macrostomum hystrix. The sequence continues at coordinate 629,796 of CATNEN010000013.1, forward strand.
TCCTCCTCCCTCTCACCCACTCTCTCCTCCTCCCTCTCACCCACTCTCTCCTCCTCCCTCTCACCCACTCTCTCCTCCCTCTCACCCACTCTCTCCTCCTCCCTCTCACCCACTCTCTCCTCCTCCCTCTCACCCACTCTCTCCTCCTCCCTCTCACCCACTCTCTCCTCCTCCCTCTCACCCACTCTCTCCTCCTCCCTCTCACCCACTCTCTCCTCCCTCTCACCCACTCTCTCCTCCTCCCTCTCACCCACTCTCTCCTCCCTCTCACCCACTCTCTCCTCCCTCTCACCCACTCTCTCCTCCTCCCTCTCACCCACTCTCTCCTCCTCCCTCTCACCCACTCTCTCCTCCCTCTCACCCACTCTCTCCTCCTCCCTCTCACCCACTCTCTCCTCCCTCTCACCCACTCTCTCCTCCTCCCTCTCACCCACTCTCTCCTCCTCCCTCTCACCCACTCTCTCCTCCTCCCTCTCACCCACTCTCTCCTCCTCCCTCTCACCCACTCTCTCCTCCCTCTCACCCACTCTCTCCTCCTCCCTCTCACCCACTCTCTCCTCCTCCCTCTCACCCACTCTCTCCTCCTCCCTCTCACCCACTCTCTCCTCCTCCCTCTCACCCACTCTCTCCTCCCTCTCACCCACTCTCTCCTCCTCCCTCTCACCCACTCTCTCCTCCTCCCTCTCACCCACTCTCTCCTCCTCCCTCTCACCCACTCTCTCCTCCTCCCTCTCACCCACTCTCTCCTCCCTCTCACCCACTCTCTTCTCCTCCCTCTCACCCACTCTCTCCTCCTCCCTCTCACCCACTCTCTCCTCCCTCTCACCCACTCTCTTCTCCTCCCTCTCACCCACTCTCTCCTCCTCCCTCTCACCCACTCTCTCCTCCTCCCTCTCACCCAATCTCTCCTCCTCCCTCTCACCCACTCTCTCCTCCTCCCTCTCACCCACTCTCTCCTCCTCCCTCTCACCCACTCTCTCCTCCTCCCTCTCACCCACTCTCTCCTCCTCCCTCTCACCCACTCTCTCCTCCTCCCTCTCACCCACTCTCTCCTCCTCCCTCTCACCCACTCTCTCCTCCCTCTCACCCACTCTCTCCTCCTCCCTCTCACCCACTCTCTCCTCCTCCCTCTCACCCACTCTCTCCTCCTCCCTCTCACCCACTCTCTCCTCCTCCCTCTCACCCACTCTCTCCTCCTCCCTCTCACCCACTCTCTCCTCCTCCCTCTCACCCACTCTCTCCTCCTCCCTGTCACCCACTCTCTCCTCCTCCCTCTCACCCACTCTCTCCTCCCTCTCACCCACTCTCTCCTCCTCCCTCTCACCCACTCTCTCCTCCTCCCTCTCACCCACTCTCTCCTCCTCCCTCTCACCCACTCTCTCCTCCTCCCTCTCACCCACTCTCTCCTCCTCCCTCTCACCCACTCTCTCCTCCTCCCTCTCACCCACTCTCTCCTCCTCCCTCTCACCCACTCTCTCCTCCCTCTCACCCACTCTCTCCTCCTCCCTCTCACCCACTCTCTCCTCCTCCCTCTCACCCACTCTCTCCTCCTCCCTCTCACCCACTCTCTCCTCCTCCCTCTCACCCACTCTCTCCTCCTCCCTCTCACCCACTCTCTCCTCCTCCCTCTCACCCACTCTCTCCTCCTCCCTCTCACCCACTCTCTCCTCCTCCCTCTCACCCACTCTCTCCTCCCTCTCACCCACTCTCTCCTCCTCCCTCTCACCCACTCTCTCCTCCTCCCTCTCACCCACTCTCTCCTCCTCCCTCTCACCCACTCTCTCCTCCTCCCTCTCACCCACTCTCTCCTCCCTCTCACCCACTCTCTCCTCCTCCCTCTCACCCACTCTCTCCTCCTCCCTCTCACCCACTCTCTCCTCCTCCCTCTCACCCACTCTCTCCTCCTCCCTCTCACCCACTCTCTCCTCCCTCTCACCCACTCTCTTCTCCTCCCTCTCACCCACTCTCTCCTCCTCCCTCTCACCCACTCTCTCCTCCCTCTCACCCACTCTCTTCTCCTCCCTCTCACCCACTCTCTCCTCCTCCCTCTCACCCACTCTCTCCTCCTCCCTCTCACCCAATCTCTCCTCCTCCCTCTCACCCACTCTCTCCTCCTCCCTCTCACCCACTCTCTCCTCCTCCCTCTCACCCACTCTCTCCTCCTCCCTCTCACCCACTCTCTCCTCCTCCCTCTCACCCACTCTCTCCTCCTCCCTCTCACCCACTCTCTCCTCCTCCCTCTCACCCACTCTCTCCTCCCTCTCACCCACTCTCTCCTCCTCCCTCTCACCCACTCTCTCCTCCTCCCTCTCACCCACTCTCTCCTCCTCCCTCTCACCCACTCTCTCCTCCTCCCTCTCACCCACTCTCTCCTCCTCCCTCTCACCCACTCTCTCCTCCTCCCTCTCACCCACTCTCTCCTCCTCCCTCTCACCCACTCTCTAACGGACACACATCCTTCCATCCGTCATTCTATTTCCTATCCGCTTCGTATTAAGCGTTCATGCACAGGTGGCATTCACAGGTAATTTGGCTATCAACAGTCAGTGAAATTCATTTCGCTAGCGTCGTATATTTGTTTATAGCTTAGGCACAGATCGCATCTATTGGTGCTGTTTAACACGGAACATTCATTTTAGTTACTGCTTGTTTTCCAACTTTAATTAAGAATTGTCAACCGTTAGCTGATTTCTAGTAAAGATAAGGCTTAGAAAAATAATTTTCGATTAGTCCGAAACGTGAATTGTCATTGAGTTGAAAAAGGTGCGAAATTACGAGTTCAGATAATAAAAGGTAAAGCCTAATAGCAAGTGGTTAGAGTGTCGAGCTTACGACTAGAAGGTCGCGAGTTCGATTCCCGACCTCCACTGAAAAATGGTGCCCTTTAGCAAGACACTTAACTCTGCATAGCTTCAGTTCACCCAGCTGTTAAATGGGTATTTGGGGTGGGTGTGGCGTCCCCCCAGTCCATGGACTGAACAGCCGTTATTTGGGGTGGGTGTGGCGTCCCCCCCCAGTCCATGGACTGAACAGCCGTACGCAGCCTTCAGATGCGATGCGCTAAAGCTGCGGCTGTGGTGTCGGCTGCACATCTGGCCCGATTTGGCCAGGTGTAATCAATTATTATTATTATTATTATTATTATTGAAAGTAAAGCAAAATATTGTTTAGCCATTGTGTGACACAGCTAAATATAGCTACAAAGAATTGAGCACTTATGAAAATAACAATAAAGAAATAATGAGAATTAGTCAGTAATGATAACGGCAAATTAAGTGTCGTAATTTTTGTCTGAAGCAAGTGTTTAAAGAACTCGTAAATTTAGTTCAGCGCCAATAAAACTTCGCCATTCCTTTTGTATGTTTTCACAATCCAAACTTAGAAATAGCGTCTAAAGAAAATTGAAAGTTGTAAATTTTCCGCTGTCTTCTAGAAGATGACGGTATTTTTATCTAGCTATGAAATCTCCGAGAACTAAATCCTTCATTTTTGCATCGCCTCGAACATCGGCAATGCACCGCTCTAGAACAAATTATAACAAGAAACACCCCGCTGTGCTGATGGAGCCCTTGCATTCATTTCCTAGTTGATTTGTTGTCTTCTTTTCAAAGAAAGATTTCCGTGTTCTGATCTCTTATCTATCTTCGTTCAAAAGTTTCTGCGGCTTACATGTAAAACCGAGTGGCAATAAGCTGTAGGGATTTCCTCTCTAAAGTCTTTGGACAATATTGAAGGGGCTGTAAGAAAGATTCAAGGTCTTTGGACAAATTGATTATTTCGCATGACTGATTGCTTATAAGACCGTACAGTTTTGCCCTCTCTACAACAGCTTCTGGGCCGCATTGCGGAACGCACAGATCCGTGAGAATTACCCTTTTTTTCTTTTCTCTCTTGCCTTTCTTAAGCTGCTTTTAACATTGGATCATTGTTATGTGGTTGCAAGTGATATTCAATTTGTTATATCGGATTACCAGCAGCAAGTTTTAGCCCAGCTTATTCAGTTATAGGACACAATGTCTTATAAGTGGGCCAGTTTCATGGAGTTGAAACTTTGTACAGAAATATTTGTTTTGTTAGCAGAACTGTGTGCTGTACATTTCATTTGAAGCATAAATCAAGCTTTGTCAATCATCTATAGTTGATTTTAGTAACGGAATAATATGAAAGCTTACACGCTTGACATATTGACACTGAAACATTGATATTGAATTATAACGAGCCGTAGCTTACAGGGATAAATTGTACCACTCAAGAAAATACGTATTGTACTTTCATGACAGTTTAAAGTTTTTCAAGGCAATGAATCTTGCTGCGATTACTCTGCTACGATTCCTTAACTGCCTCCTGCTATGATTCCTGATACTGTTCCTGCCACTATTCCTTAACTGCCTCCTGCTACGATTCCTTAACTGCCTCCTGCTACGATTCCTGAACTGCGTCCTGCTACGATTCCTGAACTGCGTCCTGCTACGATTCCTGAAACTGTTCCTGCTACGATTCCAGAACTGCATCCTGCTACGATTCCTGAAACTGTTCCTGCTACGATTCCTGAACTGCGTCCTGCTACGATTCCTGAAACTGTTCCTGCTACGATTCCTGAACTGCGTCCTGCTACGATTTCTGAAACTGTTCCTGCTACGATTCCTGAACTGCGTCCTGCTACGATTCCTGAAACTGTTCCTGCTACGATTCCTGAACTGCGTCCTGCTACGATTCCTTAACTGCCTCCTGCTACGATTCACTGAAACAGTTCCTGCTACGATTCACTGAAACATTTCCTGCTACGATTCACTGAAACAGTTCCTGCTACGATTCACTGAAACAGTTCCTGCTACGATTCACTGAAACAGTTCCTGCTACGATTCACTGAAACAGTTCCTGCTACGATTCCAGATTATTTTCCTGCGACGATTCCTGAAAAAATTCCTGCTACGATTCCTTAAACTGTTCCTGCAACGATTCCTGAACTGCCTCCTGCTACGATTCCTGATACTGTTCCTGCTACGATTCCTGATACTGTTCCTGCTACGATTCCTGATACTGTTCCTGCTGCGATTCCTGATGTTGTTCGTGCTGCGATTCCTGATTTAGCTTTGATACGGATCCTGATTATCTTCCTGCTACGAGTCTTTGTGATAGTATTTCTTATTAGTTTTTTTTTTCATATTTGAAAGCACTAAAAGCACTAATGCACTGTATATTAAATGAGCTAAATAACGTAGCAATGTTAATTTGTTAATTAATTCACCGAGTTGCTTTGTTGCCAAGGTGATGGCGAATAGCAAGAACTGAGCATCAAAAGGTTAGCTTAAAAATTGGCGTCACGCTGAATGAACTGAATTCTAATTTCATTGTAGTTTTCCCATTCCCAAAATAAAAGTTTCCGAAAGCAGCAGTGCGAGACCGCCTTTGATTTTATCCCAATTAACTTTCTCTGCCAGTTAGGTGTTAGTTGTCAAGTGGGGGTCAGAGTCAAGTTCACTGTGTTGTCAAATACGTCAAATTAAGTGCAAATGAGCATAAGGATTGCGAACAGGACAGAGGAAATCAAGGATTGATTCGACCCAGACTTCGTACAATTCAACACACCGCAGTCGTGAAGCCGTCAGCGTTGCGCAATCGGTCTGGCTACAAAAAACCTTTCAATGATTTGTAAGCCAAGCTCCTGTCAGATTCGCTTCTTCTTGAAAAGAATACGGCAATTATTTTGCGATAAGAGAGTTAGATATCGATGAATTCATATCCGGCATTTCAGCTATCGAAAACTTTTCTGATACAGCTGACTGCTGAGAACTGGAAAAATATTGCATAGGGTAAGAAGAACGGAAGGTTTGAAAGGTTTGAAAAGGTTTGAAAGTCAAGGTTCGGGAGAACGAGAAAGAGGGGTAGAGGAGAACGAGAAATAGGGGTAGAGGAGAATCAGAAATAGGGTAGAGGAGAACGAGAAAGAGGGGTAGAGGAGAACGGGAAATAGGGGTAGAGGAGAATCAGAAATAGGGTAGAGGAGAACGAGAAAGAGGGGTAGAGGAGAATCAGAAATAGGGTAGAGGAGAATCAGAAATAGGGTAGAGGATAATCAGAAATAGGGTAGAGGAGAATCAGAAATAGGGTAGAGGAGAATCAGAAATAGGGTAGAGGAGAATCAGAAATAGGGTAGAGGAGAATCAGAAATAGGGTTTAGGAGAATCAGAAATAGGGTAAAGGAGAATCAGAAATAGGGTAGAGGAGAATCAGAAATAGGGTAGAGGAGAATCAGAAATAGGGTAGAGGAGAATCAGAAATAGGGTAGTGGAGAATCAGAAATAGGGTAGTGGAGAATCAGAAATAGGGTAGAGGAGAATCAGAAATAGGGTAGAGGAGACGAGAAATAGGGTTTAGGAGAATCAGAAATAGGGTAGAGGAGAATCAGAAATAGGGTAAAGGAGAATCAGAAATAGGGTAGAGGAGAATCAGAAATAGGGTAGAGGAGACGAGAAATAGGGTTTAGGAGAATCAGAAATAGGGTAGAGGAGAATCAGAAATAGGGTAAAGGAGAATCAGAAATAGGGTAGAGGAGAATCAGAAATAGGGTAAAGGAGAATCAGAAATAGGGTAAAGGAGAATCAGAAATAGGGTAGTGGAGAATCAGAAATAGGGTAGTGGAGAATCAGAAATAGGGTAGAGGAGAATCAGAAATAGGGTAGAGGAGAATCAGAAATAGGGTAGAGGAGAATCAGAAATAGGGTAGAGGAGAATCAGAAATAGGGTAGTGGAGAATCAGAAATAGGGTAGAGGAGAATCAGAAATAGGGTAGTGGAGAATCAGAAATAGGGTAGAGGAGAATCAGAAATAGGGTAGAGGAGACGAGAAATAGGGTTTAGGAGAATCAGAAATAGGGTAGAGGAGAATCAGAAATAGGGTAAAGGAGAATCAGAAATAGGGTAGAGGAGAATCAGAAATAGGGTAGAGGAGAATCAGAAATAGGGTAGAGGAGAATCAGAAATAGGGTAGTGGAGAATCAGAAATAGGGTAGTGGAGAATCAGAAATAGGGTAGAGGAGAATCAGAAATAGGGTAGAGGAGACGAGAAATAGGGTTTAGGAGAATCAGAAATAGGGTAGAGGAGAATCAGAAATAGGGTAAAGGAGAATCAGAAATAGGGTAGAGGAGAATCAGAAATAGGGTAGAGGAGAATCAGAAATAGGGTAGAGGAGAATCAGAAATAGGGTAGTGGAGAATCAGAAATAGGGTAGTGGAGAATCAGAAATAGGGTAGAGGAGAATCAGAAATAGGGTAGAGGAGACGAGAAATAGGGTTTAGGAGAATCAGAAATAGGGTAGAGGAGAATCAGAAATAGGGTAAAGGAGAATCAGAAATAGGGTAGAGGAGAATCAGAAATAGGGTAGAGGAGACGAGAAATAGGGTTTAGGAGAATCAGAAATAGGGTAGAGGAGAATCAGAAATAGGGTAAAGGAGAATCAGAAATAGGGTAGAGGAGAATCAGAAATAGGGTAAAGGAGAATCAGAAATAGGGTAAAGGAGAATCAGAAATAGGGTAGAGGAGAATCAGAAATAGGGTAGTGGAGAATCAGAAATAGGGTAGAGGAGAATCAGAAATAGGGTAGAGGAGAATCAGAAATAGGGTAGAGGAGAATCAGAAATAGGGTAGTGGAGAATCAGAAATAGGGTAGAGGAGAATCAGAAATAGGGTAGTGGAGAATCAGAAATAGGGTAGAGGAGAATCAGAAATAGGGTAGAGGAGAATCAGAAATAGGGTAGAGGAGAATCAGAAATAGGGTAGTGGAGAATCAGAAATAGGGTAGAGGAGAATCAGAAATAGGGTAGAGGAGAATCAGAAATAGGGTAGAGGAGAAGGAGAAATGGGGTAGAGGAGAACGGAAAAGAGGGTAGATTGGAACGAGAAAGAGGGGTAGAGGAGAACGAGAAATAGGGTAGAGGAGAATCAGAAATAGGGTAGAGGAGACGAGAAGTTGGGGTAGATGATAACGAGAAATAGGGGTAGAGGAGAACGTGAAAGAGGGGTAGAGGAGAACGAGAAGTACAGGTAGAGGAGAATGAGAGATTTAGCAAATTGTCAAGTTAAAATATAACCTGCTTGTCATTAATCATGCTAAAATGAATCGTTGCATAACAATAGGAACGCATGTTCCGACTTCCAAGTAAGATTCTTCTTCACCACCCGAAACCATCGGCTAGTGCCGACCAATCAAAAGCGAGGACTTGTTTGGCGCGCCTCCATCGCCCCCAAATTCTCTTAGCTAGTGCTGCTATAAATAGTGTCTGCCCACAGAAAACAGAAAAGCAGAAACCTATTGAAGGATAACACTTAACTGATCAGTTCTAATCAGTCTAACATTAGACAGTGTTGCTATGTCAAAGGATTACCAAGGCTATCAGCAGCAGCAGCAGCAGCAGCAGCAGCAACAGCAAATCATGAGCTGGTGTCAGCAACTAGAAGCAGATATTTCAATTCCTGAATTTGCATATTGGCACTCGACAATGTATGACGAGGCTTCCCTGACACCGCCGCAGCAGCTGACGGCGACTGAATTCTGCTGCTGTTGCACCGACAACACAACTCAGCAGCAGCAGCTGCTGCCTCCGCAGCCAACTCCGCCGAGTCAGCCGCAGCTGCCAGCACCGCCGCCTCCGCCGCGTTCGCAACCGTCTCAAAAAGCTGTCAAGCCGATCAGACCTGTCTTTCAGCGCAGGTGAGAACTTTATTTTCAGATATTTTATATGCCTTACTAATGTAGTGTAAATGCTGACTGTTATGCCACTGACAGGAACTAGAGAAATGGCAGATCTACTGACAGGAACTAGAGAAATGGCAGATCTACTGGCAGGAACTAGAGAAATGGCAGATCTACTGACAGGAACTAGAGAAATGGCAGATCTACTGACAGGAACTAGAGAAATGGCAGATCTACTGACAGGAACTAGAGAAATGGCAGATCTACTGACAGGAACTAGAGAAATGGCAGATCTACTGGCAGGAACTAGAGAAATGGCAGATCTACTGACAGGAACTAGAGAAATGGCAGATCTACTGACAGGAACTAGAGAAATGGCAGATCTACTGACAGGAACTAGAGAAATGGCAGATCTACTGGCAGGAACTAGAGAAATGGCAGATCTACTGGCAGGAACTAGAGAAATGGCAGATCTACTGACAGGATCTTAGGAAATTACAGATCTACTAACAGGAACTTGGGAAACGACCGATCTTATTGATAGGAACTAGAGAAGTGGCAGATCAACTCACAGGAACTTAGGAAAAAACTGACATATTGACAGGAACTAGAGAACGGGCAGATCTACTGACAGGATCTACTGACAGTATAAGTCAGTAGTGACTCTTTGCCATTAGATATTGACTGACAGTATAGTTTTTGCTCTATTGTTTTGGTGATACAGAATGATTTTAAATAAAAGAACAGGTTAAAATGTGAAGTTATGCCATTCAAAGAAGGCCAATTTGTTATTCCGAATTAATGTTGCCAGGGAGCACAGGCGCACGGAGACACTGAACCGAGCTTTCGACTGCTTGCGCAACTGCATTCCGCACATACCGCGCGACACCAAGCTGAGCAAAAAGCGCATTCTGCAGCTGGCCATTCAGTACATTGGCTCGCTCAACAGCATGCTGGACTGCGAGCCTGAGCAGTCGGCTGATCTGGTGAGTCACCGTTTGAGTGTCTGCTCAAACTCTCTTAGCTACGTATAGAAATTCAGTTTTAGTAATCTAATCAATCAAACCTTGTTTTTAATTCGGTCAAACCGTGTGTCAGCTATCTACTCAAACCCTGGTATCAATCTATTCAAACCCTGCTATCAATCTACTCAAACCCTGGTATCAATCTACTCAAACCCTGGTATCAATCTACTCAAACCCTGCTATCAATCTACTCAAACCCTGCAATCAATCTATTCAAACCCTCCAATCAATCTACTCAAACCCTGCTATCAATCTACTCAAACCCTGCAATCAATCTATTCAAACCCTCCAATCAATCTACTCAAACCCTCCAATCAATCTACTCAAACCCTCCGATCAATCTACTCAAACCCTGCTATCAATCTACTAAAAACCTGCTATCAATCTACTCAAACCCTGGTATCAATCTACTCAAACCCTGGTATCAATCTAGTCAAACCCTGCAATCAATCTACTCAAACCCTGGTATCAATCTACTCAAACCCTGGTATCAATCTACTCAAACCCTGGCATCAATCTACTCAAACCCTGGTATCAATCTACTCAAACCCTGGTATCAATCTAGTCAAACCCTGCAATCAATCTACTCAAACCCTGCTATCAATCTACTCAAACCCTGGTATCAATCTACTCAAACCCTGGTATCAATCTACTCAAACCCTGCTATCAATCTACTCAAACCCTGGTATCAATCTACTCAAACCCTGCTATCAATCTACTCAAAACCTGCTATCAATCTACTCAAACCCTGGTATCAATCTACTCAAACCCTGGTATCAATCTACTCAAACCCTGGTATCAATCTACTCAAACCCTGGTATCAATCTACTCAAACCCTGGTATCAATCTACTCAAACCCTGGTATCAATCTACTCAAACCCTGCTATCAATCTACTAAAAACCTGCTATCAATCTACTCAAACCCTGGTATCAATCTACTCAAACCCTGGTATCAATCTACTCAAACCCTGGTATCAATCTACTCAAACCCTGGTATCAATCTACTCAAACCCTGGTATCAATCTACTCAAACCCTGCTATCAATCTACTCAAAACCTGCTATCAATCTACTGAAACCCTGGTATCATATACTCAAAACCTGCTATTAATATAGTCTTGGTAACTTGGTAATATGGTCAGACTCCAAAGCCGCTCTAGGAACATTTATTATTTCAGTAAGCAAAGTTTAAAAAAAAGAAACTTTTTATTTCTGTAGGATCCTACTTTCAGTAGTATTGGGTAACAGTTCGAGTCAATTTATTTTAATAAAACATCTAACTTGCATACCTAATGATTTTCAAACTTCAGGCCTTCAAAATGCAAATCAACCAGTGACACCAAACTGCTGCTTGACCGGAGGCCAAACTGTTGAATGGTCAATTAACATGCTACTACTGCTTGTACTTGTAGCTTTGCCAAAGTAAAAATGCTTCCATTCTTTATTATTTAGCTTTGTTTATTTGCTTGTAAAATGCATCGCAAACTGAAATATAATTGTGCTATGAAGTGCCCTATATTTCTTTGCACCGTTTTGCTTTTAAATTTAATTCTACAACTGGACTTATTTCATTAAATTATTAAGTACTGTCTAATAAGCAGTGCAAATCCTAAATTTCTAGAATGAAAAGTAAATTCTTTTCTGATTAAACAAGCTGAAAAACGTATATTATGGTCTACTTTTTTCCCAATTCCTAAGCAATAAAATCTACATCTTCCGCCGCTGTACCACAATTTCCGCCCCTGTCTTAACAGTTTCCACCCCTGTCATAATAGTTTCCGCCGCTGTCTTAACAATTTCCGCCCCTGTCTTAACAGTTTCCACCCCTGTCTTAACAATTTCCGCCCTGTCTTAACAGTTTCCGCCCCTGTCATAACAGTTTCCGCCCCTGTCTTCAAGTTTCCGCCGCTGTCTTAACAGTTTCCGCCGCTGTCTTAACAATTTCCGCCCCTGTCTTCAAGTTTCCGCCGCTGTCTTCAAGGTTCCACCCCTGTCTCACAGTTTCCGCCCCTGTCTCACAGTTTCCGCCCCTGTCTCCCTGTCTCACAGTTTCCGCCCCTGTCTCACAGTTTCCGCCCCTGTCTCACAGTTTCCGCCCCTGTCTCACAGTTTCCGCCCCTGTCTCACAGTTTCCGCCCCTGTCTCACAGTTTCCGCCCCTGTCTCACAGTTTCCGCCCCTGTCTCACAGTTTCCGCCCCTGTCTCACAGTTTCCGCCCCTGTCTCACAGTTTCCGCCCCTGTCTCACAGTTTCCGCCCCTGTCTCACAGTTTCCGCCCCTGTCTCACAGTTTCCGCCCCTGTCTCACAGTTTCCGCCCCTGTCTCACAGTTTCCGCCCCTGTCTCACAGTTTCCGCCCCTGTATTCAAGTTTCTGCCCTGTCTTAAGAATTTCCGCCCCTGTCATAACAGTTTCCGCTACTGTCTTAACAATTTCCGCACCTGTCTTAACAGTTTCCGCCCCTGTCATAACAGTTTCCGCCGCTGTCTTAACAATTTCCGCCCCTGTCTTAACAGTTTCCGCCCCTGTCATAACAGTTTCCGCCGCTGTCTTAACAATTTCCGCCACTGTCATAACAGTTTCCGCCGCTGTCTTAACAATTTCCGCCCCTGTCTTAACAGTTTCCGCCCCTGTCATAACAGTTTCCGCCGCTGTCTTAACAATTTCCGCCCCTGTCATAACAGTTTCCGCCGCTGTCTTAACAATTTCCGCCCCTGTCTTAACAGTTTCCGCCCCTGTCATAACAGTTTCCGCCGCTGTCTTAACAATTTCCGCCCCTGTCTTTACAGTTTCCGCCCCTGTCATAACAGTTTCCGCCGCTGTCTTAAGAATTTCCGCCCCTGTCATAACAGTTTCCGCCGCTGTCTTAACAATTTCCGCCCCTGTCTTTACAGTTTCCGCCCCTGTCATAACAGTTTCCGCCGCTGTCTTAAGAATTTCCGCCCCTGTCATAACAGTTTCCGCCCCTGTCTCACAGTTTCCGCCCCTGTCTTCAAGTTTCCGCCCTGTCTTAAGAATTTCCGCCCCTGTCATAACAGTTTCCGCCCCTGTCATAACAGTTTCCGCCCCTGTCATAACAGTTTCCGCCCCTGTCATAACAGTTTCCTCCCCTGTCATAACAGTTTCCGCCGCTGTCTTAACAGTTTCCGCCGCTATCTTAACAATTTCCGCCCCTGTCTTCAAGTTTCCGCCGCTGTCTTCAAGGTTCCGCCCCTGTCTCACAGTATCCGCCCCTGTCTCACAGTTTCCGCCCCTGTCTCACAGTTTCCGCCCCTGTCTCACAGTTTCCGCCCCTGTCTCACAGTTTCCGCCCCTGTCTTCAAGTTTCCGCCCTGTCTTAATAATTTCCGCCCCTGTCATAACAGTTTCCGCCTCTGTTATAACAGTTTCCGCCCTGTCATAACAGTTTCCGCCCCTGTCATAACAGTTTGCTCCCCTGTCATAACAGTTTCCGCCCCTGTCATAACAGTTTCCGCCCCTGTCTCACAGTTTCCGCCCTGTCATAACAGTATCCGCCCCTGTCTCACAGTTTCCGCCCCTGTCATAACAGTTTCCGCCGCTGTCTTAACAATTTCCGCCCCTGTCATAACAGTTTCCGCCCCTGTTATAACAATTTCCGCCCTGTCATAGCAGTTTCCGCCCCTGTTATAACAGTTTCCGCCTCTGTTATAACAGTTTCCGCCCCTGTCATAACAGTTTCCGCCCTTGTCTCACAGTTTCCGCCCCTGTTCTAACAGTTTCCGCCCCTGTCATAACAGTTTCCGCCCCTGTCTTAACAGTTTCCGCCCTGTCATAACAGTTTCCGCCCCTGTCTTAACAGTTTCCGCCACTGTCATAACAATTTCCGCTCCTGTCTCACAGTTTCCGCCCCTGTCTTTAAGTTTCCGCCCTGTCTTAATAATCTCCGCCCCTGTCATAACAGTTTCCGCCCCTGTTATAAAAATTTCCGCCCTGTCATAGCAGTTTCCGCCCCTGTCATAACAGTTTCCGCCTCTGTTATAACAGTTTCCGCCCCTGTCATAGCAGTTTCCGCCTCTGTTATAACAGTTTCCGCCCCTGTCATAACAGTTTCCGCCTCTGTTATAACAGTTTTTGCCCCTGTCATAACAGTTTCCGCCCTGGTCTCACAGTTTCCGCCCCTGTCCCAACAGTTTCCGCCCCTGTCCCAACAGTTTCCGCCCCTGTCCCAACAGTGCCCGACCCAGTCTTAACAGTTTCCATCCTTGTCCCTGTCTCTGCCCATTTATATCTCACTCTCATCTATCTATCAAACCTCATTTAGCGCCCTCACTCCCCATTTAAAACAAACAAATTATCACAAAAAAATATTTTACTGCACATAAACTGTAACTTGTACTAGTAGTAGCGTAGCTAGGACTAGAAAATCAAAATCAATACATAACCGATCTAAAAATTTCTAGGCAAACTAAACGGTGCATAAATACGAATACGAGTGCATAGGAAGAACGAAAGACCTGTTCGTTAGATTTATGAACCCTGTTTGATCTTTATGACCAGACCTCTATGACCAATGTCTCTGTTCTCTATGACCAATGTCTCTGCTCTCTATGACCAAGTATCTGTTCTCTATGACCAAGTATCTGTTCTCTATGACCAATGTCTCTGCTCTCTATGACCAAGTATCTGTTCTCTATGACCAAGTATCTGTTCCCTATGACCAAGTATCTGTTCTCTTTGACCAAGTATCTGTTCTCTATGACCAAGTATCTGTTCTCTATGACCAAGTATCTGTTCTCTATGACACATATCTATTTTCTCTATGACCCGTATCTATTTTCTTTATGACCCATATCTATTTTCTCTATGACCCGTATCTATTTTCTCTATGACCCGTATCTATTTTCTCTATGACCCATATCTCTGTTCAGAGACAGACAATCTGTTTATTTTTTTCTACACTACCATATGATTAGAGATATGACAGTGCCATAGATCAAATTAAAACAAATACCAAGTCGATATAAATATTTTTGTGAAGGAAAAATCACAAATCAAACTTGTTGACATGTCTAATTGAGACAAACAGGCAGGCCGAACAAAGCCTGGTCCTGTTGTTGGTGACAAGACCCACGTCAATCAGCCACCCCTGCTCCAACACCAGACTAGCTAGATGATTGAGTGCGCCACTTTCACCCCTTCATTCCAATGACCCAGGCCAGTACTGAAGACTGGCATTAGATCTATTCTAGTCCAAAGTAGATCCAACAGTTGAACAGAAGGTTTAGTCTGTTTTTGTAGTTTGTGTAGCACACACGGATCAATGAACTCAGCGCGCGCCGTAAGCCGACTAAACAACACCTTTTTGCTTGGCTGATTCGGCCAGGAGACCGGGTGGGTGTGTCAGCAAATTGTCGCTGTTGCTTCCAGTCCAGCGGTCTTGTCCGATTGGAACTGACAAGCCGATTCTGCCGAATGCCATCTGGGAGCGCTGACCAGCAGTCAGGCGGGGTTGCCAGGCAGGTTGGATTAGTCCAGCCTATTAATTAAATGTTTCCACCGGCCCCGCGTGGTCTCTCAGGCCACCGGAAAGATGAGACGACGAAAACGGACTGCAAGAAATCTGCGCGAGTCAAAAATTAAGCAAAAACGAAGCATTGATTTCCTGTTTTCAATACTCTTAGTTACGGTTGGGGGATGGTCGCACGGAACACACCTGGTGTGCTGGAGGGAACTCGGATGGGAATTTGATCCCTAAAATCCCTATAACACAGATGAAGCTGTCGCGTGGCCTTCTATACAAGCTAAGAGTAAAGAGTAGTCACGTGACTTTTCAACGACTCGAAAGTAGCTTTTAAAACAAAAGTGTGCTCTATAAATCTTAAAATAAGTGAATCTATTAATTGGTTACACTTTGACATTGTATGCCACCATTGGCAATATCTGGCCCTGGAATTAGCACTGGAAATTACAGTTAATAGAATCTATTTAAGCTTCCCTGAGCTTCTTTACCCCACTCTTCCCTGAGTCTCTCTACCCCACTCTTCCCTGAGTCTCTCTACCCCACTCCTCCCTGAGTCTCTCTACCCCACTCCTCCCTGAGTCTCTCTACCCCACTCTTCCCTGAGTCTCTCTACCCCACTCCTCCCTGAGTCTCTCTACCCCACTCTTCCCTGACTTTCTCACCCACTCTTCCCTGAGTCTCTCTACCCCACTCTTCCCTGAGTCTCTCTATCCCACTCTTCACTGAGACTCTCTACCCCACTCTTCCCTTGAATCTCTCTATCCCACTCTTCCCTGAGACTCTCTACCCCACTCTTCCCTGAGTCTCTCTACCCCACTCTTCCCTTGAGTCTCTCTACCCGACTCTTCCCTTGAGTCTCTCTACCCCACTCTTCCCTGAGTCTCTCTACCCCACTCTTCCCTTGAGTCTCTCTACCCCACTCCTCCCTGAGTCTCTCTACCCCACTCCTCCCTGAGTCTCTCTACCACACTCTTCCCTGAGTCTCTCTACCCCACTCCTCCCTGAGTCTCTCTACCCCACTCCTCCCTGAGTCTCTCTACCCCACTCCTCCCTGAGTCTCTCTACCCCACTCTTCCCTGACTTTCTCACCCACTCTTCCCTGAGTCTCTCTACCCCACTCTTCCCTGAGTCTCTCTATCCCACTCTTCACTGAGACTCTCTACCCCACTCTTCCCTTGAATCTCTCTATCCCACTCTTCCCTGAGACTCTCTACCCCACTCTTCCCTGAGACTCTCTGTCACCCACTCTTTCCTAGACTCTCTCACCCACTCTTCCCTGACTCTCTCACCCACTCTTCCCTGACCTCTCTCACCCACTCTTCCCTGACCTCTCTCACCCACTCTTCCCTGACCTCTCTCACCCACTCTTCCCTGACCTCTCTCACCCACTCTTCCCTGACTCTCTCACCCACTCTTCCCTTGAATCTCTCTATCCCACTCTTCCCTGAGACTCTCTACCCCACTCTTCCCTGAGTCTCTCTACCCCACTCTTCCCTGAGTCTCTCTACCCCACTCTTCCCTGAGTCTCTCTACCCCACTCTTCCCTGAGTCTCTCTACCCCACTCCTCCCTGAGTCTCTCTCACCCACTCTTCCCTTGAATCTCTCTATCCCACTCTTCCCTGAGACTCTCTACCCCACTCTTCCCTGAGTCTCTCTACCCCACTCTTCCCTGAGTCTCTCTACCCCACTCTTCCCTGAGTCTCTCTACCCCACTCTTCCCTGAGTCTCTCTACCCCACTCCTCCCTGAGTCTCTCTCACCCACTCTTCCCTGACTTTCTCACCCACTCTTCCCTGAGTCTCTCTACCCCACTCTTCCCTGAGTCTCTCTATCCCACTCTTCACTGAGACTCTCTACCCCACTCTTCCCTTGAATCTCTCTATCCCACTCTTCCCTGAGACTCTCTACCCCACTCTTCCCTGAGACTCTCTACCTCACTCTTCCCTGAGACTCTCTACCCCACTCTTCCCTGAGACTCTCTACCCCACTCTTCCCTGAGACTCTCTACCCCACTCTTCCCTGAGACTCTCTACCCCACTCTTCCCTGAGACTCTCTACCCCACTCTTCCCTGAGACTCTCTACCCCACTCTTCCCTTGAATCTCTCTATCCCACTCTTCCCTGAGACTCTCTACCCCACTCTTCCCTGAATCTATCTACCTCTCTCTTCCCTGAATCTATCTACCTCTCTCTTCCCTGAATCTATCTACCTATCTCTTTCCTAAGTCCCCGAGTCTCTACCTCTCTCTCGGGAGATTTTGAGTCTCCCAAAATTTTCAACATTAAATGCAACAGATTCTTGTCGATGTGAACAAAATAAATATTTAATTCTGGAATTATAGATAGCGCACTTGATTTCGTCTTCCCTAGTCTTCTTTTCACTCGACTGCTCCAGCATCTGCAGTGTGCTCAAACTATAGCTAGTCCTATTTGATCTCCATCACTTATGTAGCCACATGCCCTGTCAATTTTAAATGTTACAACAAACAAGAAAAAAAACTTTTTTTGACAAGTTTTATCGCACTCTAGCTATAAACTAAAACACGTGTTCTTCTATAATATAATTTGTCCATAAATAACATTTCATGGAAAGGAAAAAAAATTAAGCAACTTATATTGTTCTGCAAACTATAGTCAATGTTTAGTTTTTTATCTGCCTATTTTACAGACAGTTCACAATTTAGACGGCAGGTGATGTGGCTAGACTTGCAGACTCAATCTAGCCTCAGGGCGAACACGAACCGAATCAAAATGAGTTAACGGTGGGCGGGAAGTGCTCTGTTCACCGTAACTGTTCATTGTGTCTTTGCAAATATTCCTTTTTACAAACTAAAATAACAGGCTTACAAAGGATTATCACACCTGTTGGGTTGCTTCTTATTTCGTTTCATCTTGAAAGCGGACAATGTACAAATAAGGATAGAAGGATAAATTTCGATCCAGTTCGCGATTATCTTTTTCGGGTTTCCAAAATATCCCAGCTCGAGTATTTGGCCAGAGGGTTAGGCTAGGTGGGGGTGCGGGGCACCTGCTGTGCGACGCGGTCAATTCGCTACGATCCCCGGTCAGCTGTTTAGCGCATCATGTCTATGGCCGTAACCGGAGACGGAACTGAGGCTATTCAGCGGGTGGCCAAGGTAGGTGTCATCCTGGGGGTAGGCAGAGTTTGAGCACACGCGTCAACTCATGTTGTTAAGGTTCTGCCACGCGGTCAAGCTTCATCGCTAGGGTGACATCGGCGGAGCCTGGCATTGCCAGTTTGTGACCGGAAGGCGATCGCTCACGGTGGGCTGTCAATTTCAATTTAGAACAGATAAACAAGATGATGACAAAGGAATTTTTGAGAAGTTTCAATTATTCAGCATGTCACTCGAGAGTTCTTTGTTTTTTTAATTTTAATAGAGTCGGCCAAGTCACTCTCCGGCACTGGCTTTGCACCGTTGAAATATATTTAATATTTTCCAGTTAAAATGTTTAGATAAGGTGCTAATCTCTTAGATAAGGTGCTAATCTCTTAGATAAGGTGCTAATCCCTTAGATAAGGTGCTAATCTCTTAGATAAGGTGCTAATCTCTTAGATAAGGTGCTAATCTCTTAGATAAGGTGCTAATCTCTTAGATAAGGTGCTAATCTCTTGGATAAGGTGCTAATCTCTTAGATAAGGTGCTAATCTCTTAGATAAGGTGCTAATCTCTTGGATAAGGTGCTAATCTCTTAGATAAGGTGCTAATCTCTTAGATAAGGTGCTAATCTCTTGGATAAGGTGCTAATCTCTTAGATAAGGTGCTAATCTCTTAGATAAGGTGCTAATCTCTTGGATAAGGTGCTAATCTCTTAGATAAGGTGCTAATCTCTTAGATAAGGTGCTAATCTCTTGGATAAGGTGCTAATCTCTTAGATAAGGTGCTAATCTCTTAGATAAGGTGCTAATCTCTTGGATAAGGTGCTAATCTCTTAGATAAGGTGCTAATCCCTTAGATAAGGTGCTAATCTCTTGGATAAGGTGCTAATCTCTTAGATAAGGTGCTAATCTCTTAGATAAGGTGCTAATCTCTTGGATAAGGTGCTAATCTCTTAGATAAGGTGCTAATCTCTTAGATAAGGTGCTAATCTCTTGGATAAGGTGCTAATCTCTTAGATAAGGTGCTAACCTGTTAGACCAGGTGCTAACCTGTTAGACAACGTGCTAATCTTTGCCAACTTGTTTTTACAACTTTTCCATCGAATAGAACAAAGTGAAATCCCAAATTTTCTCTGTGGAAGTCAAAGTTTAATTGTTATTATCTTTGTCATACACCTTTAATAAAAATTTTGCATAAGTCCATCAGCTTTTTTACTAGCAAGAAGAGAAATTCTAGATTTGCTTTTGTCTTCACACAGACTGATTAAATGAATCACGTTATTGAAAAAAAACTTCAGTTCCTAAACAATGTGTAATTAGTGGCTTCAAATCCTAGATTTACCTGTCGCAGGGTGCAACGCACAGATTAATTCCCAAATAGCATTTCATATATAATTAGTCTAGTCCTTTGTGTCTAATGTTTTTTTTCCTAAAGGATCTGACAACATATTTATTTATCCTATAGAGACATACTTTAGAATAGCTTTCACTAGCTAGTACCGGTATATTGTGCAATTAGCTTGAGCATATATAATCAGGCATTGTGAAAGTTGGGTTACAATACTCGTAGTATAAAACAGATTTTGTTTAGCCATATAGGTTTTGAGCAGTTTGGCACGAATCAATGTCTGTTTCGTTGCTAATCACACAGTTAGTAAAATACGACCCGCATAATGATCGAACTTACGGGCCCGGATACAGGAGTTTATCATATGCATATCAAGGATACACTTGAATGCTCTTTGGCAAGAGAACGTTGCCCGCCAAACTTAATGCGATCAATTAATACACTGGACCAGTTTCTGTTTACATGAGTTCAATGAGTTAAAAGCTAAATTAGTGGTAGATACGATCCAAAAATAGGTTGGGATATCGTGATGGGGATATGAAATCTTCCAAGCAAAGAGTTGACAGAGCCGCTACAACATGTGGACTCATGCTCAGAGTAAGGACCGCCAGTCAAGTGTGTTTCATTTTTCAACAGAACCGGATTTGACTTTTATAAGTTATGATTATGAATTGAGCGCGCATTGGTCATTGTTCTCAACGTCGGTCAGCCGCAGAGATGCCATTGCGAGATCCCAATCCTAAAAGTGAGAGTTGAGCACAACACTCTCTAGCAAGGAAAACTGTTACTTCTTTTTCTCGACAGAC
Organism: Macrostomum hystrix; assembly: GCA_950097015.1. Lineage (NCBI taxonomy): Eukaryota > Metazoa > Platyhelminthes > Macrostomidae > Macrostomum > Macrostomum hystrix. The sequence continues at coordinate 650,266 of CATNEN010000013.1, forward strand.
GGTGCGCCGACCCGACAGGTCAAAAACGGAATTCTCTCACTCATATAGAGATATAGGAATATAATGATCAAGGCTGTGAGCCAGTGACACATGTTCTACAGATCGAAGGACACCCGGTTATCGCAAGCCCCAAATCTGATCTATAGTTTGTGCTTGTATATTTTTAACAGCAACAGATGCGTTGAGATGGGATGACTGGGTATGGGATAAGCAACAGGTTGAGACAGAAGCCCCTCTTTGGCAGGAAAGTTTCAATCGGATGATAGTAAGTAATAATAATAATAATGATGATGATGATGATGATGGTAGTGGAGATACAGACTTCAGTCTCGATTTGAAGCGTCCTTCAATTCTGATCTTTGTGTTTCTGCCAGTTTCGCAATGCGAAAGGCGGCGCCAGCCAATATTACGCAAGAGATTTTTAGTTGTACAGAAAAAGCATATGACTACATTGACAAAAGGTCAGACGGAAGTGAATACTTTGGACAGGTTAAAGTAGAGAAATGGAAAGATGGAAATTGGGTGAGATGTGCAGCCGACAGCACAGCCGCAGCTCTCGCGCCGTGCATCTGAAGGCTGTGTACGGCTGTTCAGTCCATGGACTGGGGAAAGACGCCAAACCAACCATCAAAAGCTAAGTGTCTTACTAAAGGACACAAATTGTTACAATGGAGTCTGGAATCGAACCCCCGACCTTCAAGTCATGAGTCCGACTCTCTAAACTCTAGGTTAAAACCCGTAGAAAGAGAGAAAATAAGAGTAGGAGAATGAGAGACAGGGAGAGGCAGAGACAGAGAGGAGGGAGAGAGAGGTTGAGAAAGAAGAGCGAAGAAGAAGAAGGAGGTGAAGAAGGAAATTTGAATGGGAGAGGGAGAGGGGGGATAGGGGTAGAGGGGGAGAGAGAGGGGAGAAAAGGCGAGGGGGAGAGAGGGGAGAGAGGGAGAGAGGGAGAGGGGGAGAGGGGGAAGGGGGGAGAGGGGAGAGAGAGGGGAGAGGGGGATAGTAGAGGGGTAGAGAGGGGGAGAGGGAGGTAGAGAGGAGGAGAGAGAGGTAGAGAGGAGGAGAGAGAGGTAGAGAGGAGGAGAGAGAGGTAGAGAGGAGGAGAGAGAGGTAGAGAGGAGGAGAGAGAGGTAGAGAGGGGGAGAGAGAGGTAGAGAGGACGAGAGAGAGGTAGAGAGGGGGAGAGAGAGGTAGAGAGGACGAGAGAGAGGGAGAGAGGAGGAGAGAGAAGTAGAGAGGAGGAGAGAGAGGTAGAGAGGAGGAGAGAGAGGTAGAGAGGGGGAGAGAGAGGTATAGAGGAGGAGAGAGAGGTAGAGAGGAGGAGAGAGAGGTAGAGAGGGGGAGAGGGAGCGAGATGAGTGAGAGCTGAATAGAGAATGAACGCATCAAACTCTGCAGGCACTGACAAGGTAAAAAAAGGAATAATGTCATTATCGATTACAAACACTTCGAAAGACCTATAAGCTTTGTCTGGGAAATCTAACGAAGGACTGAGGAAATATGAAGCGATATGAGCATAGTTTCATTCTGCCATAAAATCGTTAATGATCAATAGCAAATCTGTGAGTTGAAAGTTTCGATAACAGATGAATTCCAGACTGGAAGCAATGTGACGCAATTCACTAACTGGGAGCATTGTTACACACGTGACCAATCGACCCCGGGGGGGGATAAATTTGGGCAGCGGGAAATTTCGGCCCGCTGTTGGCGGGGAGCAAAAGCTGGGGCGAACGAGTCTCATTGGACAGCGGGCCTGGGCGGGTCAACCCCACCGTCTCATCCCCCCGACTGCAGGCAGGTAGATAAAACGGTGACAGCTCGACTGTTAGAACAACATTAAACGAAGCTTCTCATCCAGTGGATAGCGGAACCGAGCTCAAAAGTTTTTGATTGATCTACAATCGAATAATCAGAGTCATGACAACAAACTCATGCGCTTTGGCTGCCTGGACTGAGCTGTCATCTCTGCATCCCAGCGATATGGATGACAGCGAGGTCGAGACTTCGCCAGATTCGGCGAGGACAACCACCGCGTCAACTAACAAGCATTCATCGTCGTCTCGACGCAGTCACGCCGCGGCGAAGTCATCGGAGGCGCCTGGCGGCCGAAGGCGACGCGGCGGAGCGCTGGCGGCGGCTGCCCGCGGACTCAGCGACGCCGAGCTGCAGGACCTGCGGCTGAAGATTAACAGCCGGGAGAGGCAGCGAATGCACGACCTCAATTCCGCAATGGACGGGCTGAGGTGAGTAGCTGAGAAAGCTCGGGAGCTGGGAGAAAATTAGGAAGGAGAAAAGGGAGACGAGGAATAGAAGGGGAGAGGAAGAATAGGAGGGGAGCGGAAGAATAGAAGGGGAGGAAGAATAGAAGGGGAGAGGAAGAATAGAAGGGGAGAGGAAGAATAGGTGGGGAGAGGAAGAATAGGTGGGGAGAGGAAGAATAGGTGGGGAGAGGAAGAATAGAAGGGGAGAGGAAAATAGGATGGGAGCGGAAGAATAGAAGGGGAGGAAGAATAGGTGGGGAGAGGAAGAATAGGTGGGGAGAGGAAGAATAGAAGGGGAGAGGAAAATAGGATGGGAGCGGAAGAATAGAAGGGGAGGAAGAATAGAAGGGGAGAGGAAGAATAGAAGGGGAGAGGAAAATAGGATGGGAGCGGAAGAATAGAAGGGGAGGAAGAATAGAAGGGGAGAGGAAGAAATTGGAGGGGAGAGGAAGAATAGAAGGGGAGAGGAAAATAGGATGGGAGCGGAAGAATAGAAGGGGAGGAAGAAATAGAAGGGGAGAGGAAGAATAGAAGGGGGAGAGGAAGAAATTGGAGGGGAGAGGAAGAATAGAAGGGGAGAGGAAGGAGAGAATGTTAAGAATAGAAAAGAATGAGAAAAGTTTGTATCGATGATGCCCTGTCTACTAAGTGTGCCGCCTTCTCAAACGCCGCTTTCCGCAGGTCGGTGATGCCCCAGCAGAGCGGTCCGTCAGTTCGCAAACTGTCCAAAATTGCCACCCTGAATCTGGCCAAGAACTACATTGTGGCACTCAGTCGGGCACTGGAGGATTCGCAGCGCCTGCTGATGGAGCAACTTCATCAGCCGGCCAGAATTGTAGCTCCATCGCCAGTCGTTGCCACCGCCGCTGTTTGCAAGTCTCAACTGCCTGAGCTGCTGCATCATCCGATGGCATGGACAGCGACAGGAGCATATCAGAATCCACTGCAATCACAGCCGCCCATTCCTCCGCTGTCGATGCAGCAGCAGCAGCAGCAGCAGCAGCACATGGAGCTTCCTGAAGAGAAGCCGCGACTGAAGCATTCAATTAGCAGTCTGATTCTGTGAAGCTTTTAATTGAACAGTTAGATTCCATTCTATATATAGCTATTTTTTCCAGTTGAACAACTCGCTCAAGCTACTGATAGTAGTAAAAACCCTTAGGGTACGGAGTTTCTATATAAATTGCACTTGCCTGCATGCTTATTGGTGCTTCATTGAAAAATGCCAGTCGACCTATTTAAATCACACTTTTTGTGCACTAATTGGTTGTGAAATGACTCGTAGTTTCAAATTTGCATTTCGATAGCTGAATGCCTATGCATATTATTTTATAAATTGATCGACAAATAAAAGTCGAGACACAATAAAAAGACTCGGTAAAAATGTTTATTGACTTTAATAAATCAATTTGTTTTCTTTTAACAACGAATTATTGCACTATTTCAAAGTTTACTTTGTGAGTAAAAATTGAATACTATAGTAGCTATATGCTACTTATAGTAGCAGTAGAATAGCCACTAGCTGTACGGAAGAAATGGCAGATTGTGGGACTCTTAAAAAAGAATATTGCAGAAACAGGCAAACAATCTATTGGCAGCGACAGAAAAAATATAATGTTTCCAGATACTGACAGAAGTTTACAGAAACTGACAGAAGATTACAGAAATTTACAGAAATTGACAGAAACTGACAGAAGTTTACAGAAACTGACAGAAGTTTACAGAAATTGACTGAACTTTACAGAAATTGACTGAAATTTACAGAAACTGACAGAAGTTTACAGAAATCTACAGAAACTGACAGAAGTTTACAGAAACTGACAGAAGTTTACAGAAACTGACAGAGGTTTACAGAAACTGACAGAAGTTTAAAGAAATTTACAGAAATTGACAAACTATTACAGAAGTTTACAGAAACTGACAGAAATTAACAGATACTGACAGAAGTTTACAGAAACTGACAAACTATTACAGAAGTTTACAGAAACTGACAGAAATTAACAGAAACTGACAGAAGTTTACAGAAACTGACAGAAGTTTACAGAAACTGGCAGAATATTACAGAAATTTACAGAAATTGACAAACTATTACAGAAATTTACAAAAACTGACAGAAGTTTATAGAAACTGACAGAAGTTTACAGAAACTGACAGAAGTTTACAGAAATTGACTGAACTTTACAGAAACTGACAGAAGTTTACAGAAACTGACAGAAGTTTACAGAAACTGACAGAAGTTTACAGAAATTGACTGAACTTTACAGAAACTGACAGAAGTTTACAGAAATCTACAGAAACTGACAGAAGTTTACAGAAACTGACAGAAATTTACAGAAACTGACAGAAGTTTACAGAAACTGACAGAAGTTTACAGAAACTGACAGAAACTGACAGAAGTTTACAGAAACTGACAGAAGATTACGGAGATTTACAGAAACTGACTGAAGTTTACAGAAACTGACAGAGGTTTACAGAAACTGACAGAAGTTTAAAGAAATTTACAGAAATTGACAAACTATTACAGAAGTTTACAGAAACTGACAGAAATTAACAGATACTGACAGAAGTTTACAGAAACTGACAAACTATTACAGAAGTTTACAGAAACTGACAGAAATTAACAGAAACTGACAGAAGTTAACAGAAACTGACAGAAGTTTACAGAAACTGGCAGAATATTACAGAAATTTACAGAAATTGACAAAAACTGACAGAAGTTTATAGAAACTGACAGAAGTTTGCAGAAACTGACAGAAGTTTACAGAAACTGACAGAAGTTTACAGAAACTGACAGAAGTTTACAGAAACTGACAGAAGTTTACAGAAATTGACTGAACTTCACAGAAATTGACAGAAGTTTACAGAAACTGACAGAAGTTTACAGAAACTGAGAGAAATTTACAGAAACTGACAGAAGTTTACAGAAACTGACAGAAGTTTACAGAAACTGACACAAGTTTACAGAAACTGACACAAGTTTACAGAAATTGACTGAACTTTACAGAAACTGACAGAAGTTTACAGAAAATGACACAAGTTTACAGAAACTGACAGAAGTTTACAGAAAATGACACAAGTTTACAGAAACTGACAGAAGTTTACAGAAACTGACAGAAGTTTACAGAAACTGACAGAAATTTACAGGAACTGACAGAAGTTTACAGAAACTGACAGAAGTTTGCTGAAACTTATGCTATGGTTGCTTATTTGGTGCATTTAGACTGGAAATTACTACTGAACTACTAAAAGTAGAGTGACAAGAAAGAAACAATTTTACTCAATAATAAAACTAGATTTGAATTTCTTAAGAAAGAAATAAGAAAGCGGGGAAATCATAAAATTTTGAATTATTGACTAAGAGAATTTTTTTTTCGATAATAATATTTTCGTCGATATTAAAACTGTTCAGTATTTTAAGGTTAGGAATGGCCTTGAAGGTCTGTGTGGCGTCGCGTCCGTGAAAGGTGGGTGTGGCGTCCCCCCAGTCCGTGGACTGAACAGCTGTACGCAGCCTTCAGATGCGCCGCGCATTAGCTGCGGCTGTGCTGTCGGCTGCACATCTGACCCAATTGGGGCAGGTGTAATCAATTATTATTAATTATAATTATTGAAGGTTTGGAATTTTAGAATAATTGTTTTATGAATTTTTGACTAGGCAGTTCAATTAGCTAATGCTCAATTTCGGATTATTCAAATGCTCAAGTCGCGCCAAATCAATTGCAGAATGATTCTTATTTCCCCTAAGGAAATCTTCTTGATTGAAGCTGTCAAGCCAGTTTCTGCAGTCGCTCAAATGCGGCTTGTCAATCAGCCGACTCAACCGACTCAACTTAGTAGGGAGAAAAAGTAGCTCGTCCTGCTACAGAATAGGAAAAGCGATTTTTGTTAGCATTTTTTATGTTGTTGTAGCAACGGTCACTTGGTCTTTCCAAGAAAGAGAGACCTATAGAAAAGATTTCTAGCAGGAATTTGAAAGAGAGAAAGAAAAACGGTTAGGACCAGAGCAGCACCTGAAACATGTCAACTGGGACTTGCTAGACTACTTCAATCTCTAACTTTGAGCTGGTAAACTCAAGTGAGTCCAAAATCATTCAGTGGGGCTGTAGGCCACTTCCTTAGGAGGCCAATGCGTGTGCAGACTGAAAACTCGATGGCATTGAAATGGGATGCCAGCAGGGATGCAGGGAGCGGAAGCTGCTGCTGCTGTGATGAAGCTGACTCACCGTGCTCAGTCTCCATGGCTTTATTACTTAGCTGGCAGTTCTCTTTCAGGGCATGAATGAAAATGTGGGGAGGACTATCGGTTTTTCTCCTCTATATGGCTGGGACTGCCGTCGGAAATTTTGTGGCCATCAATAAATGCCAGAGTCCAATATGCATGACAGCACAGATTGTGTGTGTGTGTGTGGGCGGCTGATTAAATTAATCAATTAATGCTAATATAAACCTAATGCATATAATATGACCCGATCCGCCTATACGCCCATCCCAACCTCCGTCCGGGCGCGGCTTTGCTAAAAGAAAATTCCTGGCATGCAGTTTTGTGTTCTCTCCTAGAAGCATGTTTTTTCTTTTTAGCTTTTAGGTTATATGCGGTTTGCTCATAACTTATTTGTTGGAAAGCATTAGAACAAGCCTTCACAGATCTCAAACTGTGCAATAGTCTGGAACTTTTATTTAATTATCAATCCTTTTTAATAATACAAGCTTTATGTCATAATGAAGCGATTTCATTTTAAAATACTTGCTTCGATTCTTTCTACGGTTCTTGCTTCGATTCTTTCTACGGTTCTTGCTTCGATTCTTTCTACGGTTCTTGCTTCGATTCTTTCTACGGTTCTTGCTTCGATTCTTTCTACGGTTCTTGCTTCGATTCTTTCTACGGTTCTTGCTTCGATTCTTTCTACGGTTCTTGCTTCGATTCTTTCTACGGTTCTTGCTTCGATTACTTCTACGGTTATTGCTTCGATTCTTTCTACGGTTCTTGCTTGGATTCTTTCTACGGTTCTTGCTTCGATTCTTTCTACGGTTCTTGCTTCGATTCTTTCTACGGTTCTTGCTTCGATTACTTCTACGGTTCTTGCTTCGATTCTTTCTACGGTTCTTGCTTCGATTCTTTCTACGGTTCTTGCTTCGATTCTTTCTACGGTTATTGCTTCGATTCTTTCTACGGTTCTTGCTTGGATTCTTTCTACGGTTCTTGCTTCGATTCTTTCTACGGTTCTTGCTTCGATTCTTTCTACGGTTCTTGCTTCGATTACTTCTACGGTTCTTGCTTCGATTCTTTCTACACTTCTTGCTTCGATTCTTTCTACACTTCTTGCTTCGATTCTTTCTACAGTTCTTGCTTCGATTCTTTCTAAGGTTCTTGCTTCGATTCTTTCTAAGGTTCTTGCTTGGATTCTTTCTAAGGTTCTTGCTTGGATTCTTTCTAAGGTTCTTGCTTCGATTCTTTCTAAGGTTATTGCTTGGATTCTTTCTAAGGTTCTTGCTTCGATTCTTTCTAAGGTTCTTGCTTCGATTCTTTCTACAGTTCTTGCTTCGATTACTTCTACAGTTCTTGCTTCGATTACTTCTACAGTTCTTGCTTCGATTCTTTCTACAGTTCTTGCTTCGATTCTTTCTACAGTTCTTGCTTCGATTACTTCTACAGTTCTTGCTTCGATTACTTCTACAGTTCTTGCTTCGATTCTTTCTAAGGTTCTTGCTTCGATTCTTTCTAAGGTTCTTGCTTCGATTACTTCTACGGTTCTTTCTTGCTTCGATTCTTTCTAAGGTTCTTGCTTCGATTCTTTCTAAGGTTCTTGCTTCGATTACTTCTACGGTTCTTTCTTGCTTCGATTCTTTCTACAGTTCTTGTTTCGATTCTTTCTAAGGTTTTTGCTTCGATTCTGCGACCCGTTTTACGCTTTTAGGTAAGGTAGTCCTGGAAGTCTTTGAATTTTCTGTACAATTAGAATTCGACCCTCGAGTTACGCAACAGGCAATTCTGTTAGTTGTTAGCTCAGGTAAATTCACAGTTGTTAGCTAAAGAGCAAGTTGAAAATGCTAAAAAGACTTGTATATTCGAATCGAAGCAAATGAGCATTGGAAAAAAGCAGCCATGTTTGGCAGCTATAATACATGCGGTTTAGAAGGAAATAGTTACGCTGATTGCTTGTGACGTGAGTCGTACTTGCACGGAAATTCTTGGGGCAGTCAGGGGCGGCTCGGCACCGCGGTGTCACATTTCAGCGCTACGCTGGCCTCTTTTCTTCGCCTTGACTACTCTTTTTCTCTTTTTTCTTCTTTAGCAAAGTAAAAACTGGGTTAGGCAGTTTTTTGCAAGGCCAGGTTGTCGCCTGAAGAAAAGTTACTATCCATTTTAGCTCCTTCTCTGCTCCTATATAATCAAGGCAGTGAGAGAGAATGCCTCGACAAGTTTTTCTCAGTGCTCACCATGGAACTCTAATTAGCGATCGGACTCAGCTATAGAGAGTCAGATCATTAGGCTGTCTACCTACCTGCCTACCTGCCTGCCCACCTGGCCTGTCTTCAATATCCCCACCTCTAGTTAGTCCTCGCGTGTGTTCTCGCAACAAAAAAATGTGGCAATTAAGGGTTCATGCAGCATTCCAAAATGCCTACTTATTTCTCTATATACAGCGCCCTATCTCGAACTTCAGTTTTCTATGCTTTCGAGTTTTCGAGGGGTTCGGTGGCAGAGCGGTTAACGCGTTTGCCTCTCGCACCAAGGTCCCTGAGCTCGATTCCGCGGTGAGGCCACATTTAATTGGGGCGCAGCCGCGGAGAGAAGGCTTGGTGTCTTTTTCGTGCAATTTACGCCCTTTAGGGCCAACCTCCAAGGCACAGTGAAGTGTACACTGCCTGAGGATGAGAAAGTCAGGGCAGATGTACACACCTGTGTGAGCAAGTGCCTGCGTACGGTATCTGTGTGCGTGTGTGCTCAGGACCTGCAGGCTGCAGGTCTAGTGTCAATCATAGTCATCATTCTTATTATAGTTTTTCGAGTTTAAGTTAGCAAGCCGCCAGGAACAGAACGGATAAATGCACATGTGCAAATTTTATTCCAACATTTAACCCGATGCGCAAATTGAATAAAAAAGTTCTCTATTTGCAAGGCCGGGACGCTAAGAAGCAAGTGTGAACGAGACCGCATATTCACCTGAGGCAACACATCTGCTTGCTGCAGCTGCTAACTGCCCTGTCCTATGCACCGGCTTCCCCAGCTAACCCAAACAGTTCTACTGCACAGCGCTGATCCCGACAGCCCGAGGGCTCGCCAAAAACTCCCTCAGCCCCTCTGACTGACTGACAGCTGCATCCAGAACCTCAGCCTCTCCACCAGTTCTGACGACACCCTCCCCGCCTCATTTTGCAGCCTTGCAAAGCAATTAGGCCGTGTGTGTGTGTGTGTGTGTGTGTGTGTGTGAGTGTGTGTGTGTGTGTGTGTGTGTGTTTGCAGACAGCCAGAAGAAGGCTGCACGGGAGGATAAGAGGAGAACCGAATTGATTGGCGAGCTTGATTGGTCAGGCGGGACTTTGTTAGCTAAGGCTTTGAAGCCCAACCCCTGTTCCTCCACACTCTCTTCTGCTCCTCTTTTTTCTCCCAACAACCATCCCAACCCCGAACCACACGCCGCTTCGTGGCGGGGGTCCCCATCCCTATAGCCGCGGGGCGACTAATGACGCAGAGTAGAAGCCAGGCTTTTCTGACGAACCCAAACTAAAGCTGACTTTGCCTAAACTGTTAACAACGGTCCTGTATTAAACTCGATTCTTCAAACTCTTTTAGAAAAGAAGCGGAAACACAAGCGACTGAAAGTATTTTCAAACACACGAAAGAAAGCCATCAATTTTCAATATATTTCAAGAAAAAAGTATTGGGTGTTGATTTCAGAGTCGCCTCATTTGGCACTAACAGAGTCGGCGACAGAATGACACAGCATCGACGATTCCATCAGTGCCAAGAGCTGCGAGTGCTCTGTTGCTGTCCTAGAGGACAATGGACTTTATAGCTGTATTCACACACTTGTATATATATATTGTATATTTAGAATAGTGTCACAGGAAACATATGGTCCAGTTTGGGTCCAGTTGTCAACTTGAACAGCTTGATAGCTAACGGCTTGGCGATGTCAATATGTTAAAATAGCCTAGCCATGTAACGCATTAATCATTAACATATTTGCAGAGGTTAGACCTGATTTTTCTCTTTGCTTAATTAGCATAATTAACACTCGCCTTACTGTAATATATGCCTAACAGGAAACTGCAAGTAGAGCGTTGCCATGGAAACCAACAAAGCTTACAGTCGGAGGCTGCATAAATAAATTATTATAGAAACAGAATATATACAGTAATATATATATATAGGACTTGGGAAAGCTTCAATATTGATTTCCGATAAGTGCTATCAATCGATCAGTGTCTTATCGCTACAATTCTCTTATCTACCTCTGTATATTAAGAAGGTAAAAATATGGATTTTCTCATTAACTTCCAACGCCAACACAAGTATTTAGAAAGTTTTTCATTCTTTCTTGGTTTAGTGTTATAATGCGTAATTTTTTTAGTGCAAATTCGCAAAATTCATCTCTATACTTTGCGCACAATCCATTTTATGTAGCGAATTTTGTATACTGCCTAAACTGGCTATAGTTGCTAATGCAGAGCGCAATGTTAAATGTGCCTTCATAAATTTATGCCTAGTTTTAGTAGAAAAATTGGTTCAACCTTACCTCAGCGGGCGCCGGCCGCCCTGCAGACACTGGACACTGGTGGCAGGGGGGAGCAATGGTCGAGCGAGCGGCAGCGAAGGGGGCTCCCCTGGCGCCGATGGGCCCCTGTATTTAACTAGACCGGCTAGCCAACCAGAATGCAGCCAACCTTGCCTATAGCTGACTGACTGGCTAGCCCACCCCATCCCAGCCCGCCCGCCCGTGCGGCTTCAGGAGGTGGAGAGAGGGGAGATTGGAAGGATGGGGTCTCCCGCCTCCTCCTGCGGTCGTCTGTCGCCTTATTTTGCCTAACTGGATAGACAGGCAGAGGGGAGAGGAATTGGGGGGGGGAGCGAGTCAGGCGAAAGACGAGATTGAGGAAAATTTCTGTTCTATTCCGGCCTCATCCTACGTCATCCTTAGACGATGCTGTCGCTATAGCCCTCTCTCTCACCGCGGCCAGAATCCCTAATCCTACACAGAATTCCCATCGCGCCTTAAGTTTGGGGTTTCGGGAATATTATCCTTTCTCTATCTATGCGTTCACCGCGTGTTCGCATGTACGCTCGCCACCCATTCCTCCCTATCCCTTACTCTCTCTCTCTCTCTCTCTCTCTCCAGATTGTGAAGAAATAATCTACATTAGTCAAGAGGGACTGTGTGAGCACACTGTGCTCACGCTTCGATCTTTCTCACTGGTCCCAAAGCAGTCCAGTTTTTTCTCAGTGGCAGTATGAGGCGGAGAGACTTGGATGGGAGGTTAATTTTGGATTGGATAGGCTAGAACTAGACTCTAAAGTGGCGGACGAAATAAACTGAAAGAGATGAAGTTGGGGGAGAGTCTGGAGGGCATAGAGACCCGAGACTGCTCAAGCGTGCTCCACGGGGGAGGGCTGCTGATTGATCGATTGATTTCAAGTCAAGGGTAGGTCGGCCAAATTCTCATTTCCTTCTTTCTTACTTTTGGCTCAGGCAGGCATTCGCGGCACTGGATCGATAGTAGAAGATGAAGGATGTGGAAGGAGTTGAGAGACAGGGGAGAGAAAATGGGATCGGGGGTGGTGGAGAGGAGAGTCGAAGTTCTGCGGTTAGTCGAACCGATGAGAATCCCCCCCCGAGTCCCGCGTTTCCAATTTCCTCCGCGGCTGACTGAACTCCTTTCCATTTCCCCGAGTGAGAATAAATTTCTGCTTGGTACTGTTTGGAGTTGGGCTAAGAGATGTTGGCTGAGCAGGAGGGGTTGGTCGGCGCTAGATTCGAATCAAAGTCACGCACGACGCTAAGATACCAATCTCGGATCACAAATCCCATTTGAGCTCACACAAAATCCTATCTTTACTATATATTCTATTATACAAACTGTGTTAGTTTATGTTTAGGATAAATTAATGGCTCTCTGATCCCAAACTCGATCGCGCGAGATCCCAAAAAGATAGTAGGCAATCCCATCTCGATTGAGTAAGATCCCATCTCAATTTAATAAGATCCCATCTCAATTTAATAAGATCCCATCTCAATTTAATAAGATACCATCTCAATTTAATAAGATCCAATCTCAATTTAATAAGAACTTATCTCAACTCAACTTAATAAGATCCCATCTAGATTGTATAAGATCCCATCTTGATGGTATTAGATCCCATTTCGGTTCTATAAGATCCCATCTCAGTTTAATAAGATCCCATCTCGATTGTATAAGATCCCATCTTGATGGTATAAGATCCCATCTTGATTGAATAAGATCCCATCTCGATTGAATAAGATCCCATCTCAATTGTAGAAGATCCCAACTCGATTATATAAGATCCCATCTCTATTGTATAATATTCTTAAATTAAAAAGAGTGCATGCCCATTTTCTTTTTGTGGAATTGCCTGAAAATGTCTCGTTTTAATTCGTCAAGCATTTTCATTGTTAGAACACTTTAGTTTGTGCTTTAGCTATGAGTCTGTCGATGGGGTGCGTTAGAGCGTCGGATTTACGGCTTGAAGGTCAGGGGTTCGAATCCCAACTCCACTGTAACAAAAGACACTTGCTCTGCGTTACTTTTAAATTTAGGTTGCAATAAAATGTGAATATTATTTAAAATGCTAATTATACGTTCAGTTTAAATTTGTTAGGCACTAGCTATAAATTACATTCCGAATAGGAAAGGTTGGTCTTAGAATTGAAATGGTAGAATTTGTATTGCAGCTAAAACTTGTCAGAGCAGTGACAGTTTCACATTTCAAATTTTATCAGGTTTTTTAGCTGCAAAAGTTAAACAGGAAATTTTTTAATTTTCACGCGCTTTTTTGGAGAATTCTGAAGGGTGCCTTGGCTTGAGTACACAGCGGTGTACTCAATGCCCTAGTGCATAAGATACACCTCAGTCTGAGCCCCCGCTGTGAGTAGCTCAGAAAGGAAGCCTCATATTACACAGCTGCTATATAAGGAAATAAGAGAGATTCTTTAGTTTAGATCCCAAAGTCAGATAGGAAAACTAGGCTTGAGAACTGATTAGTTTCCAACGTATAGAAGGTGAGTCAGACCTTATTGCAGTGAGTTCCCTTCCCCAGATCCACCGACAGGACCTGAAAAAAAATAAGAAAGAGAAGCCAAGCAGTAATTTAGGAAGGCCAAATTCCATTGAGCCAACTTGACCTTGCAGCATCTGTGTGGCGGACCCACCACAGGAGGCCCACAGGAAACTAATTATTAGAATAGATAATGATGGAGAAGCAGAATATGGGAATAGGACGAGGACGAGATTGTGGAGCCAGAGAATCTTTCGGGGCAACCAAGTCCCTGTTCTTGCTCCGGGAAGAAAAATAGGGAGAAGGGGACATTCGCCTCATCCCTGTGGGCCGTCAATCGAAGCTCCCGAGCCGAAGGGAAGGACTTGAAGGCCCGGGATGGCAAGGTGGAATGGGATGTGGATTAGACCGAACCGGCCACGAGCGAGTTTGGGGTGGAGGGGCCCTTGAAAGCCCCGGTGGCTCTGGAAGGAAAAGGGAGCCAGGGGCTGACGATGGGGAACGGAGAGACCAGGCGCTGGCGCGGAAGGGGAGCAGATTTCGATCGATATTCTGCAAGCATGCAGCTTTTGCACGCGCCAAGGAAACAGAGCGCTGCGAGGGGGGGCTGGTGGAAGCGGCGAGTGCGGGGCTTGGGGGAGCACGCAAGCACGCCCGGAGCCGAGTAGGGCAAAGCAGGGGGAGAAAAAGAGGCAGCATTAAGCGAGGGTTGGGAGAAGGAGAGGCGGGGCAGCTGCGGGGGGTTTCTAGCAGTTGCATCGAAAATTTGGTTCGAGTGGAGGCTCGAGTAGGGCAGATGGGAGCCATAGGTGGGCCTGAGTCGACAGGATGAATTTTTTATTTTCGCCCGTCTCTGGTTCTGATACCACAGTTCGTCAACTTCATTACTGCCCGCTGCTGCTGCTGCTGCTTCTGGCTGTCTGCGAGCAGTCTGCTTGAGTATATTTATTTCCCTCTCAGGTTCTGTTATAGAAAATGCACTCTTCGCCCAAGCATTAAAATGCAAAGCAATATAGACGGTCTATCAATACAGAGCATGCTCGATCGATTTGTTTTATAATTCTTCTCTATAAGCGCTTTTTGAAGCAGTCGAAGCTAGTCTTTTACTGTAAAAGGAAACGGCTTGTAGCCTTCCCAAGAGAGAAAAACATCGCATGTGTTGTTTTTTAATAAAATATTACAAGTTCCCATCACATGGATTAATAGATGGATTTTAAGCAAAAAAGTGAGAATGTCGCTGAATCTTTGCTAACTGCTTAGTGTTCTACTTAGAGTAACAAATTATAATAAAATTAGACAAGAAACCTCAACTCCCCATTCTAAGTAACCACAGTCTAAAAGGGACAGCTCAAGTCAGTATAACAGTCAAGTGAAACGATTGATGAAACCTTAAAAATTAGTTTAAGCCCGTCACAAAGCTGAATGCTTTTACCTGCAACTTGCGATTAAACCGAAACTGAATTTTATAATGAGAAGAAGAGATGGAGCGATTTCCAATAACTTTTTTCTTTCTATAAAGTTCTAATTTATACTAAGTTAGACACACTAGGTCTAGAATTTTTCGCGTTTTATTCGTTTTTTTGTTTAAGTTAAACTGAGCTTTACGTCTGACCAATCTGAGTTGGGGTTTTTTATTTTTTCACTGTACGAAACGTTTTCTATATCTAGACTGAACTACTTCTCTTTATACTACAAACTTCTCGTATGTTTCTCGAAAATCTTATTTGAGTTTAAAATATTCTGCGAACAGTTATAAGAAAAATTTATTAACTTTTGATTGCACCTGAAGAATCTAATTTATTCAAGCATTAGAATGATACACAAGGCGTCTTATTTCTATACTGCAGCGGTTCTGTTGTCAATGTTTGGTAAGTTCCCAGCATATTCTGAAAGAAAGCTTCTTATCTGCACAATACTTATGCCGCAGTTTACTTTCATAATGATATTAATCCAGAATGTCCACGTTCTCACACTAGATTGACACTTGTTTTTCGGTTAAAAAATGCAAAAACTGAAATTAGATTTTGGGAAAAGCTGTAGTAAAAATGCTAAAACTTTTTAAATTGCTTTACTAGAAAAGAAATAGAAAGAAAAATATTAGTCTAATAAAGGTTACAATGAAATAACGTTCTTAGACTCCATGATGCAAGGGAGCGAAATGAAATTAAATATATGCGTAACACTTCCTAAATAATAATGAATAAAATATAATCATCTGTCTGTGTACAAAGCTGAGTCTTAATTATTTTTTAGCTACTATATTAACCAGAAAATTCAGATCAGTTGATTATATATTTTTATTTTTAGCTTGGGTATACATTTTTAGAGAACAATGTAAAGTGATTCAAATTTTCAGTCTTTCTTTCATTTAATGCAACATATAGATTTTCAACTGCATGCATAATTTATGAATTTTGTACTTGACATAATTTGTGAAACAAATAGTATTAACTTACTTAATTAATGCTTAATTACATAATAAATGTATTATCCTTTTACAAAACTATATTACATTTTTGTGTAAATTTACAAGAATTATTTTTAACTATGTTTTTTAACTATGTTGTATAAAAACTATGTTTTTGCTATAATACATTCAGAGCTAATAATAGAGTTGCAAGATACATAGACAAAGTCATTAATATGAGAGCTAATATGATCAAAATGCATATCGAAATACAAAATACGCAAAAAGGTATGCTTAAAATCCACACAAATCCCTGCTTGATAGGAACGTCGCTAGCGCATCAAAACAACATCCTCAAACACAAAAGCAACAGTAGCAGCGACAGCAGCCGAAATGTGTCGAAATCGATCAACGCTACCCCCAAGACTGATGTACGCTTGTCTACTAACTCACCTGCCAGCCAAACTAAGCTGCCATCTGAAGCTATAGCTACTCAAGCACCGGTGTTGTCAACTAAAAGTGCATCGAACGTACCTACTACCGTTCCCACTGCCAAACCGGTGTTACCCACACCTGGTACCGGGAGCTTCGACGGCACCTCATTCTTTGGCGGCTTTGTGCTGGCCGTTGGCCTAGCTGTCATCGGTTTAGTCGTCTACAAGGTCTGCTTCAACCGTTCCACCGGACCAAACTATAGCCATTTCTGAGTGCCGCACTCAGAAAAAAGTTTTAGGGATCATTTTGGCAGGAATTTTATGTACTCGAAAGCTTGCTTCCTAATAAACTTCCCATCTAAATGAACTGCGTTTTGAAACTAACAAAAGTGCATTAAATTTTAAATTTTTATAGCGCTTGTGAACTCAAATTTAATAGTATGTATTTTTTATCATTTAATTTTCTTGCAGGTTCTATGGCTCGTATCTTTGAACAAGTAAAATTGAAATCACAAATAAAATTCGCACAGACAGTTGGTTGAGTATAAACAATATACCCAATGCAGCTATGCACAGTTCATTTGCATTGACTTTCATCATAATATTTAACCCTGTCTTTTTGTCCTGATCTGGTGTTTGGTATTCTATTATAGAGCGACTACTGCATGTGGTGTTTAATTATTATGCATTGCTTTCCACAAATCATAATGAACTCTACAAGCTTCCTTTCTGTTATTTTCATAAGTTGCAAAGACAAATGCTTTTTAAACAAACGACTGACTGATGGATGCATGTTCATTCTGAAACAATGACATTTATTAATTTATTCAGACAGATTGCTATTAAATATTTCAAGTAAAAGTACAAAAAGCACTCGTTCGGAGTTATTTAAAAAAAGTTTTTTATGAACGAAATTTATCTTTTATTTCTAACTTGGCTCGCTAGTCAACTTAGAAACTAGCAGAGGTAGGCAAACTCCGGCCCGCGGGCCAGATGCGGCCCTCGAAGCTCCTAAATCCGGCCCGTTGCCCCTTCCGACGCCTACAGTATCCTGTTTATCTTTCCCCTGTCTCATCTCTCCCGTGACTCATCTCTCCCATGTCTCATCTCTCCCGTGTCTCATCTCTCACATGTCTCATCTCTCCCGTGTCTCATCTCTCACATGTCTCATCTCTCACATGTCTCATCTCTCCTGTGTCTCATCTCTCCCGTGTCTCATCTCTCACATGTCTCATCTCTCACATGTCTCATCTCTTCCGTGTCTCATCTCTCACATGTCTCATCTCTCCCATGTCTCATCTCTCCCGTGTCTCATCTCTCCCATGTCTCATCTCTCCCGTGTCTCATCTCTCACATGTCTCATCTCTCCCGTGTCTCATCTCTCACATGTCTCATCTCTCACATGTCTCATCTCTCCCGTGTCTCATCTCTCACATGTCTCATCTCTCACATGTCTCATCTCTCCCGTGTCTCATCTCTCACATGTCTCATCTCTCCCTTGTCTTATCTGGCCCTGTCTTTTAGGTTGTCTGTTTCGCCCACTAACTAATAAGTTTTCCGTCCCTTGAACTAGAGTGAGCGTACATTGTGTGAATTTCGCATTTGTTGACATACACAAATATGCGCCATTTAAATAACGCATTCCATGATCCCTGATCCCATGCGAAAGCTGAGTCAGTTCCGGGCGAATCTCTAAATTGCTATCAGATGTGACTCTCGAATTCAATGCTTAAAATGTATATTGATCTGTGGTGCCCAGTGTTTCACATCCCAAATGGCGGAAGTGTTGTCCCACTAGTGTAGTCCCGGATTTTCAAGTTGCGTAGAGTATAGAATTATTATATGCTACCAGCTAGAATGTACAATTACTTTTTAGAATAATTTTAATCTAGAATAAATTTATATGTGAAGAAGTTCTATCCTTGTTTGAAGAAGAAATCTCAAGAAAACGTTTTTCTATTCGCAGTTCGAGATCTATAATGCCTTTGTTACTTTCTTATAGATAAATAGAATGAATAGATATAAATCACTCCTAGCCTAGCCTAGTTGCGAGCGATGTACAGCCGCAGCTATTGCGCTGTACGGCTGTTCAGTCTGTGGACTGATTAAGTAAAACTTTTAAGTCATCTCAGCTTTTTTATCTGAAGTGCTGCCAAATTAAAACGATTTTTTTGGCAAAAAGGCACTGCACTACAACTTTTAATTTGTAACTGATTGGCTACAATTTCGAGAGAAGAAAATCATTAAAACACAAAAAAAATCATTTCTAAAACGCGCTTATCGAAGACATTCGCAGTAAAACAACTACAATTACGGCTCGTGTGAATTTGGTTGAGACAGGACTGCTCTGAAAGCATTATCTGACACAATGGAAAAGATGATCGAATAATGCAGCATTGGCAATTCAATGGTCTTCGTCTAAAAAGAAACTAACTCTCAGATAAACCAGACAGTTCAATCTCATTCGGACTTCTGGAACTACCATCGCCAAGTACCCCAACGCCGCCGTCGCCGCTGCCGCCGCTACTGCTGCAGTAGCTGTCGATGCTATAGTTGTTATCGTCGCTGCAGCTCACACTGTGCGACACAGCCGTTCCTGAGTCGGCGTCTCCAGCCGAAGTCGCGGAGGAGGCGGCTGCTGCTGCGGCGGCGGCGGCTGCAGCCATTAATAAGGCGCTGGTCTTTCGCTGCGACCACACGCGGATGTCCTCCAGGCTGGTGCAACTGCGCGGCCTCAGATATGGATTAAACATTGGACTTTCGCTGCGCTTGCGATAGCGCCGAAGACTGCTGCAGCCGGCCGAATCATCGATGCCAGCGTGGCGTCCTAGTGTTGAATGCTGCAGTATCTGCAGGGCCTGTGGCTGACCCTGGAGACAGGCGCGGCAGTTCTGCTGCTGCTGACGCTGCTGCTCGGACTTCATCGGCGAGGCGGTGTTGGTGGCGAGACGGCTGGCGGACGGAGCGGCTGGAGCAGCCATGGACTGCGGCTCGTAGACGCTGTAGGCCAGCAAGGACGGATGCCACACTAGTTCGGGTTCCGGCGCCAGCTGGCGCGGGTCGGTTGTTGATGGCGGTGCAGCATCGGCGACGGCAGCGCTGGCGGGATTGTTCGCGCGGCCGCAGCAGCTCAGAACGAGGCCGGAGATGGCTGGCATATTTTTTTGTGCGCTAACTCAGCTTAGCTCTAGGTTTGTCTGGGCTGTCATTCACCAAAGTGATTTATAGCTTGCAAATTTATTATGAATAAATTTCAAGCGTGCGAGTGAAGTAATATCGTCCAGCATTGTCAAACACAGTGCACTAGCTGCGCTATGTACATTAAGCTTACCATATATGATCCGAAATTCAGAGTGGATTGACGTACGCGCTTCCGTGAGTACATCGATTTCTTCGCGTTTCGTAATTCAGAGGAGCTCTGTGAATTCTATAAAAAATATGGTTCAAAAATCAATAGCGTTTGGAGAAAGTGTTTTGAAGAGTTTTTATCTAAAAAACTTAACTTTTCTTTGCCCATACCCTGTATGTGATAATAACATTAGAATGCTTAGCTATTGTATTATGTACGAGTATAGTTCTCACTATGTATTAAAGCTGGGATCTAAGTTACATTCACAGCATAATGGAGTTTGCTAGGTTTATCGTTTTTGCGGTCTTTATAAAATTTGCAACTAGCTAACTATAGAGATGATTTTGGACGTAAGCGCATTAAAAATGAAATGATTTTCATTCTCCACTTCTATAAGAACCTTTAAATTTTTGTATTTTACTTACTGCTTTATCGTCAAACAATCATACTTTTATGAACACGACTCGCCATAAACTTTTAGACAAAAGCACTCCATCGGTTTTCAATTTGTTTTTAGCAACAAAGAGTGGCTGATTAGATTTTTCCGATATTTCAACTCTCTCGAATTAGTATCTTTGTTTAAAAATATTTACAAACTTATTTTTGCATAAAGACCTGGTTTTGTACAAATTAGCCGTGAGGTAACTGGAAGACAGTTGCAGGAAATTCAGGAAAGCCGAATAACGGAAGCTTGAACGGAGCTTAGCTCGTATTGAATTATCGCGCAGGTTATAACAAACGACGTCATAAAAATTATACTAACATCAGTGTACTGCTGAAATTTAAGTTTTTTATTTCTTACCTTATAAGTCCATTTGTTTAATTTAGTTCTATGAGTCCTGGATGCAGTATTTGCTTACAAACCCAATGTCAATAGCTATTCAAATTTATCGTGGTTTGTTTCAATTTATTAGACGTGCGCTTGTACTGCGCTTCTAATTAGAAAGTGTATTATAACTTGCAAAAAATAGCTGACATATTTTTCTCTATTTTTGTAAATTTTTACACTGTTAAATAAAAAGCTAGAGTATCCCTTGTCTTGATTTGCACTTAGTTTCACGTCAATAGTTTGTAGACTAGATGAACTTATGATATAAAAACATAGATAATAGACAAAAGCAGTCACTCAAAGTTTCTGTCTATATATATTTTTCAGTTTAAAATTCAATAAGTTAATTATTTATTATAACAGTTCCGGTTTATTTAGTAATTAGAAGCAAAAGAAAGTGGAATGAGATTATTGAACTGTGTAGGTAAATTTAGAGTTATATAAAGCTATAATACCCACTGAAGCAGCAAATGTTTTTATTTAAATTTTTATATTTTGATAAATTGACTTTGCTAGACTGACATTGTCTGTAAAATTTATTATACATTAAAACACATAGCATCTGCTTCAGCTAAATGTTTTGTCTACTAAATAGAAAATTTTTATTGTTAGCTAATTCTATGGCGACATACATAAAACAAAAAATGTAATTTTCAAAATTTACAGAACTAATATTTAAATGCCTGCTCCTAGTTAACAAAAGCATGAGGTCAATAAACAGTGTCCTCCCCATTCTCTAATAAAATATGAATTTTCAGCTAAAATGTCCGCTCCAATTAGCAACTCGCGTCTGCGCGTACCGAACGGCTTCCAAGCCCTGCTGGAGGGCTTCACTAGGGAGGTGTTGCGCAACCAGCCGACAGACATCTACGCATTCGGCGCTCTCTACTTCGAGGAGATGCTGCGCCGTCGTGAGGAGACTGGCGAAGAGGATCCGGCCCAGCTGGCCCTGCGGCTGCAGGATCGACTGCGCAACGGCGCCAACTTTAGCGACGGTCGGCAGATCGGCGACCCCAGCGATCCGCGCCAGCAGCAGGCCTCCGTGGTCATTCAGTCGGACTACAGGAGACGGGCGGCTCAGCGCGAAGCTGACAGAATTCGACGGGACAGAGCCGCCGGCGATATTCAGGCGGCTGTTCGAGGTCATCAGGAACGGCGCAATGGTGACAACGGGTGAGAGTCGTTACCATGGTAACCATTGGTTTTTAGCCTGCTTACCTGGTGATACCTATTGTTTAACACCCTTTTACTTGTGATTTCTGGTTATTTACCCATGTTTTCCTGGTGTTGTAGCCTAGTGGTTAGGGCGTCGGAAATGCGACCTGAAGGTCGGGGGTTCGATTACTGACTCCACTGCAACAATTTAGCAAGATAATTAATTCTGCATCGCTTCAGTTCACCCAGCTGTTAAATGGGTACCAACATTAGCTCGGGTAATTGAGGGTGGGTGTGGCGTCCCCCCAGTCCATGGACTGAACGGCCGTACGCAGCCTTCAGATGCGCCGCGCAATAGCTGGTCAGGTGTAATAAACTTTTATCAATATATATTATTTCCTGGTAATGTTGAGCTGGTTTCTCCTTTTCATCCCCTATATAACACCGTTTGTAATGAGAAATTCAGAAAGCTAAGAAATTGATGAAGTGTACGATTTCTTTTCTGATTTTCTTCTGGCTTGAAAATGTGAGTCTTAGGGTTGGTGAGTATGTTTTGCCTGTGGCTAAACAAATGCTGGAGCTTCGACTGTACTCAGCTCTCAGTAACTCATTCTCTTTGCACTATGGAATACTAGAACTGTATTGGCCCACATGGCATTGCTCCAGTCGGCCCTGACTGAGTCAACATTTCTGCTTTTACCTTAAATTTCAGTCTCTCCTTCTCCGCTCCTCTACATTCTATACCGATGTCTAATTTCAAGCACGTAAAATAGATGATTGCTGAGCGAAAGCTCGAGCAGTTTGAGTACCTAATAAGCATTTGCGGTAGTTCATTTCTAGATTCAGAAAAAAGGCTTTGCTCATGTTTTGGATCGTGGAACAATGATGGAATGGTTTCGGATATGGTTTCGGGTCTTCGGATTTGAATTCGGGAATTTAGATTTGGTGAGCACAGTGAGTACAGTGTGAGCATAGTGAGCACAAAATGAGCACAGTGAGTTCGGAATGCGTTTTAAAACTCCACTCGTTATTGAGTTTGCCAGTGGCAAAGGAACTTAACTAAAGAGCATGAACAAATTATCTGTGTCTGTCGATTATTTTGAGTTCCCACGAGCTTCCCCACTTCCTCATAGCATCAAAGCTTGGGGTTTGAGCATGCTCAGCTGGTTCACACTGGCCCAGCTTCCCCGTTCGATCCATCGAAATTGTTCCCAGTGTGCGCAGGCTAAGGCCACTTTCATGTCCCACCGAGGAAGTCCCGGATGCAGGTCATGCAGCTTAGACATTGGAAAGACCCGGCCAACGAATGGATGGGTACAGAGAGCAAAAAAATAGAGATTGGCAAAGAAAAATACGATGAAACAATGTCTCTAATCAATAGGGATCTGGGAAATGTTGAGCTTGCTCAGGAGCCCCCTATACCTCGCGGGCTAAAGAGAAAATCCAAATAAGAGACGAGACACGGGAGAGATTAGATACTGGAGAGATTAGATACTGTAGAGATTAGATACTGGAGAGATTAGATACTGGAGAGATTAGATACTGGAGAGATTAGATGCTGGAGAGATTAGATACTGGAGAGATTAGATACTGGAGAGATTAGATACAGGAAAGATTAGATACTGGAGAGATTAGATACAGGAGAGATTAGATACTGGAGAGATTAGATACGGGAGAGATTCGATACGGGAGGGATTAGATACGGGAGAGACGAGACACGGGAGAGATGAGACACGGGAGAGATAAGACACGGGAGAGATGAGACACAGGAGAGATGAGACTCGGGAGAGATGAGACACAGGAGAGATGAGACACAGGAGAGATGAGACACGGGAGAGATGAGACACAGGAGAGATGAGACACGGGAGAGATGAGACACAGGAGAGATGAGACACGGGAGAGATGAGACACGGGAGAGATGAGACACAGGAGAGATGAGACACAGGAGAGATGAGACACAGGAGAGATGAGACACGGGAGAGATGAGACACGGGAGAGATGAGACACAGGAGAGATGAGACACAGGAGAGATGAGACACGGGAGAGATGAGACACGGGAGAGATGAGACACAGGAGAGATGAGACACTGGGAGACACGGAGCGAAAAGTCTTGGCTAGAGGGCCGGACTCAGCATGAGGTCCCTGACCCCTGAGTTAAAAAAGCCAGGGAACAGCCATAGCCGAGGGGCAATGATGCACTCGAACAGATTATGTTTCTTTTAAGCCTCTGAACTCCCCTTTAATCTTGATTTAGAAACTTTCGCCCTAAAGCGGGTCCCTAGGCGCGTCCCAATTACGCGGTCATTAATTATGCCCGTTGCTGCGGACTAGAGGGTGGGCAAGGTCCGAATTCGAGAGCATTGGTGAGATACCGGACAGGACAGGACAGGGCGTTAGCAACAGGCGGACAAGTACGCGCCGGAGTGGGGTGGGTGAGCTCGGCTGTCCTCCGCTCCACCCACCCACCTCCGCCATCCCCATGCTTATCTCATTTTCAGGTGCTTCCCCCTGAAAATTGTTTAATTATTTTTTAAGTCATGATTTTGTTATTGTCTTTCTAGATTCGAACCACAGATCACACAGTTCCAAATCAGCAATACCCTCAGTGGCTAATGAAAAAAAAATTTTCTCATGCATTCAGTCGTCAGGTTTGGGTCGGATTTAAGCTTCCTGGGCGTTTACAGCCTGCGTGAGATCGGAGATCAGACCAACATAAAATCGAGAATATTATTTCTATGCGCGTAGCTAAAATATTATAAATCCTATCAACAGTATTCATGCACCTGTCCATTCTCATCTTGTCGCTTTTCAATCTTACGAATCACGCCATCTATTGAAGTTATTTAGATTCCGCCCAGCCGAAATCACTCCTATTTTCCTACATCTCATTCACCCCGAAATCGCTTCCTCTTATCTTGTTTCTACTTTCTAATCAAACCATATCTGTTCTCTTATTCTCCCCATTCAATCAGCTCCCTCCCATCTCTCCTTCCTCCACTCTCCCATCTCTCCTTCCTCCACTCTCCCATCTCTCCTTCCTCCACTCTCCCATCTCTCCTTCCTCCACTCTCCCATCTCTCCTTCCTCCACTCTTCCATCTCTCCTTCCTCCACTCTCCCATCTCTCCTTCCTCCACTCTCCCATCTCTCCTTCCTCCACTCTCCCATCTCTCCTTCCCCCACTCTCCCATCTCTCCTTCCCCCTCTCCCACCTCTCCTTCCCCCTCTCCCATCTCTCCTTCCCCCTCTCCCATCTCTCCTTCCCCCTCTCCCATCTTTCCTTCCCCCTCTCCCACCTCTCCTCCCCCCTCTCCCACCTCTCCTCCCCCCTCTCCCACCTCTCCTTCCCCCTTTCCCACCTCTCCGTCCCCCTCTCCCACCTCTCCTTCCTCCAATAGGCGGAGTACGAAGGCCGCTGAGCAGTCCCACTCTCTCTCCCTCTCATTTCTGTCACCTCATTGCCTAAAACACACAGGAAACGAAAATTCGGACACAGTAACCTTGAACTTCCGCAGTCCAACTATGCAACGCCTGTCACCAGACATTTGAGTATACTCAATCGACAGTCTATGCTCACTTGCCACACTCCAGTGTAGTCAGATTTATGATTACTGTGCGATTCTGCGAAATGTTAGATTTAGTAATGAGTCTATCTATTGAATTCATTATTGCTCCGAGGAATCCAACAAACTGCAATTACCTCTCTTTATCTCCGCTCTAACTCTCTCTATCTCAAATCTACCTCTCTCTATCTCAAATCTACCTCTCTCTATCTCAAATCTACCTCTCTCTATCTCAAATCTACCTCTCTCTATCCCAAATCTACCTCTCTCTATCTCAAATCTACCTCTCTCTATCCCAAATCTACCTCTCTCTATCTCAGATCTACCTCTCTCTATCTCCGCTCTACCTCTCTATATTCGCTACCGGTCTCGCCTCTACCATCTACACATTCTCATTCTGTATTTTAACCAGTCCTATCTTAGATCTCCATGCACCGATAACGAGTGTTTGTGATGAGGTACCTGATCACTAGAATTGGCTTCTGGTATTTCTCTCTCGTCTTTTGCTTCGTGACCATCTCATGCCGAGAATTTTTCTTTGATGTTAAACTGACTGGCTTGCCTATAACTGATCACTTTCTTTTTATTCTTCTAGGACGCAGGGACGGCCAGATGATGAGGAGGTGAGTGCAATCAGGGCTACTATGATGTGTTTTAATAATGTGTTTATGTATAGTACATACTGTGTTTAAATAGTGAACTGTGCTAAAATTGAAGAGAATAGCAACACTTAATGATAAAGTGAATGATGACATTTCAGGCAGGAATAGCCAGTCAGGCAGCCTATCGCTAGTGCTGTTCTGGGAAATGGGGATTTAGGCGGTGAGTCTACAGATTCCGCGAGTAAATAAAGAGCTTTAAACAAAAAATTCTGTTGCAATCAGCTACCCCTATGAACTATTCTGCAACAAAAAGTTTTATACTAAGAGTGGGATAATGGGATATTAAAATATATATGTCTGATTGGATTGGCTGAGAAATACAGGCAGAATGGCATTTTTTCGGACCAGGTTTCAGGTCACGGTGAAATAGACAGAGAGAGAAAAGAGATTGGGGGAGTGGGATATTTCGCCCATACTCGTCCATACTTCCCCCACCGTTCCCGTAGCTCGGCTGTACTCAGAAAATTGAGTACTCAAACGGCTCGACTGTACTGAACTGCGTGGCGTAGATTATTTTTCATAAGAATGGGCTCTAACTACGAGTATGCGAGTTTTTGAGTCTAGCTGAGTTTTTTTCTTTTAATCATTGTCTGAGCAGACGATCCATTTGCAAACATATTTCTAATGGATAGTTCTATTTATAGCTCACACTCTCAATTCAGTCCGGCTTTTTAACCGTTCTGTTCCAATATAGTGCCTTAGCAACCGGACTGCGTCCCTAGCAACGCGCCATGAAGTTTCATAAAATGTCATAACGAATAGAGATAAAAAACCAAGAGATAGAGAGGCCACTGACAGAAATTTGGTTGCAAAAATTTTCGCAAGTTTCATTTCACATTTCATTTTTACAACCAGTTAGCATTTGTCTTTATCTACCTCACATCTATTCTCTCTCACCTCTATCTACCTCACATCTATTCTCTCTCACCTCTATCTACCTCACATCTATTCTCTCTCACCTCTATCTACCTCAAATCTATTCTTTCTCACCTCCATCTGCCTCACATCTGTTCTTTCTCACCTCTATCTGCCTCACATCTATTCTTTCTCACCTCTATCTGCCTCACATCTATTCTTTCTCACCTCTATCTGCCTCACATCTATTCTTTCTCACCTCTATCTGCCTCACATCTGTTCTTTCTCACCTCTATCTGCCTCACATCTGTTCTTTCTCACCTCTATCTGCCTCACATCTATTCTCTCTCACCTCTATCTGCCTCACATCTATTCTTTCTCACCTCTATCTGCCTCACATCTGTTCTTTCTCACCTCTATCTGCCTCACATCTATTCTCTCTCACCTCTATCTACCTCAAATCAATTCTCTCTCACCTCTATCCACCTCAAATCAATTCTCTCTCACCTCTACCTACCTTAAATCAATTCTCCCTGACCTCTATCTACCTCGCATCGATTCTCTCACCTCTGTCTATCGGGAAGCAATTTAGAATGGAAAGGCGGGGTTTGGCAGAATTTTGGTCAGAAGTGCGCCGAAAATAGATAATTAGCGAATTTAAAAAATTCATCAGCCAGCTGCATTTGAGTCGCCCCGCTCACTGGGACTGTGTCTGGGAGAAGATCCTATGCCAAGCTGCTCCTGTTTCAGTCCGTGACAGCGTTTTTCTCTAACCCTATTCCTTCCCCAGGGAGTGTACAGTCCTGCACTGCTAGAGCAGTGGCAGCAGCAGCAGCAGCAGCAGCTAGATAGTGTTTGGGCTTTTGTTTCAATAAAAGCCATTTGCCCCGCCGAGAACGGAAACAGGGAGTATACATTTTAAAACACCGACTGCAATAAAAGCTACTTATAGTAGAGCGTGAAGTTTCTTCTAGAAATAACAACATCGATTTTGTTACGACCCCCACGGCCACCAGGTGGACATCGATCTGGACGATCCGGAGGTGGCCGCCGCGGCCCAGAAGATTCAAGCAGGCTTCAAGGGCTACAAGACCCGGAAGCAGATGAAACAGCAGAAGGCACAGCCGAAGAAGAAGCCAGTTAAGGAAGAGGTACCTAAAGCTAACGAGTTGTTTGTTTAAGAAATGCCAATTCTGTTTCCTAGAGCCTAGAATTCCTAGGTTTCCTAGAATTCCTAGATTTCCTAGATTTCCTAGATTTCCTAGAATTCCTAGAATTCCTAGATTTCCTAGATTTCCTAGAATTCCTAGATTTCCTAGAATTCCTAGATTTCCTAGATTTCCTAGAATTCCTAGATTTCCTAGATTTCCTAGATTTCCTAGAATTCCTAGATTTTCTAGATTTCCTAGATTTCTTAGATTTCCTAGATTTTCTACATTTCCTTGATTTCTTAGATTTTCTAGTTTTCCTAGATTTTCTAGTTTTCCTAGTTTTACTAGACATCTGCCCTGACTTTTTTATCGTCGGGCAGTGTACACTTCACTGTGCCTTGGAGGTTTGCCCTCAAGGGCGTAAATTGCACGACAAGCCCCCAAGCCTTCTCTCCGCGGCTGCGCCCCAAATAAATGTGGCTTCGCCGAAGAATCGAACTCAGGGACCTTGGTGCGAGTGGCAAACGCTCTGCCACTCACCCCCATAAAGTTGATTTTTATTTTTTCTTGCACTTTTCAATCACTGTTTTCTCTAGGTGGACATCGATCTCGACGATCCCGAAGTTGGCGCGGCTGCCGAGAAGATTCAAGCCGGCTTCAAAGGCTACAAGACCCGGAAGCAGATGAAACAGCAGAAACAGCAGCAGCAGCAGCAGCATCAATCTTCTGGTCGACAGGAAGATAAGGAGGTGAAGATTGTGATTTTTATCTTCCCCGATTTGTGTTCTTTTTTTAGGTTCTCGACGCTTAAAATTCAGTTAGGTGGCTGTAGCCTAGTGGTTAGGGCGTCGGACTAACGGCTTTAAGGTCGGGGGTTCGATTCCCGATTCCACTAGAAGAATTTGTGCCCTTTAGCTGGACACTTATCTCTGCATTGCGTCAGCTAACCCAGCTGTTAAGTTGGTACCAGCATCAGCTGGGGTAATTGAGGGTGGGTGTGGCGTCTCGCCAGTCCATGGACTGAACAGCTGTACGCAGCCTTCAGATGCGCCGCGCAATGGCTGTGGCTGTGCTGTCCGCTGCACATCTGGCCCAATTGGGGCAGGTGTAATCTATTATTTTTATTTATTTATTATTATCGGCGCTTATCAAGATACTGATTTATTTGTCCTTTAAAATAAAATAATAGTTAAAAGCGCACAAGTCGGAGCCACTCTAAAAACCTCGCCACGCCTTACCCGCCTAGCAGGTGGACATCGACTTGAACGATCCCGAAGTTGGCGCGGCTGCCGAGAAGATTCAAGCCGGGTTCAAGGGCTACAAGACCCGGAAGCAGATGAAGCAGCAACAGCAGCACCAGAGACCTAAATCTTCTGGTCGGAAGACAGAAGAGGAGGTAAGCTTTTAAGTTAAATATTTTCCCATTTCACGTTTTGCTGCCAATCCCAATGGCGAACTCCAGGTGGACATCGACTTGAACGATCCCGAAGTTGGCGCTGCTGCAGAGAAGATTCAGGCCGGCTTCAAGGGCTACAAGACCCGGAAGCAGATGAAGCAGCAGAAGGCAGCATCAGTTCCGGCTCCAGTCAAGAAGGTGCAGCCAGAGGTGAGGCTCAATTAGACTTTGAGCAGTTCTAAATCCAGGAAGGGCCCGAGCTCGAATCCGCGGCGGGGGGAGTTGCATTAATTTAGGCATTGTCGTGCAATTTACGCTCATGAGGGCCAACCTCCTGAGGCACAGTGAGGTCAGGAGTCAGCGGAATGGGGTCAGCAGTGTTTCTACAGTCGCTGTTGATTCGTTAGTGACCACAGCCACTACAAATACTATTTTTAAGACTTCATTAGGCCATCATTAACAAATCAACTGCCCAGATACTAACAATACCCAGTCGCCACTGATTTCTCTCCCAAAGGCCGAGGTCGATATCGATCTGGACGATCCGGAAGTAGCGGCGGCAGCAGAGAAGATTCAGGCCGGCTTCAAGGGCTACAAGACCCGGAAGCAGATGAAGCAGCAGCAACTCGTGCCTAGCAGAGAGTCTAAATCACCTTCGAAATCCAATGATCCTGGTGTAAGTACTATAACAATAATTGCATGAGGGCTGTGGGCAATAATTCCACATCATTTGGTGACACTAGACCCGCAGCCAGCGAGGAGGCAGTTCTGTCTATTTCGCTGACTCCTGAGCACACACACAGATACTGTACGCACGCACTCGCTCACACAGGTGTGTAGTGTACACTCTCACTGCGCCTTATGAGGCTGGCGCGAATTGCACGACAAGCCCTCATGCCTTCTCTCCGCGACTGCGTCTCAAATAAATGTGGCCTCGCCGCGGAATCGAGCTCAGGGGCCTTAGTGCGAGAGACAAACGCGTTAGACCGTGACAAAATGCGACTCAATCCGTAACCTATTTACTTAAACTAAATTAAGAGAATTTAGGAACATAAAGACTTGATTCGGAATCTACTAGATAAAAGTGGGATAAATGGAGATATCCTCAAAATCACCCAGGTGGACATCGATCTGGACGATCCGGAAGTTGGCGCCGCCGCCGAGAAGATCCAGGCCGGTTTCAAGGGCTACAAGACCCGGAAGCAGATGAAACAGCAGAAAGAGGCAAAATCTAGGACTGATGTAAGAATCTAAATAAATCGGTTTTGTTCTGAAGTAGAAAACATCGTATGCGGTTCTAAAAATTGCGCTGCGCCAAGACACAACAAATCGGTTGGACTCGATAGGACTGTTGAGAGAATTGACTTTGGTGTGGGGAATTAGCGAGAGAACTAGAAGCTAGAAAAAGTAAGATAGAAAAAATAAAATTGGCAGTCAAATTATTCGATGATTCCTTAACTTGCACACTACTGAACTTGAAGTTTGAAAGTATTGGCGAGTGGGGACAGGGAAAGCTGCGCTGGGCAGGCGTCACGCACGGGCCGCGTGATTCGCTGCTACACCCAAGGTCATTCGGCGTGCGGGGCGTGGGGCTAACCAACGCTAAGCGCTGCCTACTGCTTGTTGTTCTTCTATTTCTTCCGCCGAAATTCATTTCCCCATGAGATCAGCTGACTTTGCGCACCATCCAAGCCCTTGCACTCGGGGTGGTATCCGTGCGTCTGATGCCATTGTTGGGAAGAGAAACTCGTACGGTTTGATCTCCTCTCTCCCTCTCGATCTATGCGGATGGGAACGAGCCGTTTCCGCGGCTGTTCATTTTTTCCCTTTCTTTGATGACCGGGTAGGGGCCTAATTGATGCGCATCCGGCACTAGACAGGACGATCCTGTCTATACCTGGTTTCTCTATCTGCATGTACGCCTACTCCTCCGCTACAGATCCAGAATAAGCTGTACCACCGCATAATGCGCCCTGTTTACCCATCGGAAGTCGAATACTCGCTCGCTTTAGACACACACGCACACACACACACACACACACACTTATATATATATATATATATATATATAAGCGTATATTGCTTTTGTTGCTGCACTAAAAAGCGACATTAAGCGTCGAGAGGGCGACACCTCATCTGTGTGTGAATCACCCAAAAGAAAATCAAGTCTTGTACACGCAATGCTGTCATTATTCAAAGGCATTGGGAATCTTCTTGGCCTTAGACGACCTTCACTGCAGCAGCAACAGCAGCAGCAGCAACAGCAGCAGCAGCAAGAGGCACCGACTCAGAATGTTGCACCTGCCACTGCTTCTTCAAGCGATCTGCCACCAAGGCCCCGTCAGGAACAGCTTCAGCAGCAACAGAAGAGAAAAGCGCTTAAAAGCGGTGATCCTGACCGCGCTTCATCGACGTCAAACACGACCGTGGCTGGAGCTCAAAAGGCTGTAAGGTTCAGCGGCTACGCTGACAAAGATGATGACGATGCCGTCAGGAACAGCGTTGGCGTTGCACCGGTCATCGTCACCAAGGAAACGGATGACGCCGTTCTTGTGGTGCAATGCGGAGACGACGGAATCAGCGGGGGCGATTCGGTGGCGGGCAGCGATCCCAGCCTGCAGAGCTTCCAGAAAGTCGATGCCCCGACTTTTGAAGAAGAACAGGAGCAGCGAGGCGCCACAGGCGGTGGCGAGGTGTCAAGCACCTGCTCAGAGTGCGGCAGCTGCTCCCTGGAAGCCGGTGAGGATGGCGACGAAGCCGGGCGTCACGGCGTATCAGCCGACTTCAACGATCCAGAGTCGCAGGGCGGACGGTGGCTCCGTCAGCAACAGCTGATTGGCGAGGAGCAGCGAGTCGAGGATCTGCAGCGCCTAGCCGAGGAGCAGATGATGGAGGAGGACGCGATGGTGATGCGTCTGGAGGCTGAGGAGGCGGAGCAGCGACATCTGTTGGCCGGAGATCACGGCGCCGACAGCAAATCCATGGGCAACCTCGACAACGATGCTGACAGAGAAGCTCTGAAGAAAACTGTTGGTGAGCCAGGAATGTCGGAGATCGCCAGTCAGCTGCTGGAGCACGTTGAAGAGCTCAGTCCGGCGGGTGTGGTCCCGGTGGAGCAGACTGCCTTGCAGACCAAGATTGAAGGCCAAGTTGGAAGTGCCGACTTTGATGGCCAGCCAAAGCAATTGGCTCATCGCGACGATAGAAAACTAGTTGAGCAAATGGAAGAACAGCAGATGGAAGAGCCGAGAAAGCTAGATGAGTGGAGTGAGGAACATGCGCTGGAAGTGCAATTCGAAAGACATCAAAAGCTGCAGGAACAGACAGAGAAGCTGAGGCAACTAGAGGAACAGTTGGAAGAACAGAGGAAGCTGGAAGAGCAGTTAGACGAGCAGCGTAATCTGGAGGAACAGCGGAAGCTGGAGGAACAACGGAAACTGGAGAAGCAGTTAGAAGAACAGCGGAAGTTGGAGGAGCAGTTGGAGGAGCAGCGGAAGCTGGAGGAACAGCGGAAGCTGGAGGAACAGTGGAAACTGGAGGAGCAGTTGGAAGAACAGCGGAAGCTGGAGGAACAGTTGGAAGAGCAGCGGAAGCTGGAGGAGCAGCGGAAGCTGGAGGAACAGCGGAAGCTGGAGGAACAGTGGAAACTGGAGGAGCAGTTGGAAGAACAGCGGAAGCTGGAGGAACAGTTGGAAGAACAGCGGAAACTGGAGGAGCATTTGGAAGAACAGCGGAAGCTGGAGGAGCAGTTGGAAGAGCAGCGGAAGCTGGAGGAACAGCGGAAACTGGAGGAGCAGTTGGAAGAACAGCAGAAGCTGGAGGAGCAGTTGGAAGAACAGCGGAAGCTGGAGGAACAGTTTAAAGAACAGCGGAAGCTGGAGGAACAGTTGGAGGAGCAGCGGAAGCTGGAGGAACAGTTGGAGGAGCAGCGGAAGCTGGAGGAACAGTTGGAGGAGCAGCGGAAGCTGGAGGAGCAGTTGGAGGAGCAGCGGAAGCTGGAGGAGCAGTTGGAGGAGCAGCGGAAGCTGGAGGAGCAGCGGAAGCTGGAGGAGCAGTTGGAGGAGCAGCGGAAGCTGGAGGAGCAGTTGGAGGAGCAGCGGAAGCTGGAGGAGCAGCGGAAGCTGGAGGAGCAGCTGGAGGAGCAGCGGAAGCTGGAGGAGCAGCTGGAGGAGCAGCGGAAGCTGGAGGAACAGTTGGAAGAACAGCGGAAGCTGGAGGAACAGTTGGAAGAACAGCGGAAGCTGGAGGAACAGTTGGAGGAGCAGCGGAAGCTGGAGGAACAGTTGGAGGAGCAGCGGAAGCTGGAGGAGCAGCGGAAGCTGGAGGAGCAGCT
The DNA here is from genome assembly GCA_950097015.1 of Macrostomum hystrix. Lineage (NCBI taxonomy): Eukaryota > Metazoa > Platyhelminthes > Macrostomidae > Macrostomum > Macrostomum hystrix. The sequence goes on from CATNEN010000013.1 coordinate 683,896, forward strand.
GGAGGAGCAGCGGAAGCTGGAGCAGCAGATGGAATGCCACCTGAATGATGCAGTTGCTACCGAGAATGAAATCGCAGTGCACAAGTCCAGCCTTGATGCTGCGAAGCCAGAGGCTGATGAAACTGTAAACCAGAGCGAGAAAAAGTTCTCGATGTCAGCCGAGGACTCGTCGGCTCATCAGCTGGAAGAGCAGGCGGCCCTTGAGATTCAGAAGGTCATGAAGGGCTATTGCGCGAGGAGCCGATACTGCAAGCAGAAGGTGAATTTTGACATTTCCGTTTAATAATCTAATTTATTAATTAACTAATAATTTCAGATGATTATTTTCATTTTAGCACGCAGCCGTTAAAATTCAAGCTCACATTAGGGGCTATTTGACTCGAAAGCACATCACTGATTGCCAGCTTTCGCACAAAGAGGTGAGGAATTTCTTGCAGGCTAAGCCTTTTTAACACAAACGAATTAATTAAAATTAGTATGTGTTTGTTATGACCCCAACTTAGACACCATGACCCACCACTTAGACTCCATGACCCACCACTAAGACACCATGACTCACCACTAAGACACCATGACCCACCACTTAGACTCAATGACCCACCACTAAGACACCATGACCCACCACTTAGACTCCATGACCCACCACTAAGACACCATGACCCACCACTTAGACTCCATGACCCACCACTAAGACACCATGACCCACCACTTAGACTCCATGACCCACCACTTAGACACCATGACCCACCACTTAGACACCATGACCCACAACTTAAACACCATGACCCACCACTTAGACACCATGACCCACCACTTAGACTCCATGACCCACCACTTAGACACCATGACCCACCACTTAGACACCATGAACCACAACTTAAACACTATGACTTACCACTTAGACGCCATGACCCACCACTTAGACACCATGACCCACCACTAAGACACCATGACCCACCATTTAGACACCATGACCCACCACTTAGACACCATGACCCACCACTTAGACACCATGACCCACCACTTAGACTCCATGACCCACCACTAAGACACCATGACCCACCACTTAGACTCCATGACCCACCACTAAGACACCATGACCCACCAATAAGACTCCATGACCCACCACTTAGACACCATGACCCACCACTTAGACACCATGACCCACCACTTAGACTCCATGACCCACAACTTAAACACCATGACCAACCACTTAGACACCATGACCCACCACTTAGACACCATGACCCACCACTTAGACACCATGAACCACAACTTAAACACTATGACCCACCACTTAGACGCCATGACCCCACTTAGACACCATGACCCACCACTTAGACACCATGACCCACCACTTAGACTCCATGACCCACCACTTAGACACCATGACTAATTTTTAAACAGTTTTACTAATTATTTGGCAGTCTGTTGGACAAAAGTTCTAAATGTGCAGACAAACAAAAAGATAACATTTTATTTCTAATTGTCGCAATTTTCTGATATTACCAGTTATTACTATTAGTAGTAGGTAAAGTTGCAATTCATCTAATTAGGAAATTGAATTACATTAAATGCTTTCAGTAAATAAGGTTAATTCAAGACAAAACTAATTGTCTCTGCAGATAAAGTCTCATTGCTGCTGCGTGGAGCCGGCTCCGCATAGCGACGACAGTTTCCATGGCAACTACAGCGCCGAGGAGGCTTCACCGCCAGCTGCGGAGTGCCAGCTTAGGCGCGGCGTTCCGCTTAGCGGCTCCGACTATGATCTCTGCGCCTGTTGTTGCCATGGTGACGGGGAGTGCGGTGGCAACAGCCTGCTAGACGAGTTCGGTCAGGAGCACATCGGTGTCTGCGGACTCAACTTGCAGATTTGGCAACCGCACGAGGTGCTTTAGCTTTGGAAATTCGATTGGTTTGGCGAGAATTGCTATAACCAAAGAGTTTGGTTGCGTCCCTGTCCTTGGCATTGGCAACTAAAAATGGAATTCTGGGATGGAACTTGCGTCAAAAGTTATTCCCCTAGCCAAACAGCGGAATAGTACATCAGCTGACCGTAGGAGAAACAATCACATGATCTGATTAGTTAAAATGCCCTATTCCTTACCTTGCAACAAACTGATTAATGAAATGCCAAGCTAACCGCATACTTTGCTACTGCCTCTAATCAGTAGTGAGTAGCAGATCTTGTCTTTTAGCATATCTTCGTGTTGACAGTTTTCAGATTTATAACTCTGCTAAATCATCGACTGAGCAGGATTTTGAGATTATCTATACTCATCGTACTCAAAAAAATAGTACTGCCCTCTGTGTTATCAGAAATAATTTGCAAGCAACCAGTTATCCAACAATAGCTTTCTAGATCCCAAAATCTTGGGAATTCTCAGCTGATGGCGTGATTTATCCAATCTTCATCTTCAGTTCCCAACAGGGATAAATGGCTTTGATTAATCGCTGGGCGGACTTTAATTAATTATGCAATTGCAGACTAAGGCGGTTTCTGGTTTGCACTTTTGCTAAATTTTCTTTTATAAATCTTCTAAACCCTGTATTTACTGTTTTAGTAATCTTTTTTGCCTAGTTTTTTGAGAAGCAAGGAGGTTGTAGCATTGTGGATAGAAACTTGCCACAACTAACAAAGAGGTCTGGGGCTCGAATCTTTCGAATGTCCATTGTCTATAAACAGATTGCAACACTGGCGTAGCTAGGAATTTTGTCTATGGCGGAGGGCCGCGCCTTTTGGGGGCGCCACTATCACATTGGGGGCCACTATCACATGGGGCGCCACTACCACATGGGGGCGCCACTATCACATGGGGCGCCACTACCACATGGGGGCTCCACAATCACATGGGGGCTCCACTATCACATGGGGGCGCCACTATCACATGGCGGTGCAACTACCACATGGGGGCGCCACTATCACATGGGGGCTCCACTATCACATGGGGGCTCCACTATCACATGGGGGCTCCACTATCACATGGGGGCTCCACTATCACATGGGGGCTCCACTATCACATGGGGGCTCCACTATCACATGGGGGCGCCACTATCACATGGGGGCGCCACTATCACATGGGGGCGCCACTATCACATGGGGGCGTCTCAAACTACGAGTCATTTCTTCAGACCGCGACCAACCCTCGCCATTGCTCACGAAGACTCTGACTCATCGGCTGGAAGAGGCGAGGTGCAGCACACACCCACCTCATACTCGTACCTTACAATCTCTCCAAACAGAAAGGATATCAATGAATAACTAGTATTAAATTATGCATTTTTAACTGTATCAGTAAATAATTGTCTGTTGGGATACTGAAGATTTAGACCGACTGAAATTAGGGATCTCGTATTCGTTTCAGTTCTAGCTCAAGATCTGTGAGCGGCCATGCACGCAGGAAATTAACTATCCATCCAACCCCCACCCCAAAAGCTCTCAGAGGTGCGTACATTTTCTCTGCTCTCAGTCTGTGAGCAATCTCTCCCTATATGGAGCAGTGCCCTCCCCACTGTACAGCACTGGATGACTCGGCGATGCGAATTTCACCTTTCATTCTCCCCTCTCCACCTCTCTCCCCCTCTCTATTCCTCAACGTAGTCTCTATACTCAATTAGCAAAATGAAACCTCCCCACTGGGTATTCTCTTCCCTCACAGCCAGCCTTGGGTGGAGGGGATATTTTGTCTACTCACAAAACCGACAAAGCGCCTCTGCCCCACACACCCCCTAAGCTCTACCCCCGGCCCATTTGTGTATGTAAGTCTGCGACAGTGTCTCTTTGTCTGACCCTCGTCTGAACTATAAATCTGAGCCTAGATCTCACACTTTCTCTCTCACTCTCTCGGCCTTCTTAGACAGCTGAGGACAGGCAGGAGAGGATAAATATCTTCGCCGCTTCACCTGAAATCGTCGACCCCTCAAACCCGACCTCCCCCCACCCAGCAACCGCCGGATCGAAACGTCAGTTCGAGGCTAGAGAAATCTGTGCATCTGGCGGACTAAATTTAGCTCGAGTCTTTCCTTTCGTCTCCCGAACAGCACTCCCATTCCTACCCATCGAGCCGAGAAAGAATGCCACTCGGCGCCGAAAGCCATCACAGCCGCCGCGCTTGCAGCTAGAGAGAAATCCCCTAACCAACAGCCTCGACTTTCACTTCGCATTTCCTCCCCCTCCGGATCCCGGGATCCGTGTCCTAAAAAAGCACAGGGCAAGGCTGGATAGAACTGCCCCTCCCTGCGTAGTCCACGCTCGGCCAGCTGTTCGAATAGCCGCCCTAGCCTATTCTATTTACTCTAGTTCTCTTGCCCCTGTTGCGTACAGTCCGGCGAAGCGTCTGCAGCATCAGCAGCAGCAGCAGCAGCAGCAGCACTGTGCCGCGTAATCGCTCTAGTGCACAGTCTGCGCCCCCAAAACCCTAGCCCCTGCACGAAATCCTCTCTGTACCGCTGCCCCAGCGTTCTGCGGCCTCCGAGACAAGCGAAACGCATCTACGAAACCTTCCCGATTCCGAACCGACAGACGGGAAAGCGGAGGGGGTTGAAACTTTGACAGAGGAAGGAGAGCGAGAGAAAGAGAGGAAGAGAGATAGTCAAGCGCGACGTGTGCAGTCGACCATCTCCGAACCTCAACTAGGCGGAGAGAGAGAGAGACAGAGAGGGCGGGGAGCGAATCGTTCGTCCCTTCCAATAGTTGCTGTGCGTCCAGCTCCCTATAGAACTGGTGCACAGATCCGGCGCAGCTGGTTGCTCTTCGTTGCCCGCCCGTCGCGGCCTGGTCCTCTTCGTCCCAGCCTCTGAATCTGTTCTCCCTTTTACCTGGCCGCACTAAGGGGGTGCCAAAAAAGACAGACTAGACACAGACGGTCAGTATAGAAACCAAGCGAAGAAAGTTCGACAACGAATAACGACTGAAGATCTGTCGGCGGCGGCAAGTTGTTTGCAAAAAAGATCAGCTTCATTTTCACTCCTTGCTTCAATTGAATTCTGAACAAACTGACCAAGAGGTGTGACCGGCCATTTCGACTGCAGTGTCGCCATTTCATTTGCATCCGAGAACTACAAAAAGCCCTGGCTTACAACCAAAGGACTTCTGCTGCCCATTCTCTGCGCCAGAAGTATTAATTCTTCAAGAGAGAAGTCTTTGTGCAAAAGAAGTGAACGAGGTCATTTTGCGATTTCTCGCTGCGAGGTTTCGACTTTGAGCCCGGGCGCTGCGCAATCTGGGAATTGTTAAAGAAATTGGTTGACATTCTTTAGATTAGCAAATCAGAGGCCTCTCAAATGCCTTTCGGCTGTTTCGGCAAGCGTAAAAAGAAGGAGAAGTCAGCTGCCGATGGCGGCCCCGACAACGACTGCGCTCCAATGTCCGGCGCGGCCGGACCCGGCGCGACCGACGTCGCCAAGAATGGCAACGCTGACGTCAGCGAGACGGTGGTGGCCGCCCGCTCGCAGGGCGCCCAGTCGGCGGCCGCGCCCGGACTGAGCATTCAGAAGTCGGCCACGCTGGCCAGATACGACTTTCTAAGAAAGAGCGACTTCGTCAACTCGGCGGACAGGTGGGCGGCGCTTAAGGAGCAATACCTGGCGCCGAAGATGACGCAATCGCAGCACGGAGGCCACCTGGCTCCGCCGGAGCCGTCAAGCGCGCCGCCTGCCGCCGCCAACGGGCCGCCAACGCTCGGACCCGGCTTCGGAGCTCGCGGCGGTCGAGCGGCCCAGAGCCTGCCCCGGCAGTTCTCGCCGCCGTCCACAGTGGTCTCTGTGGTGAAGTTTTCGCATTGGTTCTATGATCGCCAGGTCAAGGAGGAAGAGGCGAGGCGTGAGGCACAGGAGAGGGAAGAGAAGAGCCGGGTAAGACACACGTCCTGTGACCTTGCCCCTGAGGACAGCTGTACGAGTCCAATATTTTGGAATCCAAAGAAGAAAACGTTTTTGTACTTTTCTAAATCTACAAAGCGTTAATGCAAAGCAAATCAGCATCAGCAGGTGGGTTGTGTGTCGGGGTTGGAGAATCGAATGTACAACAATGCTTTCATGATGCATTTTAGTAATGTAGCCAGGAACACACACAGCGCACAAAGGACCATCCGTTCCGATTCGATTGCCCATTTCTCCCACTCCGGTCGGCCACGGTCCAGCTCCATCGCGCTAGGAGCCCAGGACCTGGCAGCGGGGGCTAATGTTATCCCAAACTGCTTTCGCGGCTGGGGTGGGGCTCGGGGACTAGGGTCTACGGCGAGGTTGTTGTTGAAGCTGAATATGCATTCGGAAAGAAACCAACAAGAAGGAAAGAGGAGAGAGGAGAGAGAGGAAGATGGCAAAGAGTGGGTGGTTTAGTCATGGCTTTTTCTGCATAGCTGAATTTTGGAATAAGGAGCGGGCTTTGGATTGGAATGCTTTTTTAGCAAAATAGGGGGTGGGTAGAGGGAAATGAGGAGCCAGGGGTGGGTAGAATTTGGGAGGATCTGGCAAGGATAGGCATGGCTGAGGAAAATGTCAAGTCGCCCTTCCTGAGGTCTGAGGGATTGAAGGATATCGTGCTATGTGCTTTAGCGCAGTAGTTGGTCGAATCAAAGATCGCTATGCTAATAAAACTTCTCTATTCTCATAGCGACGTCATATCTCGGGGTGTTCAACTCTATGTAGAATTTTGAAAATTCCAAGAAACTTTATACCAAAATAGGGGGATAAAACTTCGTCTGACAGTGTTATTCCTTAGTTCTCCATTTACTCTCTCCCTGCTGAGGCGTTGGCAGCAAAAATTTGATGAAAATGAAAGATAAAACGGCGAAGGGCGAGGGCGAGAGGCTCGAAACGATAATTCGAGTTCGGGGTAGGAGTGACGCTGGCTGAAGGGAGAAATATTCCATAATCCCACAAGCTGTTTACTCAGCCTCCCCAAGTCTTGTCCTATTTCCGGGGCGCGGAGCAGGGCTCGCCTGCTGCGTAGAAATTGATTTCTGCCCGGAGGGAAGAAACTCGACTGACAGACAGGGAAGATTGAAATAGATTGGGATCAGCGAATTTCGTGGATCTGGGATTCGAGATTCTGCCCCACCCCCAATGTGTCTATTGAGTATTGCATACATTTTTTAACGCTTTCCATCGGTCACAATATTTCTGGCAGATATTGTATCTAAAGGAAGTTATTTGCACATAATTATTATGTGCAAATTATATATAATAATTGTATAAAAGAGAATATAAAAAAATAAAATAATAATTCTTAATATATTAATTTTATTTTATTTTTATTATATATTATATTTTATAATTTTATTATATATTTTTATTATTATTTTTATTCTTTTATTTTATTATTAAAATGTTTTAAAAATTTTTAAAATTTATAAAAAAAAATTAAAAAATTATTTAAAAATTTATAATTAGTATTTTATTTTTATTATTCTTTTTTTTATTATTATAAATTTTATAATATTTTAATTTTTTTAATATATTAATAATAATATAAAATAGAATAATAATATAATAATTGGAATAATTATTATATATACAGGCGAATAGCACAATGCACTGGTCACTGTTCGTTTTTTATCCTTGTTATTGTCGCTGCGAGTGCTGTACTTTTATTTGATAAGGCAGCAGTCGGTTGAAATGCAACCTATTCATAGAGGGCACACGCGCATAAATTTGTTTAAAACAGAGATTTTTGGAGGGCCTAGCCGACCCTCCGATCGATTCGGAGGTTTCCGCAACTGCGGCGTCCGAGGCGGAGGTGACGGCGGCTGCTGAAAGGATTCAGGCGGGCTATCGGGGCTTTAAGACTCGCCAGCTGCTGCAGGAGCAGAAGCAGAAGGAGGTGAGGGGCTGCTGACCCCCAGTCTCCTGATCACATCATCAGACGCTGCTCAGACGGATTGGCTTGCTAAATTGAGATGTTTTCCACTCTTTTGCGGTTCTGCCGCTGGCTGCTCAGTCGCTTTTGTTGTGCCACAGGGGGACGTCTTGCTTCCGCTTTGAATGTCAGGAGATTGGTGTGGGTGGATAGTCGTCTTTTGATAAGAAACGCAGGTATTGAAGAAAGAGCTGCATTAAAAGTTCTGAGTGATTTATAATAAAGCGTTAACTTATTGGTTGTGTCTTGGCGCACTGCAATGTCCTAGAATTTGCATTGTTTTTTTTTCTATGCAATGCAAAAAAGCTTTAGATTGAAAGTATTGCGGCTTGCAATGCAGTTAAATTAACATTTCAATTGGCTTGTAGCTATAAATGTAGGAAATTTCGTTCGTTCGCTTTTAGTAACGTACATAGCTTGAATGCGATTCATCTGCATGTGTTACGCGTACACCTTAAACATGAAAGCTAGACTTTAGAATTTACGAAGATGATTCTATGCTAACGTAATAATGTCAAAACTAGAACTACGAGTATATTGCTTTTGCGCTACCCCAATTAGTTGTCAATTAGCTTCTGGGGGGGAGTTTAAATTTTTATAAGGATAAATTCACTTTTATACTTAGGTATAGATAAATGGTAAAGAGACGATTGTTTTTTTAGAATATAAAATTTGGGCGGTAGGTGAGTTAGTTAACTTCTACAAATTTGCGCGGGGCAGTTAGTGGGGAGTTGATTTTTAATCGTACATGTGCTTGGGGCAGGGAGTGATTTGGTTGTTGCTCATATGCGCGGCGCAAGGAGGGAGGTGGCTGCTGTACATAAGCTCGGGGCAGGGAGTGATTTGGTTGTTGCTCATATGCGCGGCGCAAGGAGGGAGGTGGCTGCCGTACATAAGCTCGGGGCAGGGAGTGATTTGGTTGTTGCACAAATGCGCGGCGCATGGAGGGAGGTGGTTGTACATATTTTCGGTACCGAGTGGCAGTGTAAGTAAAATTCTCTTAGATTAAGTCAAGCTACAACGGTGCTAAAGTCAGAAAATTTATTCTGACAGCAATATCTCGCATCAAATATTTCAGACGGATCAGCAGGACTGACTATAAAAAATATCTCTGGACTGAGATTGCAGACAAATTTAGACACTATCTTGACAGCTAACATCAAGTGACCCTGTCTGTCTCTCTATCTGTCTGTTTGTCAAGTCTTTACATAGCACGGCTAGCCTAAGTGATCTGATTAACGCTGGCTTCAGATCATTATTAATTCTCTAAAATCAAAATTTCTTTTTTGAATATAAAGTTTCTCTTTAATAAAATATACCTAATCTAACACGTCGATTCGTTCTCATTTGCCTATGCTGAATTCGAGCGTTTCTGAAAAACCTATATTTATTTGTTTAGTTGGTCGTATTTTTGGTCTAAATATGGGTTGTTACAATCTTCCTTGATTGTAATTAAATCTTCTTTTAGTTTGCCTTTCAACTGCTCTGTCCGTTTGATAAAGTTTAGTCTTTTCGAAAAAAAACGGGTCATAGCGAACTTGCCATAATCATACATTTTCTTAGTAAATCACAGACTGTTTGCTTGCACACACTCAATTTGATCGAGCTGAAAGGCGATCTTGGTAACTTGTTTCTGAAAACAGCGGGGAACCACTTAATATCAGCAAGACTTTCTATTAGTTACACCTTCTGTTAATATACTTATCACATACTATACTCGTATGACGAGTTAGTGCCATCGCAATCCTTTCACACTTTTACAACCAACCTCGCTTACTGCCCCAACATATGCCTCGACATAATTCCCTGCCCCGACTTTCATACCCACCTCACTCCCTGCCCTAACTTATACGCCTACCTCACTCCCTGCCCCAAATTTTACACCCACCTCACTCCCTGCCCTAACTTATACGCCTACCTCACTCCCTGCCCCAAATTTTACACCCACCTCACTCCCTGCCCTAACTTATACGCTTACCTCACTCCCTGCCCCAAATTTTACACCCACCTCACTCCCTGCCCTAACTTATACGCCTACCTCACTCCCTGCCCCAAATTTTACACCCACATCTCTTCCTGCCCCAAATTTTACACCCACCTCACTCCCTGCCCCAACTTATGCACCCACTTCACTCCCTGCCCTAACTTATACGCCTACCTCACTCCCTGCCCCAAATTTTACACCCACATCTCTTCCTGCCCCAAATTTTACACCCACCTCACTCCCTGCCCCAACTTATGCACCCACTTCACTCCCTGCCCCAACTTATGCACCCACCTCACTCCCTGCCGTAAATTTTACACCCACCTCACTCCCTGCCCTAAATTTAACACCCATCTCATTCCCTGTCCCAACTTATGCACCCTGCGTACTAGTTATTTCGCCTATCTTGTATGCAAAAATTTTACTTTCTTATACAAACATAGCGTCTGCAAACAGTTCTTTGAGCACAGGGTTCTACATAGAAAAATCTATAATTTTCTCAGTTAAAAAGATGAGCCATGTACTTTTGCGCCTAGCTTACTGAGTAGCCGCTTACTGTCTGACCCTTGCATATTTCCATGTTTTGTGCGCTAATTTAATCCTGTTCCGAAAAAAGCCCGTAACGCTACAAAAGTAAATTAGTTAAAAACACCTGTAAAAAAATATTTTTTTTGGTAATCAAAGGCCGAAGAAGAGCAAGAGCATCATGAGCAGCAGTCTTCGGCGGACCAGCACCAAGCCGACCACTCGGCAGACGAAGAGGCAGCCGCGGCAGCGAGGATTCAGGCCGGTTTTCGGGGCTACCAGACGAGGAAACACCTGGCCGAGGCGAGAGAGCACGAGGTAGGTCTTTAATGGGAAATATGTTAAGTACTCATGATCAGACACACAAGAGGTACTCATCAGACACATGAGAGGTACACATGAGACACATGAGAGGTACTCATGAGACACATGAGAGGTAATTGGGAAAATCACGAAAAGTACTCATTGGGAACGCAAAAACGTAGGACGTACATAAAATCTGGCCGCACTGGCTTACTCAAATTGTAGCACGAGCAGCACCATGAGCAGAGCCAGCAGCTCGATCAGCACGATCAGAAGCAGCAACAGCATCCGGCTGGCGACCATCATCTGGTGGACGATATTGATGAAAATGATCCCCTGGTGAACGCGGCGGCGACTAAAATTCAGGCCGGCTTCAAAGGTTTGTCATTGTTTCGGTCTTCTTCTAAGCCTCGGCATAGCAACCAATCAGAATAACGACATAACAACCAATCACAATAACGATTAGAATAACGATCAGAATAACAATCAGAATATAGCAACCATTTAGAACTACATAGAAGCCAATAAAAGACTGTATAGCAACAAGTGAAAATAGTCACATAGCAACCAATGAAGCAACTGCCTAGCAACAAATCACTAATAATGTGTATTTTTTTTCGTTCCAGGCATGCAGGCTCGAAAAGAAGTGAAGGAGCTTCGTAAGCACAAGGACGAGGATGCGGCAGCGGCGGCGTCAGATCATCACAGCGAAGCGGATGGTAATCATCACCATGACAACCAGGAGCACTCGGCCGATGAGATGAACGCGGCGGCCGTAAAGATCCAAGCTGGTGAGTCATATTTAACATGATTTCAAATGCTTTTCTTTCTTTAACTCTGCAAACTGCTACTTTCAGTAGTCTCAAGGCTTTCGCGTTTAATAAGGAAGTAATGGTATTTTTATTGACTGTCTAGTCAATGATTACTTAAAATTAGATACTCGAAATTAGTGATAATGTACCTTAAAAACTCAGTGGTCGAGGCTTGTCACGTGCCCGTCCTGAATTTGGTGGTTTTCATGCGGTTGTCTAAAAATAGCAATAACCCAACCTTCGCTGGCCAATCAAGTTACAGCAAGGGTCTCCCAAGAGGTTGTCTATAAATAGCAACAATGCAAACACCCCGTAAGTTTTATTCTTATAAACCTTTATTTCTGATCATTGTTTCGCTGCTAATTTTAAACAATGCATGAGAGTAAGAGTATGGTCCATTTGAATATAAACTAATATATATATAAACTCATTAAGATAACATTGCTAAGGTCAATCACGGGATTAAGTTGGGCGTAGAAACAGAAGGATTCTCTAAACAAAGCGTTTCTAAAAATAGCAGCCAAAACGATTCAACCTTTCTTAGCCAATCAAATTTGAGGCACCCATTCCTATCTTTCTATGTATTCCTTGCTTTGACTAGACAACTGAAATAAGTTACTTTTTTATTTGTATCGTATTGACAAAGGTCGAGAGCTCGAATCTACTATAGAGGTCATAATCGTTTTGGCCGCTAATTCTTAGTGATATATTCTAATTAGCATCCAAATTATTAATCAGGCTTCAAGGGCTATAAGACGCGCAAAGAAATGGGCCGACTGCACGACCATCACGAGTCCGAGCAACCGCACGAGCAACCGCACGAGCAGCAGCAGCAGCAGCAGCAGCAGCAGCAGCAGCAGCAGCATCAGCAGCAGCAGCAGCAGCAGCAGCAGCACGCGGATGGCGCCGAAAGCTAACTTGGGAATAGTGTCGCACAGATAGTTTGTGAAAGAAAATTCGCTCGATTTTAGAAACAGTTCTAGAGTAATGAGATTCTGTACAATGGCCAGCATCTTATCTTTATCATCTCCCTGCTCTGCTTCTCAAGCTTATTGTATTTGTAACACAATTTGCCGCACCATTTGTCTCTGTCAATGTGTCCATTTTGCCATACCGAACCCCATTCTGATTCGCGCTGAAATCCCCTGTCCAATACGTAGTTGAACTAATGTTGATGACGTCAATTAATTACTGTTTTCCATGCCTGAAATTCAAGTGGTCATTGTTGATTGCACTGTGTTTTTAATATATTTATAGATAAGACAGATCGGTAATTGAAATGACACCTAAATGTGCAGCAAATAAGCCACAGTTAACCAGAGATCTAATTCATATTCTTGAATAGCCTCCTTTCAGTAAATAGGAATATAGGCGTTTATACTTTAAACTACTATAGTCTGCTCTCTACTGTAAGTAGACTCATTTGCACATGACCTTCGACTTTATGGTTCAAATTTTTACAAAGCCTTCATCCAAAGTGCACCGAATCTCCATTGATCTTAGTAACAAAGAAGATATTAGTAAAAGTGACAATGTGTCACATTTATGTTGTCTCTAGCCATCTTTGCAATGAAAGCAAGGCCAGAAGAATTTTTTTCGCAGTTTGTTATAAACAGTTCTACTAACAAAGGCCTATTGTCAGTGTTCAATCTGTGTAACAATGCTTTTTTGTTATTTGTTTGTTTTTTCAGTGTTATTTTGTATACAAAACACCAAAGTGAATGTGTTCACCAATATAAAAAAGCGGTTAAAAATAATATTTCAAAATTTACATATAATTTTATTGATATTGATGCATTCTACAATTTTGTCCACAAGCTGTTTTGTCGTGAAGAGCAAATTTTGCCGCTTTTTAGATTGAAGTACATCCATAGACAATGGGACAGATTAGAGACAGCATGTGGACTGCATGGAATAACATGAGCTTCAATTATTCAGAATGAGCAGCAAATTCAAAGTTACTGCTTCTAATCTTTAGCTCCGCTGCTTCTGCCTTAAAAACCACTAAATAACACATAGAATAGGCATTGTTCTTAGGTAATAAACATGCTACTGACGATTCGCAAGTAGTCTAATTCGGACATTTCTCAGCGAGCCAGTCACAGCTTGCTAAATCGATTCGTACACAACTCTGCATGAAATTTATCTATTTATTTACTTTATTTATTTGCCTGTGTAACCCTTAATGGCAGTTTTCCAAAAGTGCAACGTTTGAAAAGTATGTGAAATTTCGAGATGTTACTCAATGGGAAACATTAAACTGAACTTATTCGCATTGTCCTTTTTTTCGTGACGTCTCGCTTAAAGTCTCGGAGTCACTGCCACCCACCCCAAGCCCCGTCTCTGTGCTTTTGTCTCTCTGTTTTTATCTAATATTGATCTTGTCTTGAAACTAAGAGTAAATAAAACATAAAAGAGTGTTTATTGAATAACCTGACACAACTCGGATTCTGTGACGCTACATCGCTTGACAAACAGCAATTGCCGCGTTGCGTTTCAATCTTTGGTGCTTGAAGTTCTGGAGTCACCAGAGTGTATCACCAGTTACATATAAATATGAGAAATGTAAAAATATGAGACAGGGGAGAGATGAGACACGGGAGAGATGAGACACGGGAGAGATGAGACACGGGAGAGATGAGACACGGGAGAGATGAGACACGGGAGAGATGAGACACGGGAGAGATGAGACACGGGAGAGATGAGACACGGGAGAGATGAGACACGGGAGAGATGAGACACGGGAGAGATGAGACACGGGAGAGATGAGACACGGGAGAGATGAGACACGGGAGAGATGAGACACGGGAGAGATGAGACACGGGAGAGATGAGACACGGGAGAGATGAGACACGGGAGAGATGAGACACGGGAGAGATGAGACACGGGAGAGATGAGAAAGTGGAGAGATGAGACACGGGAGAGATGAGACACGGGAGAGATGAGACACGGGAGAGATGAGACACGGGAGAGATGAGATACGGGAGAGATGAGACACGGGAGAGATGAGGCCGAGGAAAGATTAAACAGGATACTATATGTGTCGGAAGGGGCAACGGGCCGGATTTGGGAGCTTCGAGGCCCGCATCTGGCCCGCGGGCCGGAGTTTGCCGACCCCTGAGTTACAGCCTTCCTTCCATCCTTCCATCCTTCCATCGTTCCTTTTTCCATCCTTCCTTCCATTCCATCCTTCCTTCCATCTTTCCATCCTTCCATCTTTCCATCCTTTTATCTTTCCATCCTTCCATATTTCCATCCTTCCATCTTTCCATCCTTCCATCTTTCCATCCTTCCATCTTTCCATCTTTCCATCTTTCCATCCTTCCATCTTTCCATCCTTCCATCTTTCCATCCTTCCATCCTTCCATCCTTCCATCTTTCCATCCTTCCATCTTTCCATCCTTCCTTCCATTCCATCCTTCCATACTTCCATCCTTCCATCTTTCCATCCTTCAATCTTTCCATCCTTCCATCTTTCCATCCTTCAATCTTTCCATCCTTCCATCTTTCCATCCTTCCATCTTTCTATCCTTCCATCTTTCCATCCTTCCATCTTTCCATCCTTCCATCTTTAATAGAATGTATTTTTCCATTGACACTACTGTTGCAATTTTCCGAGTAGTGAACTGCGCATTGTCCGAGCTTAGTTGCCAATCCACTTTCATTGGCCAATCGGCTCCAGCCAATCAGAGAAGGGAACCAAGTAGAAGTCTCGCCCATCTCTCCCCCCTTACCCCCACCGCCTGTCAGAGTTGAAAGCCAAAAAAATAAGAGCGTTCGTTCCGGTTCCTACTCTGCCGCCATTGAGCCGATTCTCCTTTTGGCTATTGAAACGCGCCGGCGTGGACAACAATAAGCGCGTAAAACTCCTGCAAAGGGTGAGTAGAATTTACTGCAGTGCTGAGCTGGGACAACTCAGGGACAAGATTTGACCTTGGGCATACAGTTAGGTTCGGGCTTTATTAAAAAATATGTTGGCTAATTCATCATGGAACGCCACAGAATAGGATTTCAGAATATAATTCCGGCACTATCAGTACAATATCGGCCAGTCATTCAATCTCTCACTCTCACCCTGCCTCTCTGTGTTCAATCTCTCACTCTCACCCTGCCTCTCTGTGTTCAATCTCTCACTCTCACCCTGCCTCTCTGTGTTCAATCTCTCACTCTCACCCTGCCTCTCTGTGTTCAATCTCTCACTCTCACCCTGCCTCTCTGTGTTCAATCTCTCACTCTCACCCTGCCTCTCTGTGTTCAATCTCTCACTCTCACCCTGCCTCTCTGTGTTCAATCTCTCACTCTCACCCTGCCTCTCTGTGTTCAATCTCTCACTCTCACCCTGCCTCTCTGTGTTCAATCTCTCACTCTCACCCTGCCTCTCTGTGTTAAATCTCTTACTCTCTCCCTGCCTCTCTGTGTTCAATCTCTCACTCTCACCCTGCCTCTCTGTGTTCAATCTCTCACTCTCACCCTGCCTCTCTGTGTTCAATCTCTCACTCTCACCCTGCCTCTCTGTGTTCAATCTCTCACTCTCACCCTGCCTCTCTGTGTTCAATCTCTCACTCTCACCCTGCCTCTCTGTGTTCAATCTCTTACTCTCAACCTACCTGTATTTTAATTTGATTTCTTTCTAAGCAGCCTAGACTTATTATTCCTAATCTCCCTGTCTCAATACCACGCCAATCTTCCATTTTCCCTATCGTTAAAAATTCCTCAAATCAGCAGCATTTTCAACCCAGGCAAAGCCAATGATGGTCCGCCAGTGCCGGATCTGGCTTGTTTTACAATTTTCAGTTCAGACCAAAATTAATAATTAACGCAGCCTTATCGATTCCATTGATTGGCCTATCTGCTGGGCTGCTGGATGAGTCTGTGCGGGATTAGGAAGTAAAGTTTTTTAGCTCCTCCTCACTCCTTTCCATCCTAAACCCCTTCCCACGGTAATCGCAGAAATCTCTGGTCGGTTATTGTTCTGGGGACAGGACTGAATTCAGTTTTGCTTATTTTGCAGCAGATAAAGAACCATTCCCATCCCCATTGTAAGAGAAAAGCATATAGAATTTTGAGCACAGTTGAGCACAGTTTGAGAAATAACCTTTTCAGTGTGTGCCTTGAGATTGAATTTCTATTATTTTTAACAAAATCCAAACGACAAAAAGGCAGACATTTGAGGCTAGCAACAAGGCGTTAGAGACACGATTTATACACTAGGACTGGTATAAGACAACAGAGAATAAGGAAAACATGGCCTTCTGATACTAGCAAGCCAGGGACAAAGGACAGCTCATGTTGGGAAGTGGTTTGTGAAAGTGCAAATTTGTCCCCCCAACCCCTAGATAATATTAGACACCCAAGACGGAAAAATATGAAGAAGTCCAGATAGGACGTAGAACAGTACTAATCCCAAATAGAACGGATCCCATCCCAAATAGAACAGTTCCCATCCCAAATAGAACAGATCCCATCCCAAATAGAACAGATCCCATCCCAAATAGAACAGTTCCCATCCCAAATAGAACAGTTCCCATCCCAAATAGAACAGATCCCATCCCAAATAGAACAGTTCCCATCCCAAATAGAACAGATCCCATCCCAAATAGAACAGATCCCATCCCAAATAGAACAGATCCCATCCCAAATAGAACAGATCCCATCCCAAATAGAACAGATCCCATCCCAAATAGAACAGATCCCATCCCAAATAGAACAGATCCCATCCCAAATAGAACAGTTCCCATCCCAAATAGAACAGATCCCATCCCAAATAGAACAGATCCCATCCCAAATAGAACAGATCCCATCCCAAATAGAACAGATCCCATCCCAAATAGAACAGATCCCATCCCAAATAGAACAGTTCCCATCCCAAATAGAACAGATCCCATCCCAAATAGAACAGATCCCATCCCAAATAGAACAGTTCCCATAACAAATAGAACAGTTCCCATAACAAATAGAACAGTTCCCATCCCAAATAGAACAGTTCCCATCCCAAATAGAACAGTTCCCATCCCAAATAGAACAGTTCCCATCCCAAATAGAACAGATCCCATCCCAAATAGAACAGTTCCCATCCCAAATAGAACAGTTCCCATCCCAAATAGAACAGTTCCCATCCCAAATAGAACAGATCCCATCCCAAATAGAACAGATCCCATCCCAAATAGAACAGATCCCATCCCAAATAGAACAGATCCCATCCCAAATAGAACAGATCCCATCCCAAATAGAACAGATCACATCCCAAATAGAACAGATCCCATCCCAAATAGAACAGATCCCATCCCAAATAGAACAGTTCCCATAACAAATAGAACAGTTCCCATCCCAAATAGAACAGTTTCCGTCCAAAATTACGTAAGAAAATTTCGAAGCCTGGTTGAAACTAAAAAGAAGGGAGCGGCAGAAATGAGGAAGACACCAGAAGAGAAAATTGGGATCAAGGAAGACCCTAGTTTTGCCGTTCGTCAGTCTCCGCCAACCCCATCACGGTATCGCATTGCCTTCCTTTCCATCCTCTCTCTGTCTCGTCCATCTCGTGGGGATTTCAAAATGGAAGCGAATGCGGGCTGTGTGGAGTCCCATTGCTGCTGTCTCGGACTCAAAAAGCCGAATATCAAATGGGGGGGAGGCTTTGGGTTCGGCTTGATAAGATTCCATCTCACATTCTGTGATCAGACTGACACCGCGGGCCAAGCCCCTATAAAATGACCCAACCCTGCCACTGCTGTTTCTACTGCTGCTGCTGCTGCTGCTGCTGATTACCGAATGGGGATAGGGTCTAATTCGAATCCCCCCTAATGTCCCATTCTTCCCCTCCCACTCGGCCTGTCGTAATCCTTGGGGTATCGGCGGACCCGACTAAAAAAGCCAGAAGGATCTAGGCGTGGACAAAAAATGAAACTTCATTGCATCATTTCTGATTCTCCAGCCAAGGTGACCACAATAGGGAACGATTTTTCAAGCTAGTCAGAAGCTATCTACTCGTAGAACCATATGGAAGGCTTTTTTATACGATTATTGGGCGCATTAATTTGATCAGATAATCTCCTGTCTGGAACTGATGTGAATGCAGGATATCAGCACCAGACATGCCAGCCTCATAAAAAAGGAAATGATGACGGGGATGGGAGTGAGAGGTCAGCGTCTCGGTGGTCATGTGATATAATAAGATATTAAATATGCTTATATCAGCATCTTTGTTAATTGAATCTGATAAAGATGGATCACTAAATTATTGGCTATGCACGGATGCATAATATCATTTTTCATCGTTAATTTTTATCCGACATTTTCGACCAAAACCCGAAAGTTGCTGTTAAAAGAGTCACGCAAACGATTAGCAGTAATGGGGCAATAAATTAACAAATAAAACCATTTTGAACTCAAGTACTATGATCCCATATATACCATCTGAGCAGATCCCAAATATAATCTGAGCAGATCCCAAATATAATCTGAGCAGATCCCAAATATAATCTGAGCAGATCCCAAATATAATCTGAGCAGATCCCAAATATAATCTGAGCAGATCCCAAATATAATCTGAGCAGATCCCAAATATAATCTGAGCAGATCCCGAATATAATCTGAGCAGATCCCAAATATAATCTGAGCAGATCCCAAATACCATCTGAACATATCCAAAGTGCAATCTGAGCAGATCCCAAATACCATCTGAGCAGATCCCAAATATAATCTGAGCAGATCGCAAATATAATCTGAGCAGATCCCAAATATAATCTGAGCAGATCCCAAATATAATCTGAGCAGATCCCAAATACCATCTGAGCAGATCCCAAATTGTCATTTAGGAAATGGAAATCGAAAATTATGTCTAGAATTAAATATTTAATTTTGAAGAAGCATTTTTGTGGCAAGCTATTAGCAAGAAATATATTAAACTTTGATGTAAATCCCAAACCGGTTAGCTTAACTGTCTGTCTGCCACAGTAAACAGGTTCTGTCCATTACATCAGTTAATACAATCAAGGTCATTGAAGCTTTAAGGATATCAGAATGAAAATTTCCCCACTAGTAAGCGATCAGAGGAACAAGCGGAGACGGAAACGAACGACCAGATTATAAGAGCGATTGTTCATAAAAAGGCCGCTAATTTTTCTCCCATATAAACATTTTCCCCAATCCCAAACCGAACCTAAGAGGTGATGCGAGGATACCAAAAACACAGCTGCCGAGAGGGTGGAAAGAGAGAGACGGAGAGAGTGAGTGAAATCGAAATACTACTATCTATGGCTGATGGGGATAATTTTCCTATGGGAATTTTCTTGCTAGATATGCCACTATCTCTCTCTGTCTCACTCTAAAAATGCGCGATGAAATATATTCATGCAAGTATGCTGGAGGCCGCAGGAAAAAGTCCACGATCGCCTAAATGACAAAGCAGAAAAAAAACTAGCATATTAATGGGACAGACTAGTAATGCCGTTACAGCCGCGTCCATTACTCTTGCTGTACGTGACCGACACGAATTTGTCATCTTGACAGGCCGACCAATTGATATTACATAGCCGGGAATATAATAATTCTTCGGTCTGGTACACCGGTTAATCATCCCACCCAACCCAGTTTGCCAATGCGTCCGTCTTATTTTTAGTGGGAAAAAATGGGCACGCACTGAGGATAACTGGATGGATGGATGGATGGGTGGGTGAGGGCGTGTGGCAGGACCAGAGGAAGTCGAAGGTAATAACTCTTTGCCCGAGTCACAAAATCCTGATTAGCAGCACGACTCTGGGCCGGTTGCGTCACTGAATAAAGAAAATGAGAATGAAATAATAATGAAAATGAATGGCCAAACAAGGCCATACATAGGGCTTCGAGGTGCAGAGGGGGCGGAGTCTGAGAAAGCTCACGCACGCGCCGTGCTCAAGAAAATGGCCCACCTTTAGTGTAGCATTCTGCCTTGCCTAGTGAAGGCCCGGCTATAATCTGCTTCTTTCGAAGCCAACGTGATGAAGCCACAGAAAACTCTGGTTCTAAAGGTTGTGTGCGTGTGTGTGTGTGATTCTGCTTCAACTTCAAAGGCCAGAATTCACGACTGATTTCTTTATTTCAAAACGACACGAGGAAAGCAATACAGAGCCTACTTTGTGAACACTGTGTGCTCACTTCTCATTGATTCGTTGATTCGTTGGTATGGAAAAATTAGTATCTGCAACAATGTTCTTCAGATTCGTAGGACCTCCGTTTTGTTGCTAAAATTTTCGATTCGTCTCTAGACTAGAACAGTTCCCATCCCAATCAGAACAGTTCGAATCCCAAATAGAACAGTTCCCATCCCAAATAGAACAGTTCCCATCCCAAATTGAACAGTTCCCATCCCAAATTGAACAGTTCCCATCCCAAATTGAACAGTTCCCATCCCAAATTGAACAGTTCCCATCCCAAATTGAACAGTTCCCATCCCAAATTGAACAGTTCCCATCCCAAATAGAACAGTTTCCATCCCAAATTGAACAGATCCCATCCCAAATTGAACAGTTCCCATCCCAAATTGAACAGTTCCCATCCCAAATTGAACAGTTCCCATCCCAAATTGAACAGTTCCCATCCCAAATGGCACAGTTTAATCCTAAATGGTACAGTTCCAATCCCAAATGGTACAGTTCCAATCCCATATGGCACAGTTCCAATCCCAAATGGTACAGTTCCAATCCCAAATGGTACAGTTCCAATCCCATATGGCACAGTTCCAATCCCAAATGGTACAGTTCCAATCCCGAATGGTACAGTTCCAATCCCATATGGCACAGTTCCAATCCCAAATGGTACAGTTCCAATCCCAAATGGTACAGTTTAATCCCAAATGGTACAGTTCCAATCCCAAATGGTACAGTTCCAATCCCAAATGGTACAGTTCCAATCCCAAATGGTACAGTTCCAATCCCATATGGCACAGTTCCAATCCCAAATGGCACAGTTCCAATCCCAAATGGTACAGTTCCAATCCCTAATGGCACAGTTCCCATCCCTAATGGCACAGTTCCCATGCCAAGTAGAAGAGATCTCATTCAATTATGTATAATATTTGTATATTCTATCCTCATGAATTGAAGTCCCATTACTAGTACTTTTGGGCTTCGGGAATGTCGGAAGTCACTCCACACCTCTGGTATTCCCAGTGTTTAAGCAGTTGTCCGAGAACTGGACCTCAAACCGAAATCTTTATTAGACACGTGTATCATGAGTCAGCGGCTCCAACCCCACTCGGGGTGGGTGGCGGGCTGGCATGCAGAGTCCAACAATTTCCGGTAAAATCATTTTGAAGACCTATCTTTTCTGAGCTTGCTGACCGAGCCTCTGACAGGAAAGTCTGTTAGCTTGAGCGGAGCTGAAAAAGGGGAAAAGAAATTTAATCTAATGTTTCGAGAGGAAGAGCGAGAGAGGGAGGCAACCGTGTTGAGGATTTTCTAAAAAAAGAAAAGGGAAATCTCGGTTGTGGAATAATTGTTGCTAACCATAATTATAATGCTATACATTTCTACCGGCTCCCAACTGTCAGTCGCCTGTCCGTCACCAGGGACACCACCCATAGACTAGAGTAAGAAAGAAAGTTAATAACGGGATCCAATGAATGGGAGAAAATATCATAATTACTAGCACAGCCGTTGGAAGTGCGGTCCCAAAAGTAGGAAAAAACTGTTTTTCTCATTGCAAAAGAATATTGGCACAGATTGTTTCGAGCTTGATGGCCCCCATCTGCCTAGCAACAGGCTGTGGCTGTGCACAGGTGGGCATAAGCATAGCGAACAATCGGCAGTGTAACGATGTTAATTTTTCACTAATATAGTTGCAAGCCAATATATTGTGAATTGTGAATCTAGTGAGTAGAGAGAGCATTAAGTAGAGAGAGCAGTGAGTAGAGACAGCAGTGAGTAGAGACAGCAGTGAGTAGAGAGAGCAGTGAGTAGAGACAGCAGTGAGTAGAGAGAGCAGTGAGTAGAGAGAGCAGTGAGTAGAGAGAGCAGTGAGTAGAGAGAGCAGTGAGTAGAGAGAGCAGTGAGTAGAGACAGCAGTGAGTAGAGAGAGCAGTGAGTAGAGACAGCAGTGAGTAGAGAGAGCAGTGAGTAGAGAGAGCAGTGAGTAGAGAGAGCAGTGAGTAGAGACAGCAGTGAGTAGAGACAGCAGTGAGTAGAGAGAGCAGTGAGTAGAGACAGCAGTGAGTAGAGAGAGCAGTGAGTAGAGAGAGCAGTGAGTAGAGAGAGCAGTGAGTAGAGAGAGCAGTGAGTAGAGAGAGCAGTGGAGTGTAGAGAGAGCAGTGAGTAGAGAGAGCAGTGAGTAGAGAGAGCAGTGAGTAGAGAGAGCAGTGAGTAGAGACAGCAGTGAGTAGAGAGAGCAGTGAGTAGAGAGAGCAGTGAGTAGAGACAGCAGTGAGTAGAGAGAGCAGTGAGTAGAGAGAGGTGAGTAGAGAGAGCAGTGAGTAGAGAGAGCAGTGGTAGAGAGAGCAGTGAGTAGAGAGAGCAGTGAGTAAGAGAGCAGTGAGTAGAGAGAGCAGTGAGTAGAGAGAGCAGTGAGTAGAGACAGCAGTGAGTAGAGAGAGCAGTGAGTAGAGAGAGCAATTGAGTAGAGAGAGCAGTGAGTAGAGAGAGCAGTGAGTAGAGAGAGCAGTGAGTAGAGGAGAGCAGTGAGTAGAGACAGCAGTGAGTTGAGACAGCAGTGAGTAGAGACAGCAGTGAGTAGAGACAGCAGTGAGTAGAGAGAGCAGTGAGTAGAGACAGCAGTGAGTAGAGAGAGCAGTGAGTAGAGAGAGCAGTGAGTAGAGAGAGCAGTGAGTAGAGAGAGCAGTGAGTAGAGACAGCAGTGAGTAGAGAGAGCAGTGAGTAGAGACAGCAGTGAGTAGAGAGAGCAGTGAGTAGAGAGAGCAGTGAGTAGAGAGAGCAGTGAGTAGAGAGAGCAGTGAGGTAGAGAGAGCAGTGAGTAGAGAGAGCAGTGAGTAGAGACAGCAGTGAGTAGAGAGAGCAGTGAGTAGAGAGAGCAATGAGTAGAGAGAGCAGTGAGTAGAGAGAGCAGTGAGTAGAGAGAGCAGTGAGTAGAGAGAGCAGTGAGTAGAGACAGCAGTGAGTTGAGACAGCAGTGAGTAGAGACAGCAGTGAGTAGAGACAGCAGTGAGTAGAGAGAGCAGTGAGTAGAGACAGCAGTGAGTAGAGAGAGCAGTGAGTAGAGAGAGCAGTGAGTAGAGAGAGCAGTGAGTAGAGAGAGCAGTGAGTAGAGAGCAGTGAGTAGAGAGAGCAGTGAGTAGAGAGAGCAGTGAGTAGAGACAGCAGTGAGTAGAGAGAGCAGTGAGTAGAGAGAGCAGTGAGTAGAGAGAGCAGTGAGTAGAGACGAGCAGTGAGTAGAGAGAGCAGTGAGTAGAGACAGCAGTGAGTAGAGACAGCAGTGAGTAGAGACAGCAGTGAGTAGAGACAGCAGTGAGTAGAGAGAGCAGTGAGTAGAGACAGCAGTGAGTAGAGAGAGCAGTGAGTAGAGAGAGCAGTGAGTAGAGGAGAGCAGTGAGTAGAGAGAGCAGTGAGTAGAGAGAGCAGTGAGTAGAGAGAGCAGTGAGTAGAGACAGCAGTGAGTAGAGAGAGCAGTGAGTAGAGAGAGCAGTGAGTAGAGACAGCAGTGAGTAGAGAGAGCAGTGAGTAGAGAGAGCAGTGAGTAGAGAGAGCAGTGAGTAGAGACAGCAGTGAGTAGAGAGAGCAGTGAGTAGAGAGAGCAGTGAGTAGAGAGAGCAGTGAGTAGAGAGAGCAGTGAGTAGAGACAGCAGTGAGTAGAGAGAGCAGTGAGTAGAGAGAGCAGTGAGTAGAGACAGCAGTGAGTAGAGAGAGCAGTGAGTAGAGAGAGCAGTGAGTAGAGAGAGCAGTGAGTAGAGACAGCAGTGAGTAGAGACAGCAGTGAGTAGAGACAGCAGTGAGTAGAGACAGCAGTGAGTAGAGAGAGCAGTGAGTAGAGAGAGCAGTGAGTAGAGAGAGCAGTGAGTAGAGACAGCAGTGAGTAGAGAGAGCAGTGAGTAGAGACAGCAGTGAGTAGAGAGAGCAGTGAGTAGAGAGAGCAGTGAGTAGAGAGAGCAGTGAGTAGAGACAGCAGTGAGTAGAGAGAGCAGTGAAGTTTTTAAAAATCCAGCCGATTGGAATTAGTTCTTGGCAGTCTCGATCAGGTTGGCGGCAAACACACCACCCGAGTGTGAGAGTGAGAGGAGCGAGTTGTGTTGTCATTCTGAAATGGGGAAACAGTGAACCCAGCTGTTAGCACATGCTCCGAGGCGGGGGCGGAGACACCTTCCACAGCTGCCTACCACTGAATGAACAGGGCTCCACCCACCGTGTTTGAACAGGTGCCAGCCCGTCACGCCCCACACCTACTAGCTGCACAGTTTCACACACACTGGGAGACAGGCGTGCTTCACTATTTCAGTAGTTCCATTTCAATAGCCACTAATGAATAGTTGCGAAATGAGCCAGGAGAAAGCGGAGTGAAAGACAGAGCTGCCAATTTGGTTGCTCGCCGGTCGCTAGCTTGGACACGTGTTCATTTGCCAGCTTCGAATCGTGTCTGCACACTGGGAACCCGCAAAGCAGCTGGTTACATCCAATAGTTCTGCCTTTCAATCTCTCCCGTGTCTCATCTCCCTCCTGTCTAATCTCTACACTTTCTCATCTCTCCCGTGTCTCATCTCCCTCCTGTCTAATCTCTCCACTTTCTCATCTCTCCCGTGTCTCATCTCTCCACTTTCTCATCTCTCCCGTGTCTCATCTCTCCCGTGTCTCATCTCTCCCGTGTCTCATCTCTCCACTTTCTCATCTCTCCCGTGTCTCATCTCTCCCGTGTCTCATCTCTCCCGTGTCTCATCTCTCCCGTGTCTCATCTCTCCCGTGTCTCATCTCTCCCGTGTCTCATCTCTCCCGTGTCTCATCTCTCCCGTGTCTCATCTCTCCCGTGTCTCATCTCTCCCGTGTCTCATCTCTCCCGTGTCTCATCTCTCCTGTGTCTCATCTCTCCTGTGTCTCATCTCCCTCCTGTCTAATCTCTCCACTTTTCTCATCTCTCCCGTGTCTCATCTCTCCTATCTCGAATCTATTCCTAGTTTCATCCCGGCCCATTCCCCTGCCAGGCATAAAAGTTTGCCGACCCTGCCCTGACTCGCCAGTGTCTGTGGACAGTAGCAAGTCTGTCTCCTTCAATTTGTCGCAAAGAAAGTATTTGATAAATCTCTTTGCGGAGATTTAATTTTTTCCACCTGGAAACTGAACTAATCAGGCGGGGAGAATGCTAATCCTGGAATTGCGTGTCACCTCTCGAGACCGCCCCTCGGGTCTCCTGGGACGCGGATCTTGATCCTGTTGCTGAGGAGGCAAATCTTCCTAGAAAAAAAGAATAGCCTATTAAAAAGAGGATTTGCATATCTGATTTCCAAAGCTTGAAAGCAAAGGAAACAGAAGTGCCTCTCGTTTGAATTCGCTGCATCACGCGCTCTGGGATCTGTGGGGGATCTGACGGGATTGTGGGAGAATTAATCCCAATAGCGCGTGTGTGCTCCTGTTCCTATTTCCTCTGGCTTTTGGGAATCCGACTGCGACGACAAAGTCGAAATTGAGAACTGGCCCCCCATCTGTTTTGAAAGGTGGGACGGGAGAGCGGTGGGCCATTAAAACAGGCGGTAATTCAATTATGTATTATCTACCCCTGGGCTCGCAGCGGATGGTCAGTGATGGATTAACCGCTTCCTCTCTCTACCCCTCCCTCCCAGTTCCCATTGCCTGGCGAAGAGAAGATGGCACAGCTTCACATAGGGATCAGAATCTCAATAGAGAGTGGCCGACAATCGCTCTTCCGCTGGCAATTCCTCTATATTTCTGCTTGATTTACGAACCCTAAGCTTCCCCTCTCTTCCTCTCTCTGCCTCTTTGCCTGATGTTGCGAGTTGCATATGTGGGATTAAACTCAAGAAAGTTGCAAGTCTTGAATAATTATTTAATTATTACTCGTTGAGGACAATCGATAAGGATATTAACTTTTGGCTCGTGTTCAGGGGTAGGGCAAACTCCAATTCACCAAGTGACCAATCCACAAATCCTATCTTATCTTTTTTCTTCTCTCTCCCGTGTCTCACCTCTCCCATTTCTCATCTCTACCCTGTTTCATCTCTCCCCTGTCTCATCTCTCCCCTGTCTCATCTCTCCCCTGTCTCATCTCTCCCGTGTCTGATCTCTCCCGTGTCTGATCTCTCCCCTGTCTCATCTCTCCCCTGTCTCATCTCTCCCCTGTCTCATCTCTCCCCTGTCTCATCTCTCCCTGTCTCATCTCTCCCGTGTCTCATCTCTCCCGTGTCTCATCTCTCCCGTGTCTCATCTGTCCTGTGTCTCATCTCTCCCGTGTCTCATCTCTCCCGTGTCTCATCTCTCCCGTGTCTCATCTGTCCCGTGTCTCATCTCTCCCGTGTCTCATCTCTCCCGTGTCTCATCTCTCCTGTGTCTCATCTGTCCCGTGTCTCATCTCTCCTATGTCTCATCTGTCCCGTGTCTCATCTCTTCCGTGTCTCATTGCTCCCTGTCTCATCTCTCCCCTGTCTCCTTGAACCCGTGTAGTCAGCCATAAAACGCGAACCTCATCCAACGCACCAAATTAGCCTAGCAACCAGGACGAAAGTGCAAGATGCGGGATTATGAGGACACAAGCAGCCTAGCGCGCAACATCACAGCCTTTTCACCAGATTTCAGTCCAGTAGATTTGAGTCTAAATCTTCTCCTCTTAAATCCGTCTTGAGTAGCCGGGTGCCATCTGGGGGCATTTCTTTGAGAAAATCGTTTCTCAGAAATCCAAGTCAGCTTCCATTGCGCAAAGCATTGAGAAGCTGATGAAAATTCTGTTTTCTTATGTACAAGTCTGCTTTTCCTTCGCGCGGAAATTGTCATCAATTTTGTCAATGGGACACAATTTATTTTTTGCGCGTTGAACTCAGCATTGGGATTAAGGTCTTAATCCATTGCCACACGCACCCGACGCCTCGCAAACTGTTTTCTGCCTTTTTCAAACAGTCCTCGGATGACCTCACGCAATCTATCAATCTATCAATCTATCTTTCTATCTATCTATCTATCTATCTATCTATCTATCCATCTATCTATCTGTCTATCTATCCATCTATCTATCTATCTATCTATCTATCTATCTATCTATCTATCCATCTATCTATCTATCTATCTATCTATCTATCTATCTATCTATCTATCCATCTATCTATCTGTCTATCTATCCATCTATCTATCTATCTATCTATCTATCTATCTATCTATCTATCTATCTATCTATCTATCTATCTATCTATCTATCTATCCATCTATCTGTCTATCTATCCATCTATCTATCTGTCTATCTATCCATCTATCTATCTGTCTATCTATCTATCTATCTATCTATCTATCTATCTATCTATCTATCTATCTATCTATCTATCTATCCATCCATCTATCTATCTGTCTATCTATCCATCTATCTATCTATCTATCTATCTATCTATCTCTCTATCCATCTATCTATCTATCTATCCATCTATCTATCTATCTATCTATCTATCTATCTATCTATCTATCTGTCTATTTCCCGCATTCTACTATTACTGCTCATGGGAAAGAGTGAGGAAGAAAGCCGGAAATCTCCCAACACGCTGCATCCCTGCTCCATTCCAATTTCCTCCCGCACACCCACTCAAAACTCCCCACGCAATTAGTTCTCTCTCCCAGTTTCGCTGTTTCTCCCACAGGCAGTTTCTCGCACTGTCCTCACAGCCATTTCACTCTGGCCAAGCCGCACACGAGAGACCAGACCGCGTGCGAACCACCCTGAGCCACTTGGTCGCTGTAGATTGTACTTCTCTCTCCCTTCCTCCCAGTGCAAGCCACTGCAGCCGCCCCGACTGTCTTAGAAGTGAGTCTGTAGGCCAGGCGGGGTGAAGATGCTAATCTCGCTCTTCTTCTAATCTCACTCAGTCTGTGCTCAACATTCTCTGATTTTTTTCCAATCTTCGATTTAAAGGATGTCCTGATATAAGGAGGAACTCGAGCCAAGGAACTCGGAATCGAAAAATTTAGAGCAAGACAAAGTGCGCAATTTTCTGCTTTAATTGACAGTTTTGTGTCGGGATTTGGCAACCTCCACCTCCTTTGGTGACCTGTCCATCGACCCTTGAAACACCTACTCTACCAGTGCCTCATCTCTCCCGTGTCTCATCTCTCCCGTGTCTCATCTCTCCCGTGTCTCATCTCTCCCGTGTCTCATCTCTCCCGTGTCTCATCTCTCCCGTGTCTCATCTCTCCCCTGTCTCATCTCTCCCATTTCTCATCTCTCCCGTGTCTCACCTCTCCCATTTCTCATCTCTCCCCTGTCTCATCTCTCCCCTGTCTCATCTCTCCCCTGTCTGATCTCTCCCCTGTCTCATCTCTCCCGTGTCTCATCTCTCCCGTGTCTCATCTCTCCCGTGTCTCATCTCTCCCGTGTCTCATCTCTCCCGTGTCTCATCTCTCCTGTGTCTCATCTCTCCTGTGTCTCATCTCTCCCGTGTCTCATCTCTCCCGTGTCTCATCTCTCCTGTGTCTTAACTCTCTCTTTCACCAAGTCGATCCGGCCCAATGTGATCATTGGTTTCTCTGTTCGGCTCGTGAGGTATTCCGGGTTTTGATCGCCTTCGTAGCTTCCATCGCGTGTCTCTTCTCTCAGCAAAAGGTAGATTCAGTATTTATGAATAAAATCTTCATTTCCATCTTGAAGCGTTGCCGTCACATCTGCGGCGGAAATCTCACTCGTGCAGACATGGGATCTTCTGAGACAACACGTCCCCTCTCTCAGCCCTCCTCACCTCCTTCCGACGGCGGCGGTGGCAGTAGCAGCTGCTGCTGTTGCTTCTAGAGGGACACTCCAGAGAGATGCAATGCAAAATAGCGCTCACAGGAGGCGGTGGGGGTGGGGTGGCCACTTACTCATGCGGCTGCCTAATGCTCGCCATCTGCAGCCTGGATGAGCTGCCCAGCTGCATTAATCCTACCTTAACTAGTTACGTAATCGGTTTCTGGGAATCTGCTAGATGTTGCCGCTGAGATAGTCCGGCCTGATACTGTTATTATTTATACATTTTTTCGCTCCCAGCTTCATCAATCCCATAGCCTTCGTTTTCATTTTCATTTCAGCTTCAAGTATATTTTGTGGCATTATTAAAATGCTGAATTTCTTGTCGTTACGCAACGGCACTCCTTGTCCAATGCTGTTGTTGTCACGCCTCTTAGGTGTGAAAATGTGACTTAATTATTTGATGTAATCAAGACTGAAATCTCCTGATTTTTAGTCGAGGTCGTGTAGGAAAATCGTGTTTACGAGAGGGAGCATGCTGTCCCTCACGAGGTGTTAATTACTGAAAATATGGGTGCCATAAATGTGACGTAACATGTCAGCGTAATTGAGAATTGTTTTAAATTCTCAAAATGCAGACAGCTATAGAACAAGATACAGACATTTACAGACAAAATACAGACAGTTACAGACTGAGATACAGGCAGTTACAGACTGAGATACAGGCAGTTACAGACCAAGATACAGACAGCTACAGACTGAGATACAGGCAGTTACAGACTGAGATACAGGCAGTTACAGACTGAGATACAGGCAGTTACAGACAAAATACAGACAGTTACAGACTAAGATACAGGCAGTTACAGACTGAGATACAGGCAGTTACAGACTAAGATACAGACAGCTACAGACTGAGATACAGGCAGTTACAGACTGAGATACAGGCAGTTACAGTCAAATACACAAATATTCATGCACAAGGGTGCCATATTCTTAGCTTGCATTGAAATTGATTTAAAAGGGTTTCGAATTTCTGAAATTTTGCAGACAACGGAAGCAGCTGCTCAGAAAACTGCTCCGCCTCATCAGATTGCTCAAACAGAACAACTCAGCAGGCCATGAGGCCGGGGCCATCGGCAGAACAAAAATGGTCATTGTCGCCGTCTAGGCGACCGCTGCTGCCGCTGCTGCTGCTGCTGCTGCTGCTGCTGCCGTTGCTGTTGCTTCGACCCGCAGTCGGACTGACTGTCACCTCCTCCGTTGCTGCAGTTCGTCAGTTCGGTGAGTTTTTTCTCATTCCCGGCTGAAAGCAGATTTCGTAGGCAATTGTTTGACAATTTACCAACGATTGCGCAGTGCAGGACGCATGACTAATTCTGGATTCTCATGCGCCATATTCAAGTAAGGTTCTTTGTTCTATCCGGGTTAGAAAAATTGGTGATTTTATTTTCTGTTTGTCCTCGATCAACGATGCGTCACGATCGACTCACTTCCTTCTGCCAGCCCAGTGCTCAGCTCCATCCTCACACAGATATCTACGGCGAGGATTTTCTCCTTGGCTTTCGTTAAAAACGCCACTGAAAACCTAATGTACAGCTGTCAGTCCGTGGACTGGGGAGGCCGGCATACCCACCCGAGTATCTACCCCAGCTCATGCTGGTACCTATTTTATAACCGGGTGAACTTAAGATTCGAACTCCCGACCTCTGACACCTCTCACACTCCCGACCGTCAAAAAAATTATTTTTTTTGCTTTGTTTCTAGAAAAATATTTGTTATTCATCACCCACTTTTTAATCACTAAAGAGGCCAGTCTTTTCAATTTCCATTTCCATTTCAATTTCTCAAAATCAGCAGTTTTCAGTCTGCCTTCAGGGAAATATTTTAGCCCTACTTAAACGTGGTGCATTGATTAAAAGTACCTAAAAATTGAGTTGATTAAAATTGTTCATTGTGGATAGCCCAGCCATTCATTTGAGCATTCATTTGTCTTTTTTCCCCTTCGCAGTCTGTCGGCCATCGCGCCTTAGTCACTTGGAAACGGGTTGGGGAGAGAGTGGGAAAAAATTGAAAGCCACGGGGACAAAAGAGCAGAATCCCACCCATTACGGTGATTGCTCATGTCACTCGGTCCTTTCTCTCCCTCACCCCTCCCCCCTCCACTTACCAAGCCGGCAAGCTGTGAGCACTTTGGAGAGGCCGTTGGAAAAAAATCTAATTAAATTGATCATTTTTTGTGACCCCTCAGACTTCGCTCTGTCGAACTTGTCCCACCCGACCCGCTAGCCTGTTGCCATGGTGATAATTGCAGCAGCGGGCCCATGGGAGAACGGGGACACAGGAGTTAGTGAGGGATTAACTGTGGCTGCCCGCTGATGGGGTTGAGTATTATATCTATGCAGAGCTCTCTATCTGCCACCCTGTATGCGTGTCCCTTCTCAGCCTCTATAATCTCTCGCTGGAGCCACTTGGTCTATCCCCGTCTGTCTCGGCAGCAGCGGCCGCCGCCGCAGTCGCCGCCGCCGCCGGCGCGGCGCGGTCTTGCTCGCGAGTCTCTGCCGATGCAGTTTGCTCCGACAGCAACAACAAAAAAAACTGCGGTTCAAGTCACTTCTTGGTGCGGACAGCCGCCCCCTCCCTCTCTGCTCAGCAACTGTCCGTCCGCCAATCCCTTAACTACCTTAAGTTTTCTACATTTTATAGACAATTTTTTGTTCAATTGACAGCGGGCCATAGGAGTAGTAGGCTATTAGCCTGGCAGCAGCATGGAGACAGCCAGTCTGGGATTTTGTCGCTACGCGGTATTTTCTCAGAGTGAGATACAGGTTTCCTGGCTATAATAATGGGCGCTGTTATTGCTGGGATGAAGCGATCCTTTATCCAGTCACTCCCAGCTCCCAGTCAGTTCTCAGTGTCGGCATTTTGGGTTTCAGTTATCCTGACAAGAAAACACGAGATGTTTCTCTCATGCCGGTGCCAGACACATGCTTAATACTCAACGATAAATTGAGCTGGATTAAGCTGAAGGACTGCCGACTCTTGTCGAGTGTCCCATTCTTCCTACTCATCTGCCATTCTAGATGCTAAAGATATTCATCGCAACTCAACAGTCTTCCTCCATTGGCTAGATAGACGGATATACCATTTTCTTAAGCGGCCCAAACACTTCAGAGATAGTGAGGCCTGTGCGAGTGTGTGACAGCCGTCACACCGTGTCTTCAAGCTCACAGTTGCTAAGCGCTCATCACGCAAATCTTCCCGATCTAATCTCACGGGCCATTGTGACTGTGCCAGCAGCAGCAGCAGCAGCAGCGGTGGCTGTGGGAGAATAAATTATGCTTTATATCTTTCTGGCCATGTTTAAAAAACTTGAGATGACTCAAGGGATGGTTCGGTGGTCCGCAGCTGCAGCAGCTGCTGCTGACGGTGGGAAGCCATTGACTAGATTGAAAAGACAATGGTTAAAACTGACAGGCAGGGTGAGTTGGACTAGATGTGAAACTCAAATTCAGATTTTTTATAAGCAAAAACTAGCTTTGAGTGCTTACTACTCAGTGATTTGATTTCTATAGCAAAATGAAACAGACAGCAATAACATAAAACAATCAGTTACGCAGAAAACTATTTCACTTCAACAGAATTACATCTGAAGTGAATTGCGCAACATCATAATTTAGTGCCATCAACCGCCTCTTTACAGCAAATTGACGAAACAGCAAAGCAAAGCAGTGAGTAAAGAGAGCAGTGAGTAGAGAGAGCAGTGAGTAGAGAGTGCAGTGAGTAGAGAGAGCAGTGAGTAGAGACAGCAGTTGAGTAGAGACAGCAGTGAGTAGAGACAGCAGTGAGTAGAGAGAGCAGTGAGTAGAGAGAGCAGTGAGTAGAGACAGCAGTGAGTAGAGAGAGCAGTGAGTAGAGACAGCAGTGAGTAGAGACAACAGTGAGTAGAGAGAGCAGTGAGTAGAGAGAGCAGTGAGTAGAGAGAGCAGTGAGTAGAGAGAGCAGTGAGTAGAGACAGCAGTGAGTAGAGAGAGCAGTGAGTAGAGAGAGCAGTGAGTAGAGAGAGCAGTGAGTAGAGAGAGCAGTGAGTAGAGACAGCAGTGAGTAGAGACAGCAGTGAGTAGAGACAGCAGTGAGTAGAGACAGCAGTGAGTAGAGACAGCAGTGAGTAGAGACAGCAGTGAGTAGAGAGAGCAGTGAGTAGAGAGAGCAGTGAGTAGAGACAGCAGTGAGTAGAGAGAGCAGTGATTATGAGTAGGGCTCCGTCTTTGATGGAACGAATTATTTTATTAGTTCATTACAGAGATTAAGTTAAACTTGTAGCTATGTGGGAGAGCGCCTTTGAATCTTCATGTTAAGTGAGTTTATTTAACATAATATTTTAACAAAGGAAATACTTATATATCATTCATTAACTTTTATCGATATAGGAATTTGATATAAATTACAGTAAATTTCTATTCATTTTCTGATTTTCTACACTCGCGGCATCCTGAAGATGCCATCTGACACCATAGTCTGAAATGTCATTCACTCCCTAAATCCCCACGGCCACCAGTTGATTCCCAAAATAGCCCGCTGCTAGCACGTGGCAGCTGTCATTCGGTTGTGATGGCGGCTGACTGTCTACCTACAGCGTTGCGACAAACATACGGGAGGCATGGATGGCAACTAAATTCCTGTTGCTTGCGAGTACTCTCTGGTGTTCATTACGCAATCAGTTTCAGAAGTCAAATCCTCCATAAGGTTCTCCTGTCTGCTTCTTATTTTTATATTCTGTTTTTCTTTCTGACAGATTCTTAGGAGGAGGAAAAATTTTCTCTTTGATTCGTCACAACCATCACAAGCCCCTCAACATCAGCAAGCGAGACTCGGGGGAATCATCCGGGACTAAATCATGAATAAAAGAGGAACTGAACAAACGACGCATAGGGCTAATTAAATCCGGAACCCATTCCCAATTCGCAAAGCATTTTAATTTGAAACAAAACGAGGCAGCCTGACAAACGTCTGTTGCCAAGTTTACGAGCTGAGTCAAACCAATTGGTTTGAGTAGGGGCAGGAGAAACTAGGTGACCTGTTCTGCTGGATTTTTTACTTTAAAAAAATCTTGGCGTATCTTATTATATCTTATCTCATCCAATCTCATCTGATCCAATCTCATCTGATCCAATCTCATCTGATCCAATCTCATCTGATCCAATCTCATCTGATCCAATCTCATCTGATCCAATCTCATCTGATCCAATCTCATCTGATCCAATCTCATCTGATCCAATCTCATCTGATCCAATCTCATCTGATCCAATCTCATCTGATCCAATCTCATCTGATCCAATCTCATCTGATCCAATCTCATCTGATCCAATCTCATCTGATCCAATCTCATCTGATCCAATCTCATCTGATCCAATCTCATCTGATCCAATCTCATCTGATCCAATCTCATCTGATCCAATCTCATCTGATCCAATCTCATCTGATCCA
Source organism: Macrostomum hystrix (assembly GCA_950097015.1). NCBI lineage: Eukaryota > Metazoa > Platyhelminthes > Macrostomidae > Macrostomum > Macrostomum hystrix. Next base: position 718,703 of record CATNEN010000013.1, read on the forward strand.
ATCTCATCTGATCCAATCTCATCTGATCCAATCTCATCTGATCCAATCTCATCTGATCCAATCTCATCTGATCCAATCTCATCTGATCCAATCTCATCTGATCCAATCTCATCTGATCCAATCTCATCTGATCCAATCTCATCTGATCCAATCTCATCTGATCCAATCTCATCTGATCCAATCTCATCTGATCCAATCTCATCTGATCCAATCTCATCTGATCCAATCTCATCTGATCCAATCTCATCTAATCCAATCTCATCTGATCCAATCTCATCTGATCCAATCTCATCTGATCCAATCTCATCTGATCCAATCTCATCTGATCCAATCTCATCTGATCCAATCTCATTTGATCTAATCTCATCTAATCTAATCTTATCTTATTTAGTCTCAACAGATCTAATCTCATTTGATCTAATCTCATCTTATCATCTCTCATCGGATCTAATCTCATTGGTTCGATTCTCATTTAACTTAATCTCATGGGATCTATTGACAAAAAGTCAAATCGCCAGACCCTATTAGGGTTATTATTTGTAGAACAGCAAAGAGGCACTTAGAATTAGTTGAATTCTAAGAATGTCTTGCATTTCCATGCCACTTTAAACCGAATCCCAACTGACACTCCAGTCTGCTTTCTAGGTCTCGAATTACCTTTCTGTTCGGTAATTCCGTTGAATCTCTAGAGTGCTACAAGAGAGTGCGGAGCTTCAAGGAAATGATTTGAAGGCTGTTAAACTGGCCTCTCAAATTTCTATGGGCAACCAGCTGAGGGAAGTTAAGGATAAGGTGCCTTGTTGGTTTGGGAACACGGGATTTGTTTAGCGTGTTTTCAGAGTCGCTATTGAATACTTGGGTAAGACATATTCAGCTTTTGTTTATTGCTGTACCGAAAATTTTTAACGAAATTAAAAATATTAGTTGCTTCAATAATTATTTATTGGACGCCACACCCCAGCCTCCATTATCCCTGCTGATGCTGGCACCCATTTAACAGCTGGATGAATTGAAGCAATGCAGACTTAATTGTTTTGCTAAAGGACACAAATTGTTGCACTGGAGTCGAGAATCGAACCCCCGACCTTCAATTCGTGAGTCTGAAACTCTAACCACAAAGCATTGGTCCTATAACCTCATTCGAATATTTATTTCCAAGATTATCAAGGCTCCAAAATTCAGACAAGATTATAGCGGCCTTCAGTCTTACTTCCTGAACAAAACGACGGGGGTTAGATTTCGGCATGCGTTAATGTCAACTCTCAGTGATTTGCGTTCGCTAGTGGGTGGAAGTGAAAATATAAATACACCAACGGAACCGCACACCAGCCAATTCGATAAAATCAGTATTTTAGCTACAGAAATACCGCCGCAACCTGACTTCACTGCATGGAGACACACTGCTATCTCTAACCCGACCCGACAATTGATGCTTTTTAGTGTTGGTAATTCAATGCTATCTGTATTTCTGACATTTCTGCAGTGCTATCTTACTTGTCTGGCTAGAGCATACCAACAGGTGCCGTTATTCAATAGTGTCAGCAAAAACTATTGCTGACACTAAGATTGGGCCATTGTGTCTAAAAACAGATACCTAATTAATGCAAGGGAGAGAGGCAGAGAGAGATGGTCAAATGGGATGAAGGAAGGAGATAAGGAGATGAGGAAGATGATCAGAAGAGGATCAAAAGAAGGAAGAGGAAGAGGATCAGGAGGAGGACAGGATCAGAAGGAGGACAGGATCAGAAGGAGGACAGGATCAGAAGGAGGACAGGATCAGAAGGAGGACAGGATCAGAAGGAGGACAGGATCAGAAGGAGGACAGGATCAGAAGGAGGACAGGATCAGAAGGAGGACAGGATCAGAAGGAGGACAGGATCAGAAGAAGAAGGAAGAGGATGAGAAGAAGGAAGAGGATGAGAAGAAGGCAGAGGAAGAGGATCAAATGAGGAAGAGGATCAGAAGGAGGAAGAGGATGAGAAGAAGGCAGAGGAAGAGGATCAAATGAGGAAGAGGATCAGAAGGAGGAAGAGGATGAGAAGAAGGCAGAGGATCAAATGAGGAAGAGGATCAGAAGGAGGAAGAGGATGAGATGGAGGAAATGATAGAAGAAGCGGATCAGACAGGAGAAAAGTGGGTGAAGTGAGTCGAAAAAGCTGCATCAGTTCATTTATGCAGGCACCAATGATGCGTCAGCGAATTTATGTTTGAGTGGCAAGTGTTTCGGGACAGCGCCTGCGAGGCAATATCATGTTAATTGCGGTTTCGATTCTTTGATGACCGCCTGCTGGATTTTTCAGAAAGATAATTACGTAACAGTGTCCTCTCTGGCCGGTGTCTCTCGACTTCATCGTTGCGTAAGCTGGACAAAACAGAGGGCGAGAAACTACGATTTTTGATTGGCTGTAGAGTGCTTTTTAAATCGTTGATGAAGCAGCAGCAGAAGTGGTTGGCAGCATTCGATTTGAATCAGGCACCATCAAATACAAATAAATGACTGTCGACTAGCGAAATTGTCGAAAAATTGAATGAGTTACATTGCTGAACAGGGGCCAGTGGCGATAGAAAATCCATTGAAATAAATCGTGTATGCATAGAAAAGTAACTTTTAGATCACAGATTTAGCTCTAGCTGAAGGCGTCTTCAGTTCACTTGGCAGTTCTTCTGTTCCAGCTCCTCCAGCTCTATCTCTCTTACTATGTTTGTTATCAGTTTTCTTTATTTCTTTCTACCCCCTTCCTCTTTTCTGATTGGTCGCCGTCTCGCCTCGACAGGCTAAGACTCTGATTCTCTCACCCTACTGTACACCCACCCCCACTCTGTGCCTTTAACCCACCCCTCACAAGCCTCCGCCTGTTCTGGTATGATTATTTACCCAAACTAGTTGCGGCTGCCTACAGGCCAGCGTTAGACATGCATTTTTTCCATTTCCTCGACTTACTGCGTTCTCGCATATCGGTGTCAATTATGCCATGAATCTTCCTCACGCGCAGTTCCGGCAGAAGAAAAGGGTATTCATTATAATTCCAGGCCGACACTCACCAACAGGTTAATCACTCAAGATGCCAGGCCAAAAATTTTTAGTTTTCCTTAGTAATTTTTTCCATCAGGTATTGCTCTGAAATGTACACACACAGATATGGGTTGCCACTCGCGTGCGTGCTTCAGTTGAATAATTCCTGGCTTCTAAAATTTCCCATTTTGAACAAATTCGCAGCACTTCCGGTGCCATCCCGCTATTTCAGTTGCGTAACTCTATTCAGTTTTTCATATTAGCCGACGCTAGTCGCTGGGAACAAAATATCGAGGACAAGGCCAACAAAAAATGCATCCCACCCGCGGCTCCTCCTCTGCCCCGCCCCTCCAAGTTTAATTAAATCTGTAAATTGACCTCGCCTGCCCCTTCCATGCTGGCGCGCAATTTTTTCCCTTCTTCATCAATCCAGCAATTTTTTGTGCCATGCTCCCAAAGGCAGCCACTTCGCCGCTTATTTAGAAGCTAAATTCACATTTTTCACATCCCTCCCTTGTCTCCCCTATAGTCCTCAGGCACAGGAAAATTGCAAGGCCGCGGGTTGCCAATGTAAACTGAACTCTGAGGCTATCGATTCCACTTACAAAACCCGGTCAAGACACTCCCAAACCTCTCGTCACCCATCCTAAACTTCCAAACCTCAGAAACGGGCAGACTTCTAAAACTGGAACGTTTAATTTGGTCAACAAACCTAAACAGAAATCACATTTCATTTTAGTTATCATGTTGTCTGGTATGTAGTTGCTAAATAATTCTAACTACCGTCATTGCTGTTCATAGTGTTTGTTTAAGCTATGCGAGATAGCTTCTAGTTTAGTATGGCATGGGGATCTTAGGCTCAAACTGACGATATATTTGCTCAAAACCTTCTACTCACAGTTGCTGCGTTAGTGCATGTAACTGTTTCATTTTTACCCAGCCAACTGAGCAAACAAGCAGCTGTGACAACTCACACACTAGCAGGGGTGCCTACTCATTGTCATCCCATCATTGTGCACACACAGGCGCACGCATAGGCACACCGAAGCCGTGATCACGACAATCCAGGACACCAAGACACTTGAACAAAAAGTGCAGATAATTTTCCTGAATGAAACCGCTTCGTTCAAATTGTTACTTCTGAATCACTTTTTTGGCCCCAGAAATTATTCGGTCGCCGTAGTTGATTAAAGACTAAAAGATTAAATTGATTGACTATTTTTCTACGTGAAGATTCTAGTGATATTGGTAGGTGAGTTTAACTGGGAGGTCAGGAGTTCGAATCTCGGCCCTGACCTGACAAAGTGTAAACAATTTGTCTCATTAAGCAAGATACTTGATTCCCCATTGTTTCACTTCACTCGGCTGTAAAACACATGCTGGTACCCACCAGCATTAGTTGGGCTAGAAATCAGAGAAATCAGTCCATGGACTGAACAGCTGTACATAGCTTTGGAAGCAACTGTCCCACGGATATGCATCTGGCTCAACATAAATGCTATTTCTAAGTCTCTTCTCTTATAATTCTCACTCTTCTTTAGGGTCAGTGAGTTGTCGATCGATTTAGTTTTTACCATAGACTATAAACACACTAAACGGATACAAAATGATCTCAGAATGATGTACTCATTCTGAGACTCAACGATGTAGACATTCTCATAGTGGACAATCTCAGATCCCAAAAACCAGGTTTCGCTCATTCTCACTCTTATTAACAACAGGGAGTACTTCGAGTGTTTCTCCATCTCCCCGGACTCTCTTCATTTCCACTCAATCTCCAGCAGTCTAAGCCGCGTCTTTAGTTCGTGCCTCAGATGAATTCCAGATGAAATCAGGCTGTGGGTGAGAGTCACGAGTGCGACTTGTGAGGACTGCACATAAACTCGAGTCCATGACATTGCGTGCCACTGGTAATTACTTTCTGAGCCAATAATATACTACAACTGTCTCCTCCACTTTACAACTACTCCAAGTTACTAGGCTTCGATTTTAGCAGGTGTATAGTAGCTAGCCCGAGATGCCGGGCCTGCAATATGCTGTAGCTTCGTCAGTTTGCATGAATTTATAGTCCTAGATAGTGGAGTGAACCCTACGACACAAGAACTCAAATACAAATGCAGATTTTTGAAAAGGTCACTTAGAGACCATATTAGACTAAAATTATTTTACAGTAGTCCTGTTCTAATTAACAGGTAACTATTTCCCACGATTTTGCACCACGATTTTGCAAAAACCATGTTTACATTAGCTTTTAAGTTCAGGCTTCAATCCAGCCATGTTTCCAGATTCAGTCGCGCCCTCAGGCATGCCTCGTCGTCCGATGTTTCTTTCACGCATTCCCCCTTAATAAACTTTCGTCCGCATGGCAACCGATAAAGTCTAAGTGCAGTCAGGTGGCGGATGCCGCTCCAACAGAAAGTAGCCAAGGTGCAGGGGCAAACCGTGCAGAATAGTTCGACAGCTGCGGGACATAGAGATGGACAAACTAAAATGAGGTAAGTTAGTGATCTGACATTCCCGTCAATTCTAGTCAGGCAGCTAGCAGCGGACCTACAGGTTAAAAATGACTATTCCCACAAGCCTCAATTGACTGGCATGGCCTTCCAAACCGACCCCGGCATTGCCTATTTATAAGGTCACTGGGGGGTAGGTCAGTCGGGCTGTCTTTAAAAAGAAAAGAAAAATAGCAGATTTAAAGTTTCGACGAAGGTTTATATATAGGCAGAGTCTTGCCATCATTTTCTTCTTGCTTCGAATCCCACCAACAGTGGAAACGACGCGAATGCAAAGCAAATTAAGACGAGACATGCTTTCTTGACGAATGGGTACTTTGCGATAATTTGAAGCAATCGATAATAAAAAAGACAAATAAATTAATAAAGGTTTAGAATCGAAAAAAGGCGGGGGTTCGGTGGCAGAGCGGTTAACGCGTTTGCCTCTTGCACCAAGGTCCCTAAGTTCGATTCCACGGCGAGGCCACATTTATTTGGGGCGCAGCCGCGGAGAGAAGGCTTGGGGGCTCGTCGTGCAATTTACGCTTTTGAGGGCCAACCTCCAAGGCACAATTAAATGTACACTGCCTGACGATGAGAAAGTCAGGGCAGATGTACACACCTGTGTGAGCGTATGCCTGCGACCTGCGTACAGTATCTGTGTGCGTGTGTGCTCAGGAGTCAGCGAAATGGGCAGTATTGCCTCCTCGCTGGCTGCGGGTCTAGTGTCACTAAATGATATGCCACTGCCCGCAGCCCTCCTGCAATTATTATTATTATTTATATTTTTATTATCGAAAAAGGCAAAATCCGCTAATCTCTTTCCAGTTAATTACAAAGCTTTTGTGAAATCGACGCCGAATTAGTGATAAGAAAGACTGCATGTCTAAATTCGATATTGTTTATATCAGTTTTCCACCTAGAGGCACTAATTCTTGGATGAAATGTAAAAATTTATGCAAAAGCCATAAATTTGAAAACTTATGTGTAACGCATTTTTCTAACCCTGGATTTCCTGTCCAGCCTCTCAGCGGGAGTGCACCATGGTAATAAAAGATTGGAGACACCTTCTTTCGCATCGCAATTAGTTTATGTTAATTTGTTGCAATAATCTGCAGTACCTGTCTCCTCTCTCTCCTCCCTGCCCTTCGGCATCAAATTAAATATCCATTTTGCAAATTATCACTCAGGGTATTCGTCCCATAACAGATCCTAGAAAACAGTCCCCATAACAGATACTAAAAACTAGTCACTGCCAACATTGAGCAGTCGGCCTCGTCACTCTCGTGTCAGATGCTTCCAGTGTTCTATAGTTCTAGTTCTAGTTCTAAGTGCAGATCCTTTCCCTTCTTTCTGTTTTATTTCTATTTAACTTCCCGTGTGTACAAACACACAAAACGCGCTTCCCTGTCTATCAGCTCACAGGCATCACTCTCTCAGTTCTCTCTGTACCAGCTGCAGCCGTGGCAGCAATAGCAGCAGCGGCAGCAGCAGCACCGGTAGCGAAACCTCTCCTACCTTTCCACTCCTTCATAGGAGAGACAGAGACAAGCGGAGAAAAAAAGTTGATTGGCACGACCGGAGTGTGGCCTCGCCTGGGCTCACGGCGACATCTAAACCCTGTCAATCACCTGGAGAGAGGGGGGTGAGAGAGGGCGAGGTCTGGGGTCTGTCTGAAGCTACTGGCCAGTTTGTCTCCTAGGGAGAGGCCGGGTGGGTAAGTCCCTAGCAAGCAGTCCTCCAGAAGCAACCAAAACGCCCTATGTGTATCTATCAATAGCCATCTATTAAAGCATTGCCTGAAATAGACCCTTCGGTTTGGAGGGCAAACTCTGACAATCATCTGCAATTGCAAACTGGAGCTGGTGAGAGTGAATGACTGTAGGCTAGAGAGTCCGTCACGTTGATGAATATTAGACAGGCTGTGATAGATAATGAATGGGGTGAAGCTATGCAACTTAAATTAGAGTGGATTTAGTTGTGACAGCATGAAACAGAAAACTGTTTAACATCCAATATGCAAGGCTTGTATAAACACTAATTAAAAATCAATGAGTGGCTGGACACTTCATTTACACTCTTGAATGAAATTTCAATGCGTATAAAAGTAGGATGACTGCATAGCATGGCTGTGGGAAAGTTAATTTAGTTAAAAAGAAACGCGTTTTAAATAGATGAACAAAACATGGGAAGGTGTGTTTTTAGTTCTTCCGTAGCACGCAGTAAAAATAGGCAAAGTTAATAAGTTAGCCAAGTGGCTGCGGACCACTCTGCCCCCCTCTATCCCTTGGGATCGAACCCATTTAGTTTTTTTTAGTGTCCGTGAGCGCATTGAGAGGATTAGGGAAGGCAGCATTCTGCTCTCCTGTTGAAGTGGGAGTTGGCTTAAGAAGTCACGCACTGGTCAGTTCGCTCATTCACTCTGAGGTGCAATTCCCCCCCCGTGTAGTATACACTTGGGGCCAGTAGGTCTACGTTTAACGCTATTTTTCAGTTCTGTCTTGGGAGCGGAGAGAAACAAGAAACAGTTTCCAAGAATCAGTGAATTTTCCAAGCCAAGCCAATTTTTTTCAAATAGAGATTATTTTGACACGAACCTGAAATTGTGCAGTCAAGTCTGAAATCCTTATTTTTCAATAATTAATAGGGGATAAGTCCACATGGGGTGGCTTATTCATTCGATTAAAAGACCTAATCTCCCAGTTAAATATGGATTAACCCTGATATCATTAGCTGTAAAACCCAGGATTTTAATTGCAATCAGAGCTAGGCTGGTGCTGAGCGTTGGGATCAGCACTGCGATTGGGATTGGGATCAGGATCAAGAGTAGCATAATCATTTAATTTGGGATTTTGAGTGTGATCAGGATCAGATCAGATTTATATTTGAGATAAGGGTTGGGATCAGGATTATAATTCAGATGAGGCTTGGGATCAGGATTATATTTGAGATAAGAGTTGGGATCAGGATTATATTTGAGATAAGAGTTGGGATCTGGATTGTAATTGAGATAAGAGTTGGGATCAGGATTATATTTGAGATAAGAGTTGGGATCAGGATTATAATTGAGATAAGAGTTGGGATCAGGATTGTAATTGAGATGAGGGTTGGGATCAGGATTGTAATTGAGATAAGAGTTGGGATCTGGATTTTAATTGAGATAAGGGTTGGGATCAGGATTATATTTGAGATAAGAGTTGGGATCAGGATTGTAATTGAGATAAGTGTTGGGATCAGGATTATATTTGAGATAAGAGTTGGGATCAGGATTGTAATTGAGATAAGTGTTGGGATCAGGATTGTAATTGAGATAAGAGTTGGGATCAGGATTGTAATTGAGATAAGAGTTGGGATCAGGATTGTAATTGAGATTAGGGTTGGGATCAGGATTGTAATTGAGATAAGGGTTGGGATCTGGATTGTAATTGAGATAAGAGTTGGGATCAGGATTGTAATTGAGATAAGAGTTGGGATCTGGATTGTAATTGAGATAAGAGTTGGGATCAGGATTATATTTGAGATAAGAGTTGGGATCAGGATTGTAATTGAGATAAGTGTTGGGATCTGGATTGTAATTGAGATAAGTGTTGGGATCTGGATTGTAATTGAGATAAGGGTTGGGATCTGGATTGTAATTGAGATAAGGGTTGGGATCAGGATTATAATTGAGATAAGAGTTGGGATCAGGATTGCAATTGAGATTAGGGTTGGGATCAGGATTGCAATTGAGATTAGGGTTGGGATCAGGATTGTAATTGAGATGAGGGTTGGGATCAGGATTGTAATTGAGATAAGAGTTGGGATCTGGATTTTAATTGAGATAAGGGTTGGGATCAGGATTATATTTGAGATAAGAGTTGGGATCAGGATTGTAATTGAGATAAGTGTTGGGATCAGGATTATATTTGAGATAAGAGTTGGGATCAGGATTGTAATTGAGATAAGTGTTGGGATCAGGATTGTAATTGAGATAAGAGTTGGGATCAGGATTGTAATTGAGATAAGGGTTGGGATCAGGATTGTAATTGAGATAAGGGTTGGGATCTGGATTGTAATTGAGTTAAGAGTTGGGATCTGGATTGTAATTGAGATAAGAGTTGGGATCAGGATTGTAATTGAGATAAGGGTTGGGATCAGGATTGTAATTGAGATAAGGGTTGGGATCTGGATTGTAATTGAGATAAGAGTTGGGATCAGGATTGTAATTGAGATAAGAGTTGGGATCAGGATTGTAATTGAGATAAGGGTTGGGATCAGGATTGTAATTGAGATAAGGGTTGGGATCTGGATTGTAATTGAGATAAGAGTTGGGATCAGGATTGTAATTGAGATAAGAGTTGGGATCTGGATTGTAATTGAGATAAGTGTTGGGATCTGGATTGTAATTGAGATATGGGTTGGGATCTGGATTGTAATTGAGATAAGGGTTGGGATCAGGATTATAATTGAGATAAGAGTTGGGATCAGGATTGTAATTGAGATGAGGGTTGGGATCAGGATTATAATTGAGATAAGAGTTGGGATCAGGATTATAATTGAGATAAGTGTTGGGATCTGGATTGTAATTGAGATAAGGGTTGGGATCAGGATTATAATTGAGATAAGAGTTGGGATCAGGATTATAATTGAGATAAGAGTTGGGATCAGGATTGTAATTGAGATGAGGGTTGGGATCAGGATTGTAATTGAGATAAGAGTTGGGATCTGAATTTTAATTGAGATAAGGGTTGGGATCAGGATTATATTTGAGATAAGAGTTGGGATCAGGATTGTAATTGAGATAAGTGTTGGGATCAGGATTATATTTGAGATAAGAGTTGGGATCAGGATTGTAATTGAGATAAGTGTTGGGATCAGGATTGTAAGTGAGATAAGAGTTGGGATCAGGATTGTAATTGAGATAAGAGTTGGGATCAGGATTGTAATTGAGATAAGGGTTGGGATCAGGATTGTAATTGAGATAAGGGTTGGGATCTGGATTGTAATTGAGATAAGAGTTGGGATCAGGATTGTAATTGAGATAAGAGTTGGGATCTGGATTGTAATTGAGATAAGAGTTGGGATCAGGATTATATTTGAGATAAGAGTTGGGATCAGGATTGTAATTGAGATAAGTGTTGGGATCTGGATTGTAATTGAGATAAGAGTTGGGATCAGGATTGTAATTGAGATAAGTGTTGGGATCTGGATTGTAATTGAGATAAGTGTTGGGATCTGGATTGTAATTGAGATAAGGGTTGGGATCTGGATTGTAATTGAGATAAGGGTTGGGATCAGGATTATAATTGAGATAAGAGTTGGGATCAGGATTGCAATTGAGATTAGGGTTGGGATCAGGATTGCAATTGAGATTAGGGTTGGGATCAGGATTGCAATTGAGATAAGAGTTGGGATCAGGATTGCAATTGAGATGAGGGTTGGGATCAGGATTGTAATTGAGATTAGGGTTGGGATCAGGATTGCAATTGAGATAAGAGTTGGGATCAGGATTGTAATTGAGATGAGGGTTGGGATCAGGATTGCAATTGAGATGAGGGTTGGGATCTGGATTGTAATTGAGATGAGGGTTGGGATCAGGATTGTAATTGAGATAAGGGTTGGGATCTGGATTGCAATTGAGATAAGAGTTGGGATCAGGATTGTAATTGAGATGAGGGTTGGGATCAGGATTGCAATTGAGATGAGGGTTGGGATCTGGATTGTAATTGAGATGAGGGTTGGGATCAGGATTGTAATTGAGATTAGGGTTGGGATCTGGATTGTAATTGAGATAAGAGTTGGGATCAGGATTGTAATTGAGATTAGGGTTGGGATCAGGATTGTAATTGAGATTAGGGTTGGGATCTGGATTGTAATTGAGATGAGGGTTGGGATCAGGATTGTAATTGAGATAAGGGTTGGGATCTGGATTGTAATTGAGATGAGGGTTGGGATCAGGATTATAATTGATATATTAGTGGGGATCTGGATTATAATTGAGATAATATTTGGGATCAGGATTATAATTGAAATGAGGGTTGGGATCAGGATTATAATTGAAATAAGGGTTGGGATTCAGTGCTATAATTCAGTGAGATAATATTTGGGATCGGGATTATGATTTGGATCAGCTATAATATTTGACTCGAAGCGAAAATTTAAGAATGTTTGCAATAAATCGAATCGATAGAATACATAAATAAATATTTGTTTCGCGATAAAAATTATTTTAAAAGCTAAATTACGATTTCATCGTAGAAATTTCAAAATGGCATATAGGATTTTTATCCCAGAAAAAACTACGACTGAAATCTATAATTCCAAATCAGAAGATGGGGGAGAAGTGGTCCTTAATCGACCCTGAGCGGGAGTAGATTCCGCGACCTCCGCAACTCTCATCTGAGCTGGCAATCTTTCCTTATTCGGCCTTCCTCTCTGATTGCCTTTTTCTCGGTTCCATGCGTTACGCAACCAAAGTTTTTTTCCCGACAGAATACTTGAGGATTCTATTCCTGCCTCCGGGGCTGAAATTTTGTATCCTGTTCTGTGATTTTCCGATTTCATTCCGATTTCTAATCCTCCCTCGAACCCAATCTTCGTCTGTTTGAGTCTGGGAATCTTCAAGCGGCTGGACTTGTTTGAAGATGGGATACTCGGGTGGGGGACATAAGGACGGACTCAGAGCCGCCGTTTGAGCATAGAGGAGAAAGCAGAAAAAAATAACGTCAGCGTCTTTCGTGTCTGCCTCTTCCGCAGCTCCCACTTAATGGAGCGGAGGTGGGAAAAGAGGATGAAGAGAGAGAGAGAGGGACGGAGTCTGAGAAGAATAAGAAAGGCCGCAAAATAGCCGCACCCGGTTCTAATTAAAGCTTCTCAGGACGATAGCCGTCCTTAGAGACCGGCTGATCATCGCACGGGCCCGGAGGAGAAATAGAAGCTTTAGGGATTGAGCCGCATTGGGGTTAGGAGAGGACACACCAGAGCGAGAGGGGAAGTAGAAATAGGTGGGGGTGGTGGTTAGGACGCCTCCCGACTGCTCAAATTCTCGCTAGCTGCGAAAAGGGAGAAAAAAGACGGCAGGCAATAAATCAGAGGCCGACAAGGAACGGTGGGGAAACGCTGCGAAAGGAGAAATGCGAGGGGGAGCGAGGAGAGAATGGAGAATGGCGCTGAGGTGGCGGGTGTCTATGCTAATATTTGGTGATTTTTTTCGCCCATAGCCCAAAGGTGGCAAGCTGTCTGCCTTGCCGTCATTCTGATTCCAAATAGACACTGGCGCGGCTCAGGATTTGGCCCATAATTCACAGGAATTAACCGGCACTCTCACATGCTTTATAGCCCCAATGGGCTTGGGGTTAATCTGCCAGCTGCAGCCGTCCGTTTTGATGAGCTGTTGTTAGGAAGATTATTTACGAGTGTCGACCGTCTGCCCGAACTGCGTTCTCCGAATTCGAGCTGCACTTTGTTTCTGGGATTACTTTTTATTATCTGGGTCTATGGAGGATGGGGATTGGGATCAGGATTGCATTGGGATCAGAATGAAGATTGGGATCAAACTGTAGATTGTGATCAGGATGTGGATTGGGATCAGGATGGGGATTGGATCTGACAGGGGATCAGGATCAGGATAGGGATTGGGATCAGGATGGGGATTGGGATCAGTATGGGGATCGGGATCAGGATAGGGATCGGGATCAGGATAGGGATCGGGATCAGGATAGGGATCGGGATCAGGATAGGGATCGGGATCAAGATAGGGATCGGGATCAGGATAGGGATCGGGATCAGGGGGTGGGGATCAGGGTGGGGATTGGGATCAGGGGGTATTAGGATCAGGATGGGGATTAGGATCAGTATGTAGATTGTGATCAGGCGGATCGGGATCAGGATAGGGATCGGGATCAGGATAGGGATCGGGATCAGGATAGGGATCGGGATCAGGATAGGGATCGGGATCAGGATAGGGATCGGGATCAGGATAGGGATCGGGATCAGGATAGGGATCGGGATCAGGATAGGGATCGGGATCAGGATAGGGATCGGGATCAGCATAGGGATCGGGATCAGGATAGGGATCGGGATCAGGATAGGGATCGGGATCAGGATAGGGATCGGGATCAGGATAGGGATCGGGATCAGGATAGGGATCGGGATCAGGATAGGGATCGGGATCAGGATAGGGATCGTGATCAGGATAGGGATCGGGATCAGGATAGGGATCGGGATCAGGATAGGGATCGGGATCAGGATAGGGATCGTGATCAGGATAGGGATCGGGATCAGGATAGGGATCGGGATCAGCATAGGGATCGGGATCAGGATAGGGATCGGGATCAGGATAGGGATCGGGATCAGGATAGTGATCCCTCCCAATGGGGATTAGTATCAAGGTAGGATCGGGATCAATAGTGGATCGGGATTAGGGGGGTCGGGATCAGGATGGGGATCAGGATGGGGATTGGGATCAGGAGGGGGACAGAGATTATGACCGGCATAGTAATTGGGATGGGGTTATTTTTGCATCAGGAGTTTCAGTTTTTTAATTAAAAGCTGCTTTCACTTGCTTCACTATGATCGAACCGCCTCGTCATAAAGAATGATGGAATTAGGAATGAGTGCCGGGGTTGAATCTGGCATCCCATATTTTTGACGGACTCAGTAGATTCCAGATGGCCGACTGGTAACACGTTGAGTAGCGAGTAATGGCCCCTGGAGGACCCTTTCCAGGGGGAGATCTCCACGAGCCAACTAAGTCAGTGTTCCCCTCTCAGAGCTGGCAGAATTGGGATAACGACAATTCCCAACGCGCCAACGTGACTCAACGGCCAATTATGAAAGGCGCCGCTTTTCTCCATTGCTTCGCGGCGTCAACTCAATGCCGATAATTGGACTCGGAGGCTGAAGAATTTCTAAGAAATTTCTTCCTTTTTCTTCATTAATTGAGGATAATCGCCCGGATGGCCAACAACACAGTTGAGAGCCGTCCCTGGCTAGATAACAATGTTATGCTTGAGCTAAGGAATGGCTCTTGGCAGCCTGCTGGCATCGTGTTGGTTTCCCTCACTTAGCTCTTCATCCTGACACTTCACTATTCCGCTAGCGTGGCAGCCAGTTTTCACCTCCCGCTCCTCCATCGGGCCAGCGCCCTGAGAGAGTAGAGAGAAGTCTGGCAGCGGGCGCCCTGAGCACTCGATCGTCTAATTGAATCGCATTGTGCCACGCATAGAGCCGACAGAAGGTATGCTGCTGCTGCTGCTGCTGCTGCTGCTGCTGCTGCCGCTGATGCGGGCGATAACCCAGAGTGAGGACAGGGGAAGATCGGATTAGGGGTGTGATGAATTTAAGGGATTTCTCCAGCCTCTTCATCTCTCACACTGACTCTCACCGCGCCTCATTCAGCAGTACTCAGTGAGCTCAAGCTGGTGGGAGCGGAGTGGCCGAACGTCGATGAGTTCAACGCTGAGGAGGGAGGCTTTAAGAATGTATAAATTTTCAATCTGCACTCAGCCAGGTAATGCCAGGGCAGTACTATTGCGCCTGTAATGGCAATGCAATCCCAGGAGGCAATTTCTGAATCCTATCGCATACTATTTGCTTATCCGAGCAGTGCATTGGGGATATTTTTCCTGATATTTTCTTTCACCGGAATGAAATCGCGGAATTTACTAATGGCATTTGAAGACTTTCCATTTGAGCACGCTGACACCAAACCGCCCGGTTCTCAATATTTGGGCTAGAAATCTGACCCACCGTGATAGACTACGACTTTTTTGTAAATGTACTTCTCACAGAACTTGAGAGCACAGTGGAAGATTTTAAATTGTATAAAAGTACGGGAAACCAAAGGAATTAAAAAACAATGGAATAGAAAAAACAAAACAAATGAGAAATTGAAAACGTTTTGCATTTCTCCTAAAATCAAAGATGGGATCAGGATTATGATTGGGATCAGGATTATGATTGGGATCATGATTATGATTGGGATCAGGATTATGATTGAGATCAGGATTATGATTGGGATCAGGATTATGATTGGGATCAGGATTATGATTGGGATCAGGATTTTGATTGGGTTTAGGAGTTAGGATTGAGATCAGGATTATGATTGAGATCAGGATTATGATTGGGATCAGGATTATGATTGGGATCAGGATTATGATTGAGATCAGGATTATGATTGAGATCAGGATTATGATTGAGATCAGGATTATGATTGAGATCAGGGTTATGATTGGGATCAGGATTATGATTGGGATCAGGATTATGATTGGGATCAGGAAATCATGATAGTGACTTTAGGATCAGATACTTCTAGGGTTAGGGAAGTATCTGCTGGAAGTTTGTGCTGATTTCTATTGAATAAACTTTTTTATCGCTTATTGGTAAAGTGAAAATATGATAAATAAAGAAACGCTAAATCTATCAATAAATTAGTATCCACAGATCCTCATTATGCCGATCCTCAATGTTCTCCAGTGATGCCAGAGTTCGAGTCCCTGCCGCCTCGGCTGACGTACACTCGGCCCGGGGTTCCAGTCAGTCTGGCGTGCCGCGCCCCCGCCTCCGCGGTGCTGTGCGGCTCGCGGAGCGACGCAGACGATCGAAGCGGCATCCGGTTTGTTCCGGCAGACACCGACTTGATGCGCGGCGTGCGCTGCCACCGGGATGGGATCCGGGTGGAGCCGGAGGCGGCGGACAGCGCGGCCCTCAGTCGGCTGGAGTTCTTCTTCAAAGCCGTGTCGACATCGAACTTTGCGGTGATTAGCGCGCCATTTCGAGTTGAGGTGGCCGGTGAGTTTTGTGACTTTTTAATGTGCAATTTATTCTACTCATAGTAGAGCAATTTGATTAATAGCTATTTTTATGGCAAGTTTCAAATGAAGAAATAGAAATAGTTTAACGCAACTATTTCACCTTTTGGTTTGACAACTGGACTTATGTTATTATTAGTTTAGTAAGCCTCTGGATCTATATAGGTCAGTCACGTGACTAACTGGCCAGCCAATCAGATTGGCTAAAGGGTTGAGTAGTATATATTTTTAGAAGAATTTTTAGAAGTTGTTGGGGAATCCAGTCCTCTAATAAGAGAGAGGCTGTGAGAAATAACTAAGAAGCAAGAGATTGGGTCTCTCTCCCTCAGTTAAGAGAGGGTGTCAGAAAAAAATGTTTTTACTATTTTAGTAAGCATCTGCATGTTCAGATGTCAGTCACGTGACTGACTGACCTCAGCCAATTGGATTGGCTAAGTAGGGTAGAGTTATTTCTTTTATTTGAAAGCCTAGTTAGGGAACCCAGTCACGTGACCCTCTATTTAATGTGTTGCTCGCAGTTCTCGAGACGTACGCCGGGCCACGCGAGCTGGTCACCAAGCAGTGCTACAAAGGCAATAAAGTGCAAATCGAGTGCCAGCCGCCTGTTTCCACGCCGTCTGCGGAAATTGTCTTTACAGCCAATGGGGCGCCGTTGAATCCGTTGGGTGAGTGTTAATAGCATTCCGTGACGCTGATTGGTAGGAGCGATCAGCCAATAAGAGAAAGGGTGATCTCTAGAAAAGTGTAAAAAAAGTACGATAAGATTCTAATAAAGTCCTAAAAAAATTGACAATATATTGTTATAGAAACATAGAAACAAATGGTTAGCCTGCCTTTCAGAATTGAAACTGGCGATGTTCTGATCTTTGTTTTTCTGTTTTAAAAACATTTGATGCCACCTATCTTTTAACAAAATGCAGCCTATTCCAACCACGTGGAAAGAGGTAATTGACACGAATTTCGCTAATACCTAAAAACATTAAGTATTGCTTCTGTGGAGTCTGTACTCGCCGCCACGTAATCAGTTCCATGATTATCGTGAAGCTTAACAATGCGCTGCTTGGCAATACAGCCACTGTCAATCAATCGCTGCGTGATTAAAATGTTCGTGTCCCCGAAGCTTTCATTGTTGTTCAGCATGCTGCTGTCGAGTTCGAGAGCATTGTCAGAATCACGAGACAGGGCGTGGGAAATCTAATAAGAACCACGATTGATAAGATAGTTTAAGAAATTAATTAAAAAGAGAGGGTGTGAGAACTTAAGTAAGAAGCGAGAACGATAAGAGAGAGGGTGTGAAAAGTTTATTAAGAAGCGAGAGTGATAAGAGATAGGGTGTGAGAAATAAATTAAGAAGCGAGAGTGATAAGAGATAGGGTGTGAGAAATAAATTAAGAAGCGAGAGTGATATGAGATAGGGTGTGAGAAATAAATTAAGAAGCGAGAGTCATATGAGATAGGGTGTGAGAAATAAATTAAGAAGCGAGAGTGATATGAGATAGGGTGTGAGAAATAAATTAAGAAGCGAGAGTGATAAGAGATAGGGTGTGAGAAATAAATTAAGAAGCGAGAGTGATATGAGATAGGGTGTGAGAAATAAATTAAGAAGCGAGAGTCATATGAGATAGGGTGTGAGAAATAAATTAAGAAGCGAGAGTGATATGAGATAGGGTGTGAGAAATAAATTAAGAAGCGAGAGTGATATGAGATAGGGTGTGAGAAATAAATTAAGAAGCGAGAGTCATAAGAGATAGGGTGTGAGAAATAAATTAAGAAGCGAGAGTGATAAGAGATAGGGTGTGAGAAATAAATTAAGAAGCGAGAGTGATATGAGATAGGGTGTGAGAAATAAATTAAGAAGCGAGAGTCATATGAGATAGGGTGTGAGAAATAAATTAAGAAGCGAGAGTGATATGAGATAGGGTGTGAGAAATAAATTAAGAAGCGAGAGTGATATGAGATAGGGTGTGAGAAATAAATTAAGAAGCGAGAGTCATATGAGATAGGGTGTGAGAAATAAATTAAGAAGCGAGAGTGATATGAGATAGGGTGTGAGAAATGAATTAAGAAACGAGAGTGATAAGAGATAGGGTGTGAGAAATGAATTAAGAAGCGAGAGTGATATGAGATAGGGTGTGAGAAATAAATTAAGAAGCGAGAGTCATATGAGATAGGGTGTGAGAAATAAATTAAGAAGCGAGAGTGATATGAGATAGGGTGTGAGAAATAAATTAAGAAGCGAGAGTCATATGAGATAGGGTGTGAGAAATAAATTAAGAAGCGAGAGTCATATGAGATAGGGTGTGAGAAATAAATTAAGAAGCGAGAGTGATATGAGATAGGGTGTGAGAAATAAATTAAGAAGCGAGAGTCATATGAGATAGGGTGTGAGAAATAAATTAAGAAGCGAGAGTCATATGAGATAGGGTGTGAGAAATAAATTAAGAAGCGAGAGTGATATGAGATAGGGTGTGAGAAATGAATTAAGAAACGAGAGTGATAAGAGATAGGGTGTGAGAAATAAGTTCAAAACTAGGATAGAGATATAGTGTAAGTGAATTTTCAATTAAATATTTACTTTTTTGGTTCTTTAAAATCACAATCTGATGTTCACAAAGACTTATTAGAAAAATTAAGGAAAACAATTGTTATTGTCAACGCGACATTTTTTGACCAATACTTCTTGAGTGTATGTACTTTCTCAATGTTTGTGTGCTTATGTTGTTTATGTGAAGTACTATTTATCGGCCTTCTTTGAACCAATCGTCCATCTTATTAGCTTTTTTAAATTTCTTATCATTTCAATAGATAAATGATTAAATTAGTTTGAAACAAATGTTTAATATGGAACATTGTAATGTTATTTTACACGTCGGTCATTAATTGTTAATCAAAACCTAGCAAAATGACCATTATAGACAGTGAATGACTTAGTACTCGTAGATTAGAAAAGCTATTTATAGTAAAAATATTTACTATGCTTTATCATCTACTCGAGATGCTATGTAGTTTCAATCTGAACTGTTAATTCAAAATCTACCAACTCATTTAGCTCTTTGAATTAGCTAATTAATTGCCAAAAAATAAAGAAATTGAATATTTTGCGACCAAATTTTAATTAGGTCGATATTATTGTACAAATAAGTGTCTCGTTTACAAAGAGAAACTGTTCTTTAGGTTGAAAACAGTATTCTTTAACAAATTAGAACATTATGAAAGTGAGATAATATGAATTTTATCATTTTTTGTATTACGTTTTTGCAAAAGGAAAACACTTTATATAGAAAATGTTAAGCTGTGTTCAAACTGAGCTAATCTCCTACAATCAACACTGCTCAGAAGACCGCCCTGTTGCTTCAACCTCTCCCACAATGAGCACTGCTCAGAAGGCCGCCCCTGATGCTTCAACCTCTCCCACAATGAGCACTGCTCAGAAGGCCGCCCCTGATGCTTCAACCTCTCCCACAATGAGCACTGCTCAGAAGGCCGCCCCTGATGCTTCAACCTCTCCCACAATGAGCACTGCTCAGAAGGCCGCCCCTGTTGCTTCAACCTCTCCCACAATGAGCACTGCTCAGAAGGCCGCCCCTGATGCTTCAACCTCTCCCACAATGAGCACTGCTCAGAAGACTGCCCTGATGCTTCAACCTCTCCCACAATGAGCACTGCTCAGAAGGCTGCCCCGTTGCTTCAACCTCTCCCACAATGAGCACTGCTCAGAAGGCCGCCCCTGATGCTTCAACCTCTCCCACAATGAGCACTGCTCAGAAGGCCGCCCCTGATGCTTCAACCTCTCGCACAGGTCGGTTCAGATCCGTCCAGTTGGCAGACGGCGTGTTCGCCCTGGTGATCATGAAGGTGCTGTCAGATGATGGTGACAAAGTCTACGGCTGCAATGCCACAAATCCTATCACCAGACAGACTGTGGAATCTCCCGTGAGAACACTGCTCAAGGTGCAGCGTAAGTTAAAAGCTTTATTTTTTAAATGTTTTTTTCAGTTTAGTTTACTTTTAAAGCACTTTTCCTTTGGCTCATGGGTTGCCCGCAACACAGCTTTGAGTATCATTTTTTGCAAAAGCTTGCGAAAATTTCCATGCAAAATAGCGGGATCTAAAGAGTCCACTTGGTTTAAATTCCTTTTAATTGTCTTGCATGGTGACGCTGGCATGTAAATGTTGCGACAGGATTCAAACGTCATCGGTGACACTTTGACACTTTGCATGCTCGAAAGCATTTTTTGTTTATTTGATTGTTTGTTTTAACCTTTTGTCAAGCCTTGTTGGCTTTGTTTTGTAGTTAATTTCAAATCACACCGGCTAAAAGATGCACTTTTAGCCAAAGCCTTGCCCCTACATAGCCAAATATGTGCATATCCTACTTTAAGTAGTTTAAGAAATGCTATAATAATTATTTTTCGTTTATTCTGTTAAAACACTATTATGCACACGGTTAATACACTAAGAGTTCAAGTGCTCCTCATAAGAACATGCTTAAAACCCCATTAGAATTACAAGGGCTAGTACCCTTTTGCAAATCCTGTTTGTTTGCAGCAGCATCAACAATGCCTAATCACAATGTTCTAATATATTATTTTGTTTCGTTTAAAATTCTCTCAGCTCGCTGAAATTCGCAGTAACAAGCGGACAGTTATGGCCTATGCTATTTATTTGTAGTCTAAAATTCCGTTGAGTTTAAACAATAAATAATGCAGAACTGTTCTACCAAATGCCAAATTGACCGCCTTGAAATCCCTTCCTATTGCGCAATGCGGCGTTTGCAGAGCCATTGCTAGAACCCAACGGCGCGCCATTTCAAGGTAAAACTGAGTCTGTTATAGCGCAGCCTTTGCCTCACAATCACAAAATTCACAGATACAGCCAGCCACATACACAACTAGAATTTTGTTGCGATGCCATTTCTCTACTATATCTATATTATTTATCTTTCTACGTCATTGCATATATTCTGTCTGCCCAATATTTGTAATTTCAGCAAAAGTGAGGTGGTTGTGGTAGTGAGGTGGCTGCGGGTGTGAGGTGGCTGCGGGAGTGAGGTGGCTGCGGGAGTGAGGTGGCTGCGGGTGTGAGGTGGTTGTGGTAGTGAGGTGGCTGCGGGTGTGAGGTGGCTGCGGGAGTGAGGTGGCTGCGGGAGTGAGGTGGCTGCGGGAGTGAGGTGGCTGCGGGTGTGAGGTGGCTGCGGGTGTGAGGTTGCTGTGGGAGTAAGGTGGCTGTGGGTGTGAGGTGGCCGTGGGTGTGAGGTAGCTGTGGGAGTGAGGTGGTTGAGGGAGTGAGGTGGCTGTGGGTGTGATGTGGCTGTGGAAGTGAGGTGGTAGAGGGAGTGAGGTGGCTGTGGGTGTGAGGTTGCTGTGGGAGTAAGGTGGCTGTGGGTGTGAGGTGGCCGTGGGTGTGAGGTAGCTGTGGGAGTGAGGTGGTTGAGGGAGTGAGGTGGTTGAGGGAGTGAGGTGGCTGTGGGAGTAAGGTGGTTGAGGGAGTAAGGTGATTGAGGGAGTGAGGTGGTAGAGGAAGTGAGGTGGCTGTCGAAGTGAGGTGGTTTTGGGGAGTTGCGTGGTCCGAACATTGAGGTTGATATGGCCATTAAAATTGTTAACAAAAATTGCTAAATAAATTTATTCAGCTTCACAATGCCCGATGTTTGTAGCTCTTTTGCCACTAATGGCCTCTGTCAATGTTGTACTTTTCTATAGAGCAGTATACAACCATGCATACAACCAACTCGCTTCGCTTTTGATACTTTTGAATTTTACGATCGGATTTGTACACTACTGAATAGCGGAAGATACTGAAGTATTTTACATTTTCGTACAAAATGAACACTTTAGCACTAAACTTTCCTTATGCACACCTTTGCCTATATTTACTTTGTGCATTTGTCTATCGCAGCTATCTGTTGCTAAGATATTTCGTGAACCCTACTCAGTGGGACAGTAGTAATTTGTGATGAGATATGGTTGGCATAGAACTCGCCTTATACTCGCTTCGGCTGCGGAAGTGATGTGGCTGCGGGAGTGAGGTAGCTGCGGGAGTGAGGTGGCTTAGGGAGTGAGGTGGTTGCGGGAGAGGGGTCCCTAGAACAGCGTAGTGACTGTGGAAGTAAGTTGTCTGCGGTGTAGTGAGTGAGGTGAGAGGGCTTGGTTTTGTGTGCGCAGTGATATTATATTGCTTTACTTTTGGAGTTAGGTAAAAGTAAATCCTTGTCTACTTAATGTAACAAAACTAACTCCGAAGCCTAACTGAGTGTGAGCTATTAAAATAGCGTACCCTTGTATCCTGTGATCCTCTGATCCGCAGCAAGAATCAACCTTTCTCCTTTTTGTCATTCGAGAGTTGAGAGTCGAGTTTCTCGCCTCGCTATTGCGGCCATCGCGGCAACCAGCCAGCCTGTTGGTAGCTTTGAAACCCCCCGAATCACCCGCAGATGCCGTCTCACCCTTTCCGCCGAAAGTGGTATCGCCTCCGAAACCGACGGAGCTGACGGTCACGGAGGGCGACAACGTGACTTACACGTGCATCACAGAGTCGTCACCAATTGCGGAGGTCTCCTACCTTCGCGACGAAGGGCGTCGGGCACTGCCGCCAACGGCCGCTGAGTCTCGCGACTTCGGGATACTGCAGTTCTCTGGCATCCGTCAGGAGGACCAGGGTGCCTACATGTGCCGGGTCTCCTACAGACGCGATTTAACTGCGTCCAGCCACATCCGGGACGAAAAGAAGCTGGCGAGGTTCAACATCGCGGTGACAAGTGAGTGCCTGACAGACACTTCCCGTGGACACAAACCATTGTATGCCTGTCCTCACGTCCAGACTGCACAACGGGCCTCTCGCGTCAAAGTCCCTGAAGCTCGATTTCATAGCGAGGCCACATTCATTTAGGGGGCAGCCGCGGGGAGAGGTTTTTGAGGCCAACCTCAAAGGCGCAGTGAGATCGTACACTGCCTGACGATGAGAAAGTGTGGGCAGATGTACAGACCTGTGTGAGTGTGTGCTCAGGAGTCAGCGAAATGGGCAGAATTGACTCCTCGCTGTCTGCGGTTAGGCTGTCACCAACCCAAATGATGTACCACTTCCCACAGCCATTCAGTAGGGGTTGTAGCCAAGTGAAGTCTGACTAGCGACTAAAAGGTCGAGGGTTCGATCCGCGACTCCAATGTGTTGTGTACTTTAGTAAGACGATTAACTCTGTATTAGTTCAGTTCACCCAGCTGTTAAATGGGTGCCAACATTAGTTGGGGTGATTGCGGGCGGGGTGTGGCTGACCTTGGGCTGAACTGCGTTACGCAGCCTTCTGCAGCGGCTGTGCTATCGGCTGCACATATGGCCCGATTTGGCCAGATTATAATAATTAATAATCATTATAATTAATCCACAGCCCTTCCTACAGATGTCATGATTAATCTATTAACAAGGGCCAAACACTGATAACTATCTGCAGTCGCTTTGTTCTCAAGTGTGGCTTCTTTCTTTTGCCTTCCCTCGCGTAAAAATGATGCACAATTCTACCTGCCTTCACAGAGCGCCTAAAAATAGCCAGCCAGCCAGAAGATGTCATCCTGGGTGAGCCAGACGCTACGGCAAGCTTCAACTGCAGCCTGGAGGGCGGCAGCACCGGAGCCGATCGAACGCCTCTCTGGTTCGTCAACGGCCGCCCGATCGACGCAAACGACCCAACAAGCGGCTTCGTCATCGAGGAGCTGGGCTCGGGAGCGTCTCGGCTCATTGTGGCGCGCTTCGATTCAAGCCAGCGCGGCGTTGTCCAGTGCGTCGCCAACGACAGGGAGCGCCGCGTCTGGGTGAGCGCACAGGCTGTGCTGCTGATGCGCGGCGAGTCCGTACAGTCGCAACCGTTGCCAGGTGAGCTCTGGGCCATTGTCATGAACGTCTTTACTAGTATGAAAGCATCACAGAACCGCAGCAAACGAGCAGACAACTCTTCCCATTTAGCTGACCCCTGAGCACACACGCACACAGGGGTGTACATCTGCCCTAGCTTTTTCATCGTCAGGCAGTGTACACTGTCACTGTGCCCTGGGGATTGGTTTCTCAAGGACGATCATTTCACGACATGCTCTCTAAAGCCCAATTGAATCTATCAACAGCTGCGTCCCAAACGAATGTGTCCTCGCCGGGGATTAGAGCTCATGATATCCTAGAAGTATGTTAATGGGAAACTAAGGCATCATCCGTACTTACCTGTGCACCGGCAGAAACTCCAACCGAGGCGCCAACAACGATAGCAGTTTCAACAACTCGACCGGCCATCACCGAGGCAAACACCAGTGTTTCCTATCGGGTGCTAAAGTACACAGATTCCTTCGTGCAGATCACCTGCGGCTCCAGGTATTCTTCTCCGCAGCTGTACTATTGGCGCTTCTTCAAAGACAATCAGCCGGTGGACCTGAAATCCGAAGAGTATCCGCCGCCCTACATGCAATTCAGCGACGTTCTCAGCCTGGTCATGGCCAGCCAGAGGTCCCTAGCTCGATTTTACCAAGGAGTCTACATCTGCCGAACCTACGACCAGGCGACCGGCCGGCTTGTGTGGAATGAAGTTACCCACCTGAGTTTTGGTGAGTCAGATGTTGCTTCACTACTGTGTCGTGTTTCTAAGCCTTAAAACTGAAAATGGATTTTTTTGCTTCTTTATCTCTGAATATTACACATTCAATTTTTCGGCAATTAATGCTCTGCTCACTAGACTGAACTCAATAGTTTAACTACAAACTGCGCTCATATAAACCACACAGAGCCGAGTCCGACAGAAAAGAAAATCGAAGCGACCTCTCAGGGCACGTCGACTGCTGAAGACTCCAGACCGACTGAGGCGCCGCCGGCCGTCGCTGGCGAAGGAGCCTCAGGTGCGTCCTCTGGCGGTCCAGGTCAAGAAGTCATCGATGTTGGAGAGCCGATCGGTGAGTGGCAAAATATTCTCCAAGCCTTTTCTCAATTGAAACCAACAGTAATGTCGGAACTGCTTTCCTCCAGAATGTGTTTGGTCCCCGTTGCCTTTGTGTCACGTTCTTACATTTCTACTTTTAGTACAGTATAATGTATATTTTCCCGCCCCGCCCCCATCTATTCCTCTGTCAAAAGTGAAATTAGCACCCGATCGATATTTTCCGTTTTCCAAACCACCTTTTCGCCAGCCAATCAGCGCTCTTTCCAACCCCTCACCCTCCCAGCTCCTTGAGGCGCTCTAGTTATTGCACACCCCTTTTCTAAATTAAGTTTTTCTACTGGCTTTTCTTTAACTTTTTGGCCTCAGTCAACTGCTAGAAGTTCCGGCTGGTGTTGCAAGCTTGTCAGAGACTTTTCTCACCATTTTTTTCCTTAGGTAATATAGTTAATCTCATATTAAATCAATACAGATATTTACGATTTGACCTAGTCTTGTTAAGAACCGATGATATCTTTACTGCTCTTAGTTTTTGGGCGTTTTTTGAGAGTCCATTGGTTAGAGCTTCGAACTGCCAATCGAGAGGTTAGGAGTTCGAATCTCAGCCCAAGGGAAACTAAACTAAGCCGTCCGACATCAGCATAGTCGAATTATTCAGCGATCCTTGGCAAAGACCCTGGTGACAAGGACAACTAACACTGTTCTGTATTAGAGACTCTATTTTAGAGATCAAGGGAAGGTTTAAAAAATTATGTACTATTATTACCTTCGCAGTTGTGTCAGCGCCAGAAGTCACCTTAGCTGAAGGCCCGCTGGCGCTGAACATCAGCTGGACGGTGTCTCCGCCGGGTGCGGCGTTTCGCATTCGCCGCTTTCGCGTCCAGCAGCACGAACTGGCGCCGGAGCCGAAGCGAAAACGCCGACTAGCAGACAGCTCAGAAGCTGCGGCGGCCTCCGCCTCCACTCACGCCGAGGCCGGTCTGCCAACAACCCTGGAGGAGGTGTCCGCCTCCGTTCAGTCGATTCTGTGGTCCGGCGTCAAGCCTCGCCGAGTCTATCAGTTTCGCGTCGCCTTCGACATCATCGGCAGCGCATCGGCCAGTGGAGACGACGGTGTCAGCCCCTGGAGCCGGCCAGTCAGCTTCGCCCACGTTGTCGGCCCGGCGCCGCGCATCACAAGCGTGCCGCGTCATTCACGAGAGCCGCTCACCTGGACCTACATTGGGGACGCTGGCGCCACCGGCTTTGTGGTCTGGGTGCGGAACCTGTCGGTGCCACAGCCGCATCGGCGCTACATCAAGTACTGGGTGGCCAACGGTTCGGCGAGGCAGTTTTTCTTCTACGATTTGGCCGCAGGTCCGAGCTACGAGCTGAGCCTGTTCGCCCGGCTGGCTGGCGTTCAGAGATCGCCTGACAGTCGCATCGAGTCGTTCAAGTTGGCTGGAGATGCCGACAATGGCGCCGGCGGTCGACAGTCGGACAGGCGAGGCGACCGCACTCGGGTGGACGGCGTCGGCGACAAGGAGGATTCATCATTGCCATCACCACCACTGCTGATCCTGCTGGTGCTGGCCGGAGCCATCGGGCTGCTGCTGCTGGCCGTCGGGTTTGTCTTCCTCGGACTCTGCCTGCGTAGGCTGAGACGCGATCGGAAGCTGCGGGCTCGCCTAACCAGTAAGTGACCCCTTATGTACCCGTATGCACCCTTGTTATGAACTGAGGCTGCTGATTTTAGAGGTCGTTAATTATACAGTGGACTAATCAAGACATAGGAGGGGGTGTTCCATCAGTACTTTTACTTTTTCATGCTGCTAAACAACTACCCAATGGATCAACACGATCTTAGTGTAGTTTTCCGTAGTCGTTTTTTAGCAGCACGAAAACATTTAGGTATTTGTGATCTGTGCCTTTCTCATAAGGTTGTCTTCAAATCCGTCTTCAAATCTAGCCATCTAATGCTACATTCGAACCACTTGATTCTTAATTTTACAGACGACTCTTGGAGCAACAACATAACATACGGTAAATAAAATTGTTTCAATGATTAAATTGTTAAATTTAGCAATCCGGAACAAAATAGTTTTCAACTCGCTGTGGACGATTCCAGCTCCCCATATGCCAATGCCGACCGCCTATGCCGTTGATCCGATGAAGGAGCCACCAAAACTGCAGCTGCAGCCGCATCAGCAGCCGCAGCTGTACTTGACCTATCAGCCTACAACCCTGGGCGGCCGGGGCCATCAGCAGCCGCAGCTGAACTTATGCGACATGCTGGACGGTGGCATCGGTGCGAGGCCGCCTCTGGCCTCCGCCGGACAGCACAGTATCTACGCTTCGCTGCGCAGCCAGCGCGAGCGAACGCCCATGCTGCTGGAGTTCTGCCCAGCTCCAGCCGGAGCCTCCCAGTGCAGCCCAGCCGCTTTACAGGGCAACGGCGGTTGTCATGGCAACGAGGAGGGTGAATTAATCCCCGCCGCAGGGGCCGCAGCAACACCGCGACTGCAGCAGCGCTGCGCTGGTCTCAATGGACAGGCCGATACGGAATCATTGTACAGTAGCTTCGCCAGCCAGCAACAGCAGAAGCAGCAACAGCAGCAGCAGCAACAGCACGAGCAGTCACAGCAGCCTTCGGTCTATCAGCAGCAGCAGCATTATCAGACACCGACCACTGGACGATCGTCGGCCACTCTAGACTCCTCTCGACGGCATCACAAGAGGCGACGGCGTCAGCAGGGTGAGGGAACGCCAACTCTGGCTCGAGATCAGCCGCAGCCGATGCAGCCGATGACAACGATGCTCCAGGATCAGCACAGCAGTCCGACACCGCCGCCAGTTCCAAAGCACAGACGAGTCAACGGTACAAAGACTAATTAATGTTTTTGACAGTTTTCCAACTGTTTTAATGAACACATCGATCACTGCCGACAGTGAAACTTGAAATAAATAAAGCCTACAAAAACCCTTTATCTACCTATTCAGGCCAGATATATGCCAGACCCAGCGATCTGCACGTGTTCGGCTCTGTCGGTCCAACTCCTACAGCTGTGGCGCACTCACAATCTCAACGGTATCGCTACACAATGGGCAATGGCGGCGGTTTCAGTCAGCAGCAGCGCGGCCAGGCGGAGGGTTCTGCACCGCCAGCTTATCCCGTGATGGGCCTGCCGTACAATGCCTGAAGCTGAGACGGTCATGCTCAGAACGCACAGAAACGTCCGGTCCCATCCTCAATGGCTCCATATAAGCGGGCTAGTCCTATAAAAATTAAAATCTGATGGGAAAACATTTTACGTTTTTTGGTAGAAAATGAAAACAGGCTTTTAGTCTGTATTCTAATGGACAGAACCTTTTCTCCTGCGTTTCTGTTCCGTCATTTTTATATGTTTTGTTTTAAAAGATCCAAGGTATTTTTGTTCGCAGAGTAAGTATATATGCGGAATTACACTATAGTTTTTTCGGAAAGGTTCGACCATCATGTATAAAGGAATCAATCGATGTTAAATTTCGACGTTATTTTTATCAAAGTATGAGCCATCTTAGCACTATTTTGACGGAGATTTGGGCGTCACTGGGAGGGATGAGGCTTGTGTAAGGAAACGCAACAAAACAAAACACCTGTGACTAGGAGTAAATATAGTAAGCCGTCTAATGACAAAAGCTGACGGAATGTGCTGTAACTTGTGTGGCATGTAGCTTGTGGTAAGATGAGAGAAGGCTATTATGGAAGGAGCTATAACTTTCACGAAGCTGTTAAGTCTATCCGCCCTTTATTAAAATATTGCTTTTATAGTCTCTGTTTCGTAATTCACACTAATATGTATCGTGAACCTTCCCATGTACAATCGATATTTGTAACTCACGTGGCTTTTCTATTTTGTGACTGCTTCTAGTAATTTCGGCGGCGGTTTTGTTTTTTGCGTTAATTCGTCTTCGACTTGTGCCATTTTATTGAATCTCATTAGCCTAGACAGAGTCGGGAAATCGCATTGGTATCGTTATTTTATTTGTGATTGGCTTTGTAATTTAGTACTTAGCTTGAGTTTCAGTCTGCTTTTATATTAATTTACTAAACAAAAAAACGATTAAGCGAAATTTGGCTATAAAATTTTCAATGTTCCTTTCGTTCGCTTGACAAAAATGACTGATGGAAATATTCTCATTTAAGGTTTGGCTTGTGTCACATAAGCTTTTGCTATTTGCTGTGCAGTAATCAAACTCTAATTGTTGTATACCCAAATGAAAAAACTGCTAGACTAATAGCTAAAGCAGCATTCATTAAATACACAAATCAATGTGATCGATACCAATCTTTGTATTCATACATAGAAAGCTATAAGAGTGTTATCCCAATGCTTAAATCTTGCAGCTGAATATTTCTAAGCTTGTTCGATTTCTAAAAATTACACATAATGATAGACTTTTAGTCGTCAGCTATAGCTAGTACATCATCCTCATTTGACGTGTTCGATCTGAGCAGTCTATGTCAGGATAGTTAGCCGTATGCCGATCGACTTCACAAAGTCGATCAAGATACAGGGCAGTTATACGAGTACAATTACCTAATCATCGAAAACAAAAGAAGTACCTGAGTAGCGACGCATCATTTAAATTGGCGACAGTCGACGTGAAGCCGGCGATTAGATAACCCTTGACCATTCGGAATTAAGCCATATTACACTAACGTTGTTAGATTTGATCAAAGGGCTGCAAATTACATACGGGCTTTGCAGCTTCCTCACGATCGTGCAATTATCATGCCGATTTTTATGCCGTCTTCGAGCCTCATTGCAATATATTTTAGGACTTTTGCAGAGTGTGCAAAATTGCGTTTCCCAATCGCGCAGGGACATCGGGAAACTGCTTAGGCCTAGCTAATAGGAAGATCAACACAAACACGAGGTAAAAAGTCAAAAGAAGCCACACATTGAAAAAGCAGTCAAGGCAAAAATGCAGAAAATATTTACTTTATTTATCGATGTCTAAATGGTTTTCGCAACTGAATTACTGAATTTACGCCCTATTAGGTTTACAGAATTTTAAGCAAAATGCTGGTTAAAACCATTAAACATTTCATGCTTGTAGGCCTAGGCCTATCTGCAGCAAAGATTGACTGTTGAAATCTTTCGATTTAAACAAAGCTGGCGCAAATTTGAAAACCACGTGATGCATGGTTCTAATTCAGTCTCATGGAGCTGAATTTTCTCTTCATTAATTTAGCAAATGTCCTCCCATTATCACTCAGTTATATCATAAAAGCTTAGCTTCAAACGCCAGACCGTTCTAAACCATAATCAGTCCAGCTTACATATTTGCAGCATCATAAAGTAAATATTTAATTAGTGTCTAAATCTATATTATTATTACATTAACATTATAAGCAGTTGAAAAGCATGTTATTTTTGCATTCATTACAAAAAGCGCATAATTATTAAAATCATGTTCAATATACATTTGATTATTTCTGTGTCGAATAGGGGCCTAGCTCAACACAGCATTGTTTCATAGACAAATTTAATGAAAAGACTGCATACTACAACCCAATTTATATTAGGAATTGTTTTTGTATTGTATTGTATGTTTGTTAAATGTTCCAGTCCCTTTGTATGCCACCATCTCGTCTGCCAATAGACGAATTGACTCATTTGTGAACAAATAAAATGCATGAGCAGAAGAATAAGTTGCACACAGGTCACAGTACTTGATTTGATGGCTGTGAGAACATGCCTTCAAAATGAGTCTGATCTTGATGTTTAGATGTGCTGCAGACTAAAGTGATGTAAATATAAAAGCACCACTACACTTGATAAATATGAACTTGTGCATTGCATTTGCATTTTATCTAGGGCCTATTTGGTATTTTATTTTGTGACAATTAAAGTTGAGCAGAAGAATTTGTTTCAATTGTTTGTATGACAGATGAGTTTGTATGAATTTTCTTTTAACTTGACAAGTTAATAGCAAACAAGATGGTGGCAGAAAAAAATAATGAAAACAGTTTGTGAAGTGTCAAAAAAAAATTTTAATGTAATGCTTTATGATTTTTTACTTTTTTTCAATGCTAACTGGAGATTTTGTCAGTTATATATATCTCAGTTTATTTGTTTGTGTTGTACCGGTTGTCCTGCTAACAATGCGGGAATTGGTGGACTCCAATATGAAGTCTAAGAGTACTAGGTAATGTAATAGTAGCACTGCCACCAGGGCATTAGGACTTCTGTCTTCGGTGAGGTGAAGGATCCTTGGCCAGAAAGAGATAAAGTCACAAAGTCTTGGGAAATGTATACCGTGCAGAGTTCCAGTCACAGTTAAAGGCTATCAGAGTCCTATGTAGCTTGGGTGGTGGGGAGAGGCTAAGTTAGTTTCGGGACAGCCAGAACTGAGCTTACGAGCAGTCACACAGAGACTAAAGCAGGAACTTAGACACTGATGGTACTGTACTCTTGGTAAGAGAGAGTGACTATGACAAGGTCAGAAAATTGCTAGCGAAAAGGAGAACTTTAAGAACCAAAGGAGCGGGGCTTTCTTTTATAGGCAAGGGCCTCCTATAGGGTCAGTGCAGAGTTAGAAAACATGTAATGGAATCACGTGGTTTCTAAAATTAGCAACTGATGTCAGTGGCACCAGGAATGTCACTCCTATGTAGGCTCCTGTCTTATAATCAAGGCCCCAAGTGCAGTAAACATGTTTACCTGCACTTTCAAAGACAAAGAGAGAGGCCAGTCACATGAGAAGAATCACGTGCTGACTGAGGGCAGACAAGCACACACAAAGAAAGGACGGGGAACAACAAAGCCAGTGAGGGACAAAGAGGTGATGACTCATCCCTGGGGGAGAGACAACACACTCAAAGTGCAGGTGTGGCCGGGGTAGGGCAGGGCAGAGAGGGAATGGACGTCTCTAGTTAGAATCTGTTTAGGAAGCTTCCCATTGGTCCTCCAAGTTTAGGCCAGTTTTTAATACCTGCATATCTATGCCAAGCTCATTTGAAAAGTGTTTATTGCGATAGTAATTGATGCTTAATTTAGTTTATATATTAGTCTCCACAAATTGAATTCATACAAATAGTCAAACAATGAAAAAGTATAAAAAGAAACAAGATATACATATTTCAGAAAAGCATTAGCAAACAAGCAATATACATGTAAGAGCAAACATTTTGAACGCCATTTCACTTCAAAGATTAAAAAGCTAACCGTTATTCTAAATTGCATTCAAGCACAGGGTAGCTCAAATCCAAAAGCAGCAAATACTCGTAATACAAGCATAGCATAAAGTAGCATGCTTCATCACTATCCAGTAAGCTTAGCAATTTTTTTGCTTTTCTTTATTCGCACTCATGTAATTAGATAATTCTTTGATCAGATTTTTAATTGTGCAGTTAAAAAATGACCTCACAACACCTTTCTTGATGTCGTGGCCCTCCATGCACATGGTTCGGCCCATGAAAGCCTCCACAAATAGATTGTCATCCACAAGCATATCAGCTAAACAACAAAACAGCTGCAGTTGATTAGGAGCGCACAGCAGCTTTCTCCGAAGATCATCATTTTGGCGAATCTCCTCAAAGATCTGCCAGCAATGTTTTGCAATGGCAAATACAACCTTGGTTGGTCTAGTCAAACCACCATGATTTATTTCGTCCAGAAAAGCTGATGCTGATGGTTGAACCCAATCTTCAGTTTCAAGCAGTGGCAGAATGTCAGGACTTACTAGCATCTCACGGCAGGACTCGCATCCGCGCTTTCGATTTAGAAATGATCTTGCGATTGCGCCACTTACATAATAAATTACGGTGCAGTCCAACGTTCCAGGCTGAATGGTAAGCTCGATCTTTTCAGAAAGCTCACTTGCTAGATTAATGCACTGCTGCTGATCACAACTGTTGGTGACTGAATCAAGGGCACTATCAATTTGTCACACCTACAAATCTAAGAATTTTAGCAAACTGATTGCAGCAATCTTGCGACTGTTCTCAATCAGCTGCCTGGCAGATATAAAATAGTTTGCTCCGGAAATCTGGCGGAGCCAGCCGAATCTCTTCTCGATACTGTCAGACTGAAGAGAGCCAAGGAGGACATATGAGAAGCCTTCGCGATCAAGTAGGTGTCTCGCACAGGCAGCTATTGTGTGACAGGTAGTTCGACAAGCCAGAAATGTCTCCTTTGAGAGCCCATGCTTGCTGGTCGACTGCCATTCCTGTGTAGGAAAATAGAATGTAGGAATCACTGATTGGACACTAAGTTTTGTGAACTTAAGTAAAATTAGGGGTTAGTTATTAGTTGAATGCTATAATCACTTTCCTATTTAATAAAATATGCTTTCTCGTTCTTACCTTCAATATATTTCCAAAATCATCCAAAAATCGAAGCTTCCAGTCCAGAGATGATCGCACGGGATCCTGGACTATATCGCACTTGTGGTATCCTTTTCACATTAAGTATTTTCCACAGCTTGACAATGACGCCAATAAAATTAGCTGTATCGAGCCAGTTCTTGCCTTCGTGTTCACTGTAGTACCTCAACGCATGGAGGGTAGACTTGCAGAAAAGGGATACAGCCATTTTCACAGAAGATGTTTCAATACTTTTAGGATCAAGCGTAGTAGTACTTACCTTGTGTGCCAATCTTACTGGCATCCCAGCTTCAGCGTGATAGAGCTTTGCAGAAGTTTTGAACAATATTTTCAAAATATTGTGGTATGACAAATCTGGTTCAAAATAGGTGGATAGGCAGGACATTCAAAGCTTGAAAATTATTGTATATGTTTTTCAGGTTGTGCACCGGGTTGAATAGGATAAAAATTGGCTGCCCACTGATCTTGTCAATAACCGATGATTGCAGTTCTCCTTCACACACAAAATCGATAATAAACTTTCTGTTCACTGGAGCATTGTCAATAGATATAGCAATGATGGAAAACTGCATGCTTCTCAGAAGTTCCATTGTCTCCTGGAACCAGCAATCGAGTTCGCGGGCGGTTAGTTTAGCTACCGGATACATGGACACCATGTCTTTGAACTTCCCAGCTACTGATCTTGTCATAAAGCAGCAGTACATCAACGCTATTGGTCCATTTTCATCCACTCCGCTAACTTGACCTCCACAGTATTCCATCCGGTTAGCAATGTAGATCTCATCAATGATCAGCACAACAGTTTTTTTCCATTTTTGTAAGTTTAGATGCCCGCAGTCGAAGGTAGCCCTGAGTGCCCAGTCCATCCTTACTAAATTTACTAGTAATAAAACAAACAGTTCGCACCGATGGAATGCAGAGAATGTCTTGCTTGCAAAGTAGTTAATATGCGGCACAGTTTGTGGAGAAGATCGTGTAGCACAGTACTAGTAGAGGCTGCGAAAATGGCCTTGCTGGCTTTGGCAGTTTTCGCAACTGAATTTGTTCTTGAAGGAAGGCTATCGACCTGTCATCCTGCTGTTCCAGAGCTTTGGATAAGTTGTCTTGGGCTAAATCAAGGAAAAAAATTGAATGCTTATGAGAATACGCTTCCGAAGAATGAGCTGAAGATGCATCCAGTTCTTCATTCAAGCACTTTACTCGTGTCATTAGATTCAGGATCTCGCTAATCAAATGTACAATGCGATCTTTCCCGACTTGCATGATCGTCATATCCTTTGGCAGTGCCGAACCCTTCAATCCGATTGAGATGTCATGGCCTGGTCCTATGACAATAGAACACGCTATCTGACAGACTTGAAGAAGCTCCAGCATGTAGATGCAGAGCTTTCCATTGCAGATAGATGTTTGAAAGCCAGCAGGCCGACTATCCGTCGAGTCAAGACGTTCTTGAAGTTGTTCGGGTGAACAATCTTGAATGCTGTCGCTGGAAAAGAAACCATCAATCTGCTCCTGTAGCCGGTCATTTTTATTCTCCAATCGTGCAGAGGATGACACTGAGCATGTGCTTCGAGCTGCAGGCGCAGTTGATGAAAGGTACTTGGGTGCGTTATTGAAGATAGAAGGCACAGCCTCAGGCTTCAAGTGGCGATTCTTCAGCCAACCATTGTCGATTTTCTTGCAATAAATATTTTTGTATTTTGTCGTTTCAACAAAGTCGTTGGCAGTGAAATGCAGTGAACATATTTTGGAATGTTTTGTCGGCTCAAGGTCTTTTCTTGGATTGGCCTTTTTCCTCTCTTCCAAAATAGTTGGGTTGCAAAATGGATAGCTATGAAAAGTTACAGTATCCGGAGTGGAATCGCTGGCGTAACCGCTTTTGCAACCGTAAGCAGAGCACTTGTTCACCATCTTGGCGGTTTGATATCTTGGCGGTCTCACCGGCGGTTTGGCGGTGAGACAAGCAGACAAGCAGAGAAAACTCTATACCTACTGACCTGCCATGGTCAGACATTATAAGGATATTGAAGCACCCTTCTGGTGAATCATTTCATACGACCTGGGTCGGACCTGCTGCACTTCCGCAATTGTACACTGTTTCCGTAATGTACAACTCATTCCCTTTTAGTCACTGTAGATATCATAAGAGCCCGCATGTGCACAATAACTCCACGTGCTGTCTTTTCCACCTCCAAAAGGCTTGCTATGGTATGAGTTTCCTTGTTGTCCCCTTCTCTTTGTTCTATTGAAAATATTTTCCCACAGCCACAAATTGAAAACGCATGGCCTAAAGTTGGAGAAAATTTCCGAGCAAAAAAATATGCTTCCTGTCCAGATTCTAACTAGAGACGTCCATGGTTTGGCCAGGGACTTCTATAAATAGCATCTGGACTGGAAGGCAAAAAGAGCCTTTACCCATTGTGGGCATCCAATCCTTGAGCAGCAAAGCGCTTTGCTATGGAAATCGCGTGTTTTTCGCTTTAAATTGAACAGGAAAAGCAGATTGCAGTTAACTAAACTATAAATTTAAGTGAAGTAAAAAGCAATTATTTCACGATAAATTTGTTTTCAGTTCAATAATGATTACCATGCTGATCATTCAGGTGTTGCTTGCAGAATAGCCGGATAGCTTGTTAATTTTCCGCTTTCTTCCGCCTTCATGATTGGAAATCTGCTTCGCAAGATTTTTCAGCCAAATCGGCGCTCAATGCAGTCGGACTGAATTGCCCCCAGAAGCACATAGGAAAATCCCTCATGATCTAGGAGGTGCCTGGCGCAAGCAGAAATAGCACGGCAAGTTGCTCGGCAGGCAAAGAAGGTCTCCTTGGACAAACCTGAGCTCTTCGACATTTCCCATGTGTCCAGGAAATCAGCGAACTCTTCCAGAAACTGCAATTTCCAATCAAGTGAGGACCGAATTGGGTCCTGACTGATGTTGCGCTTGCATTTTCCTTTGGAGGGGGTTTTGACATTCAAAATGTTCCAAAGCTTAAGCACGAGACCGACAAAATTGGCGGTGTCTAGCCAATCTTTGTTGGCATGCTCTGAATAATACCTCAGCGCATCGCGAGTCGACTCGTTAAAAACAGCGAGTGCTAGCTTTGCAGAAGTTTTTTCGATGCTCTTAGGATTAAGCACAACAGGATTTAGCTTGTGTGCAATCTTCAGAGGCTTTGATGCTTCGAGTTCGTAGAGACAAATTATGTGCTCAAACCGAGCTTCGGATGGTTTGGGTAGCATCGATGATGGTGGGAGGCTGAAGACTCTTCGACTCAGGAAATTGTTGTAAATATTCTTTAAGTTATGCACTGGGTCAAAGAGCACAAACACAGGCTGCCCTGTTGTCTCATCGACAAAAAATGTCTCAGTGCCGTTGGCACACAGGTCCTTAACGAACTTGCGATTGACTGGAGCGTTGTCAACACAGACTGCAACAACCGTGAATGTCAACCTTTTCAAAACTTCAAAGGCCTGTTGAAACCACTCGGAGAGTTTTTTGGCAGCTAAAGTCGACACGGCGTGCATCGATACCATGTCCTTGAACTGCCCAGCAACTGAGTTAATCATGAAGCAGCAGAAGGTGGATGCAGTCGCACCATTTTCATCAATGCCACTCAATTGACCATGGCTGTATTCGATCCGGTGAGCAACGTAGATCTCATCGATTACAAGAGTGACGACTTTCTCCATCTGAGAAAGTTTAGAGGCTCTTAGCTTCAGATAGCCTTCGGAATCCAAGCCTTCACTGGAGCCAACTCTGGCAGTGATGGATCTAAGAGTTCGATCAGAAGGAAGGCAGAGAGAATCCTGTTGCAACATGGTCTTGTAAGCCGAGGCACTAATTAAGTAGATGAGGTAAGAAAAAACAAGAAGATGTTGGGAATACTTCCTACCTGGTGGCGGCTTCCGGCTCAACTTCAACTGCTCCAGAACGAAGCCTACAGTGCGGTTTTCAGACAGCGATGTTGCTTCTTCCAGTAGATCTTGAGCCAAATTCAACAGACGGGAGACCTTCTTGTCAAGAGAGTGAGGCTGGGTGCTTCGAGCATCCTCCTTCCAGTTTTTTACTCTGGACATGATGTTGACCAGTTGGCTAAGTGTAACAACTCTTTCACCGTCCAGAAGGTCGGCAAAAGTGGCAGATTTTAGTGGCACGCCATTTAATCCACACCTGATAGTGTGATCTTCGTGCAAGCAGATGTAGCAGGACATGTGGGGAAATGGCTCCATATCCACCATATAGATGCAAAGCTTGTTCTCCTGGATTGTGACCTGGAATCCGGTTGGCTTGCTCTCTTCCTGATCCAGCTTGTGGTTTATGTAATGGAGATCAGCGTTAGCGATGGAATCCGCTTCTCGAAAGTCATCGATCCTGTTCAGCAGCTCATTATTCTCACGCTCCAGGCGCCCAGTTGCTGTGGCGGCCGTTGAACGGGGCGGCAAATTTTCAGAAGACATATATGAAGGTGCATTCGGAAAGATAGATGGTACTGCACCTCGCTTCAGAACGCGCTTGTTTAGTCGGTCTTTAGTCTTCTTACGGGTCGGATTGGAATCGATCGAAGCTTCCAAAAAATCATGCGTTTGAAAATGCTGTGAGCAAATCCTGGAGTGCTTTGTCGGCTGGAAATCCTTCCTTGGATTTGCTCGGTTCCATTTCTCTAGCAGTGCTGAATCTTGCAGTGGGTAGCTATGGAAGGTTACTCCTTCAGACTTTCCTGCTCTATTCGTGCATCCATATGCCGAACAGGAATTTACCATATTTGCCTGCTGCTTTCTGGTATTCGCAGAAAAAGTCGGTCTGTTGTTTCAGACTTGCAGGGTTGCAATTGCAATGTTTCGAAGGTAGGAGTTAGCATGAAGAATTTCAATACCAAAGTTCTTATACAGTTGCTTCCCCTTCCTTCCCTGACCGAATCCAGAGATGACTAACGCCGAGTACAGTTAGGTAAAGAGAACAGTTCCCCTCTTACTTGTTGTGGGCGCAGATGATAAGAATCATATGGGACTCCAGTTAAATAATTTTTGCATGAATTTCTAACTCAATGTACGCCCCAGAAGTGTACAAGCGTACACTTTAGACAGTCTTCTGCCTCTGCCACTCTTTTAACTCCTTTGTCCCTGTTCCACAGATTCCCCTCTGCCCTCCATCCAGAGCAGTTCGTGCGCCCAAAGAAATTCTCCATGAAGATGTCGTCCTCCATAAGCTCGTCCACGAGATTGGTGAACAAGACCATCTGGTTGGAGGCGCTGAGCAGCTGGCCTCGCAGTTTTTCGCTCCTTCGAATCGCCTCAAAAACCTTCCAGCTGTGGCTCGCCAGTTTGAACACTACGTCAGTCGGCTTGGACAACCCGCCGCGGTTAATCTCGTCAATAAAGGCAGAGGCAGTCGACTGGATTGGAGCGTCTACTTCTAGCGGGGTCAGAACATCCGACTCGAGAAGAAGCTCCCGGCAGGACTCGCAGCCACGTCTGCTCTGCACCAGTTTCTTCGCAATGCAACCGCTCATGTAGAAGATGACGGTGTAGTCGGAGCCTTCGGGCTGAACAGTCAACTCCATCGTTGCCGCCATCTCCTGAGCCAGTCTCTTCATTCCAGAATCATGCTCGGGAGTCGACTCCGCGATCGCACGATCGATATCGCGGAGCGAAAACTGAGAAAATTTGAGCAAGCTAATAGCTGCGATCTTTCGATTGTTCTCGGACAGCTGCCTGGCAGAAATGAAGTAGTTAGCTCCGGACATCTGGCGAAGCCACCCAAATCTGCGCTCGATGCTGTCAGACTGGAGGGCACCGAGCAGGATGTAGGAAAGGCCTTCGTGATCGAGCAGGTGTCTCGCGCAGGCAGCGATGGCTCGGCAGGTATTGCGACAGGCAAGGAAGGTCTCCCTGGACAAGGGAGCACGAGACTTGCCCGCAGGCGAACTGCCCGCCGAGATTTGCCCGCAGGAGATTTGCCCGTCGAGATTTGCCCGCCGAGGTTTGCCCGCAGAGATGTGCCCGCAGTGCATTCTGCCCGCAGGAGATTTGCCCGTCGAGATTTGCCCGTCGAGATTTTCCCGTCGAGATTTGCCCGCAGATTTTCCCGTCGAGATTTTCCCGTCGAGATTTGCCCGCAGAGATTTTCCCGTCGAGATTTGCCCGCAGAGATTTGCCCGCAGAGATTTTCCCGCAATGCAGTTTTAATCTTGCAAAAATCGACTTATACTTATCGAAATTATTTACCTGCCAGATTTCAACCGTGTGAATCTGAAACTCTTACTGCCGCAAATGCATAAGATATTTCTTTGGCATTCCGCAGACACCTCAAATTTCCTTTCTGCTAAATTACTGTAGCCTGTTCTATAATCTTTTGTAGCAGCAATTTTTTGCTGGTGGAGCAGCTCACATAGCTTGTCGCATATTTTAATAAGGTAATGACTTTATTTTTCCCTTGACAGAACCGCACAATACAATAGCTATTTTTGTACATTCACTTGGCAAAAAGTAGAACAAGGTATTTAAGCGTCGCAAGTCAAAAGATGGTGAGGCTGTAGGTATCATTGGCATTAATTGCGAATTAACAGGTTCAACAGCGATTGTACAATCACTATGCATGCATAATACAAGCGAAAATGAATTGCAGTAGGTAAATTAGCAATTTTCACTCTACTTAGCTCACACATTAACGGAATTTAGCACCCCAAAGGAGCAAATCTTCCGATGTGCAGCGCCAGCACATCCATTTGATCCTTCCCTATTCATTCCCTTTCAATCAAGTCCTTGGGTTCAATTACTTAAAACAACTTTGTATTCTACTGCATTTTTCACTTTGCATTCGCTTAACGATAACTTTTGATTTAGCAATAATGAAAACAATATGAAAATGATTGACCAATTGTTAACATTTACTGTGCATCGCAAGACAGGAACAGGTGGATGACGGAGTACATGGCAACAAAAGCATTCAGTGATACAGTTACAATGGCAACCTACAAGAGGAAGGGAAGGGAATGGGGAGGAGGGGTGAGTTGTTATGTAGGCAGAAGACTGTGGGTTCACTGAACTTCTCTGACCTAACCAAATTTCAGAAACTAGAAGCAACCGCAGTGCTAAATACGAGGGTTTAAAGTGCACAAAGTGAATGCCTTTGCGAATCCCATGGAAGCGGGAACTATTATTATATAGGCCACAATGAAACTAGAGCACAGAATATTAAATTTATTGCTTCTTAGTGTATTGCAGCAAGAAACCAAAATTGTAAGGATAGCTACCGTTGTCAATCAGATCACTTCTTCAAATGGTGAGCGATGCCCCTCAGGTAGGAACGCAAAGGAAAGTCAGCAGGCAGACCGCCACCTTCGACGTTCCAACGCTGCGTGACGCGAAGAAGCATCGCGTTGCTCTGCACGTATCTCTTCCGCTCCTTCGGTGCTTCACCAGCGTTGGCTCGCTGCATCAGCAGTGCCTGGTGTTCGACTTCCTTTTTGAGGTCCTTCATGAGCCGAAAAACATTCGGATTGCTGCAACCCAGAATTGACTGGAACCTCCTATGCCAGGCTTCAACTGCGTTGTTCGTGCGATGAAGTCCATTCAAAGTTCGCTCACGAACATTCCAAATTGAAGGTGAGAATCGAGGCTGCCGTCTTCCTCCGCCAGGAAGTCGATGGCCGACCCACTGGGCTTCAAAATAGTCTGCTGTTGAAGCCATCTCCGCAGGAAAGTCAGGCAGCATTATTAACTCATCAAATGCTGCTGGAACACTATTAATAGGCACAAAGGCCAAAGCAGAAAGGCAACGCAGCCAGACGGACATCTCGCCATCTTCTTCTTCAATCTGACGCTTTAATCCCTCAGCAACTGCTCTTCTGTACACGCACTGAACGAGGTGAAATAGACAGCCTGTTGACTCGATGCCAAAGACATGCTGAACAGCATTCATGTTAGCTCGCTCAAAATCTGACATCCAGCGAAGTGGCCTCATGTTCGGCGCCAATTGATGCAGAGCCTCGTAAAATCGACAGTACGTTGCTTCGGTCTTGTTGGGTAGCAATGCGTAGATGAGTGGTCTTATGAAGCCTTGAAGTTCGGCATGCACTGTCACCAGTTGAGCGAACAGTGGCGGCGAGGCATCGAATGTGCCGTCCGAGAAGAAATCTGTCGCCAATTGCAGGGCTTGAATGTTATCCTCGCTACCGAAGATTAAAATTCGATTGTTGTCCTGTCCGGAGTCATGCAGCAGAAACAGTGCTCCGTTGTTGAATTGAAATTCTTCAGGTATAATGAGCTCGGCTCGGTTGAGCGGCTGTACTGGAAGACCTTGGTGCGTTTGACGAACATCTTGAACTTGCCGCTTTAATGCGCTTTGAGATGGAAGGGCTATGCCTGCACACTCAGACAGCCCATTTGTGTGTTCCATGACGATATTTGCCGTCGAATTCACGTTGTTCCTGGCATCCGATTTAATCTCCCGAAGAGCCTCAAGAACTTGGAATCGAGAGCCGTCAGGTCCGTGATTGTGGTCATTCAGCTGTCGCACTTTAAAGCCATTCCGGATGTGGATTCGAGCAGGACATGATCCCAAGCGCCGTTCTTCACACTGCCAAAATGACACCTCTTCGTCGACCAGGCTAGTTCTTTCAAGTGTAAAGTAGTAGCCTTCGCAGGCTGCTTTGCGCTTCCCACGAATTGTTGCACTAAAGCGCACAGCGATGGGAGGAGCTGCTTCCATGTGGTCTGCTTGTTATTAACGTTGTCTTGAAATTCACTTTATATATGTAGAGTTGTCGCAGTCTAACTTGACCCGACTAAAGTTGAATACACTAAGCAGTAAGGAAGGGCAGTGTATTTATATATTATAGGAGATAACAGGGGGTTGAGAGAAAGGAGGGGTGGGCAAAGAGAGGGGTTGGGTTAGGAGGCGCGATCAAAGGAATGAGGGGCACGCAAGACAAGAAGGAGGCTAAAGGGGTGGGGTGCCTGCAGCCAATCAGAAAGAGAAGAGAGAATGAGAGACCCAGACCCAGACCCAGAGAGAATGAAATCCAGACAGATTTTATGGACATTTTATCGAAGACTGGGAATTGAGATATAGGGGTCCAGGATAGAATTAGCGAGAAAGAATCACATCAGACTTTGTTTACACTGCTTTCTGGATCTTTAGCGAGGAGTTAATAAGCAGGTCTTTAAATTTCATTAAATTTGTTATATAGATAAGCCAGCTGCCCGTCGCCACATGCACAAGGCGATGTTTTTAGAAAATGCTCTGCATACTCATACTCTATGTAAGGGCCAGATTATAAAATGTCGTGGGGTCCCCGACATGCACCATATAGGACTCCATGGCTTATTTACTGGATTTGTCGTTCGGTGGTTGAGCAGATCGAGGTGATAAAATCCAGGCGGCTGACATGTGAATTTGAAACAGACAGCGCTCCACCAGCTAGAGATTCCAATACCGGGACCGGGATTTGAGAGCAAACACCTGGAATTCCAATCTCAGGACTTACGAGAAAAATTGCCCACCATTCAGCGGGATTTCAATTTTTCGGGATTTGCTGGGACTGAAAATGCTGGGGATTTTATGGGAGTTGGACAGGAATATCCCGAACCCGACAATCCTGGGATTGGAAACTAGCCGGGATTTTACCATCCCTACCACCAGGCACCAGCAAAAAATTGCTGCTACAAAAGATTATAGAACAGGCTACAGTAATTTAGCAGAAAGGAAATTTGAGGTGTCTGCGAAATGCCAAAGAAATATCTTATGCATTTGCGGCAGTAAGAGTTTCAGATTCACACGGTTGAAATCTGGCAGGTAAATAATTTCGATAAGTATAAGTCGATTTTTGCAAGATTAAAACTGCATTGCGGGGAAATCTCTGCGGGCAAATCTCTGCGGGCAAATCTCGACGGGAAAATCTCGACGGGAAAATCTCTGCGGGAAAATCTCGACAGGCAAATCTCGACGGGCAAATCTCGACGGGCAAATCTCGACGGGCAAATCTCGACGGGCAAATCTCCTGCGGGCAGAATGCACTGCGGGCAAACCTCGGCGGGCAAATCTCGACGGGCAAATCTCCTGCGGGCAAATCTCGGCGGGCAGTTCGCCTGCGGGCAAGTCTCATGGACCCCCTGGACAAGCCGCGGTGGCCGGAGCTTTCCCAAGCCTGAATTTTTTGCAATTTTTTTTAGACAAGTTTAACATTTCAGTGCTGTCAATTACTGTACTATTCTACTGTTCTCCATGCATTGATTTTCTGTTCTGTTATTTTATCTATATTTTGGACTGATAAATCGACTGAAACCTTTTTCTGTTTACTTACCTGAAGAAAATCGCTAAACTCCTCAAGATGCAGAAGCTTCCAGTCCAGAGATGACCGCACGGGATCCTGGTTGATGTCGCGCTTTCGCCGTCCCTTTGATGCTGTCTTGACATTGAGAATCTTCCAGAGCTTGAGCACTATGTCGATGAAGTTTGCGGTGTCGGCCCAGCCCTTGCCTTCGTGTTCGGTGTAGTATTTCAGCGCGTCACGCGTCGAGTCGCAAAACACCGCCACGGCCAACTTGACGGATGATTT
Organism: Macrostomum hystrix; assembly: GCA_950097015.1. NCBI lineage: Eukaryota > Metazoa > Platyhelminthes > Macrostomidae > Macrostomum > Macrostomum hystrix. Next base: position 762,818 of record CATNEN010000013.1, read on the forward strand.
CTCAATGCTTCTGGGACTGATGACAGACTGATTTAGCTTGTGGGCCAGCCTCACTGCCTTGCCTGCTTCGATATTGTACAAGTCAATGATGTGCTGGAACTGTGCCTCACAGGTGCGCAGCAGGACAGGTGGAAAGGCTGGGCATACAAAGTTTTTTCTTGCTTGGAAGTTGATGTTCTTAAGATTATGCACAGGATCGAAGAAAATGAACATCGGCTGGCCTGTGATTTGATCAATGACGGAGGTCTTGAGCTCCCACCACAGATGTAGTCAGTGACGAATTTCCTATTGACAGCCGCATTGTCAACAGAGACGGCAATGACTGTAAAATTTAGGCTGCGCAGCAATGCCATCACGTCTACGAACCAGGTGTGAAGCTTCTTGGCTGTCAAGTTGGACACTGCGTGCATAGCAACCATGTCCTTGAACTTGCCAGCAATGGACTTGATCATAAAGCAACAGTACGTAGAAGCTGTCGCTCCATCGTTATCGACTCCACGCACTTGCCCGGCGCTGTATTCGATGCGTTTTGCGATGTATATTTCATCGATAATCAGTAGAACTACCTTCTCCATCTGAGTCAGCTTACTAGCTCGGAGACGAAGCTAGCTCTGCTCATCCAGACCGGCCTTTCCAACTCGTCTTGTGACATTTTGCAGCGTTCTCACAGACGGGAGGTGCAGAATCTCTTGGTCACGAAGAACACTATACGCTGATGTACTTATAGAGTAAATCATATAACTTAAAACTATTAGCTCTTGAGAATAGATCTTCGCGGACTTCTGTGTTCTGCTGAGCTGCAGCTGCTCCCTAAAAAATGCCACAGAGCGGTCTTCTTTCAGCTCGAGAACACTGGCTAGGCTATCCTCGGCCAGCTCAAGGAGGCCTTCAGCTTTCTCTGGCAACTCAGACAGATCTGTACTTTCCTTCCAGTTCTTCACTTTTGCCATCAGATTCATGAGACCACTCACTGTACTGACCTTGCTATCGTCGCCTGTGAAATCGGTCACCTTGCTCTTTGCCAGTGGGGAGCCATTGATACCGATGGAGACCTGATAATCCGACCCAATGCAGATGGAGCAGGAAATCCGGCAGATGGGCTTGACATCCAGCATGTAGATGCACAACTGGCCGTCGCAAATGCTTGTGAAAAACCCAGCTGGCCGATTTTCCTCTGCGTCGAGCAGCTCCTGAATCTCCCGGACGGAGCAATTGAGAATTGAGTCTTGGACGAAAAATTCATCGATCTCATTCTGCAGCCGAACGTTGTCTAAGTCAAGTCGGGCAGAAGACGTTGCTGAACAAGTGCTTCGAACTGGCTGCCTTGGAGCTGACAAGTACTTCAGTACATTTTTAAAAATTGTGGGCACAGCGTCAGGTCTCAAATATCGATTTTTCAGCTCGCTGCTGTCCCTCTTGCGCCAGGCGCCAAATGAGTCTTGAGACTTTTGGACAAAGTCTTCGTCCGCAAAGTGCAGTGAGCATATTCGCATATATTTCGTAGGCTGCAGGTCTTGATTGGGAATAGCTCTTTTCCACTTTTCCAATAGGATTGGGTTCTTTAGTGGGAAAGAATGGAAAGTCACACCTTCTGCCGTTGCAGAGCTTGCGTATCCACTTTTGCAGCCGACTGCAGAGCACTTGTTGACCATATTATTTGTATTTTAATGCAATTATACTGAAATGATTGGGATAAAACAGAAACAGATATTGGGGATAAAAAGACATTGGCAGATCCAGGAAAAGCTCACGCTTTTGTAGGCTGCAGTCAGAGACTTCTATAGATAACAAAGCTGTTACTTCTAGAAGTCTCTGTCTGCAGTAAACAAGTTTGTGCACTCCGCTCTGCCCCTAAAAATGCCGGCCTCAACTTGCAGGGAAAACATTAGTCATCGCTGTGCCTTGCGGGTCCAGTTGTTATTTCTAGAAGTCTCTGGTTTGGCCAGACAGTTTAGTGCCAAACAAAGAGGATGATAGACAGGTGAACAAAAGAGCTCATGCAGATCATAAGGAAAAGGTTTCCACTAGTAAGGCCACCAGCACTAGGAAAGGGATGATTATCAGGCTAGTGAGGGTTGAGAAGCCCCCACTAGTGATGCCACAGGTGAAAGAACGAGAGAATTAAGAAAAGCTGCGCAAAGTTGAAGGCCTCTCTAGACTAGTGTGACGAGCTAGAGTTCGTGTGTATGCAAGTTTCCCAGAAGTAACCCCGGACAAAGACACAATTTCTTGATAAGTCAATGGCTTGTTGGTGGCAGCGCTAGGGTCCCGGTCCCTTGGTCTCGAATTTAATGTAGCTATTTAAAAGTTCTTTAGTCTTAAGCTATTTAAAATGTCTTAAGTCTATTCACAGCTCCACGCTCACTCTTAAGCGAACAGCTGACATTTCAAATTATATTTAAATTTGCGCCAGGTTTTTCTCAGCAAGATAAAGTAACAAAAATATTGAATATAACGCTAGCACCCAGTCTTGACTTACTTGACTTATCTGCAGGGTGGTCCAATGGACACAGCAGGGAGGCAGGCGTCACCCATTCTGCTAATCTCTGAAAGACCCTCAATCGGCCGATGGCACGGGGCCAGTCAGGGAGGTCTGTGGCCGGTCCTTTCTGCAGCTTGCTCTTCACTAGGGAAGAAAGATGCTCTAGAAAGAAGAAAGGTAGCCCTCAGGAACTGGATGAGCCGTGGGATGTTCTCGGATCTGCAAACGTCGTCCATGGATGGGCTTAGTCCGAGGTGATTAAGCCCCTCTCTGGTAAAGAAAGGGCAGTGACAAATGAAGTGCAGGGCATCCTCGTTCTCAAGGTTGCAGAACGGGCACAGCTCACTTCGGAGGTCTCCTCGGAGGAAACAGTGTCTGGCGTAGCAGCCATGGCTCGTGAGGGTCATGGTGAGTGCCTAGATGTCCTTCCGGGAAGGACCTTCCGGAGCCAAGTGGATATTATAGTGATAAAATTAGTACGCGACTAAAAACACGACAGAAAGAAATTCTTGGCTCAAAGAAGTCCACTCTTGCTTCTAAACATTCAGGTATGATATTTGTGTATGGTACGAGCTATCAAGTATCAAGACAAGGCATTATTATTTTATTTACTTGTAGCTTGCAGAAAAGCATTTTAGAATACAGGACTGATTTTTTTCACTTATAATGCAAGATGAGGCGAATCTTGCAGTAATAGTAAGAGTACTAGAAATTTAGCCCCCCTCCGGGGAGCACAGAACTTAACTTAACTTTAGGGGGCTAGCCTAATAGCCCCTCTAGGTGGCATAAAAAAGTTGCACAGAACTGAGATTACAGCAAGAGAAGAAGCAATAGCATGCAACATTTAGAATTTTTAATAGAAAACACCTCGCACTGGAACCATATAAACATGGACTACTAAACAACTATATATTATGTTTAATGATTAATCGTCAATGGCATTTTAACGTTCGGTTTGGTTTTTTAATCGTCTCCGGCTCCTCTGGGTTGCTCATTGCGAGAGTATTGCGAAAATGAGTCACATTCCGAAGACTGCATAGCCGAGTACAGTTGTAGAGTCGCTTCGGCTGCAATTGGTTATGTGCGCGTGTGTCATTATGTACGTAAAAGCAGCGTATAAATACAATAACTCAGACGTGGTGAATTATCAATTGAAATTAGATATATAGCAAAGAAACATACCTCCCAGCTACCCTGACGTATGCGCACGCGCTTAATGGATTGTGGGACATCTTGCACAAGTTCTTCGGCAGAACTTGTCATGGTGCCATCTCGGCAGCCAGTTTGATGGGGTGGTACCTGTATTTGTGACTGTACAGATTGTACAGTTTGGGCATCGTAATGTTCTTCAAACCAAGCCCGAGCTTTTCCAGCCTCGAGTGGGTTCGGATCAATCTGACAGTATGCGCCACTGCAGTTAAGAGATACTGACCCGTAACTCGTTGTCTTTGCGCCTTTAATTGCAAGGGCACACCCGACTGGCCACGCCTGGCCAAACTTCATATAAACTTCAGGCCAAACTTATATACTGATATATAATTATATGATATAACTGGCTTCAAAACGAGGCCAATTATACGAATCATTTGTATTTCATCAGAATTTAAGGAGAAGGAGCAAGTCAATAGTAAAACGTTGCGTACAAGCACCAGAAAGTTTTTTTAGAAGAATGCACATTTTCACGTACTTACTCCCTAAGTAGTCACTCCCACGTTATGGTCATTATGTTGCCGTTGGCAATGATTTTTATATTTGACGATTCGAGATGCTCGTTAAAGTCCTCAGGCTTGGCGACCATAGCCTTGGTGGTGCTATGCAGCGTCCTGGAGATATGTAGATGGTCACGAGAGTCCAGGGTTATATAGCTCTCAACATATGTCCATAGCAGACTTGATTTCTTGATCAAAACTCTTCTCTTCCCTCTCTTCTTCTTTCTTCTCTTCGCCTCGCACCTTAATTGCTTTCATTAGGTTAAATTCTATAATACCCGCCAAAATTTTGTTCCGTAGAAAAGAAAGTCCGAGGCTGCAGTTATCAGGCCGAGGCGAAGCACAAAGAAAATCAATAATTATGAGCCAGACAGGCTACAGAGACAGAGCCACAGAGAGAGGTCAGAACAACAAGAAAAATAGCTTACGAGATTTCTGCGACATTGTAAGAGCTATATATTTAAATTCAACACCAATTTTTTTAATCCCTTAGAAGACAAAATGCTGGAAAACTGTTTGACACTGGCGGTGTCTGTTAGTTAATACCAGGCCTTGGGAGTAACGCCATTCAAACAAAAGATCAGATAGCGACTGCCGTTGGTGCTCGCTATTATTTTCTTGGATAGAACAGCCTGCACACGCACTGCGCCTTTAATTTGGACAGACTCTTGGTAGATTCATCCACCCTAACCTCGTTCATTGCGTCTGATGAACCGGGTCAACAGTCTCATCAGTCAGATTCTGAAACGTATGATTCAGCGATGCATCACAGCATTTTGCTGAAACTTCTAAAAGCAATGTATCATTGTGAATCCCAATTACTTATCTCAATCCTGAAAATAATTCTAATCAGCTATCCCAATTCTAAACAATCGCAAGAATTTTGATTCTATCTGACTTTTGGTAATAGTAAACACAAACAACAATCGAAAAATTGTTATGGTAGTTTTAGATGATAATGCAGTTCATAAATCTGAATTGCCCTTTTATCCAATGATCTGTGGCAATGTGGCATATTGTCCACTTTGAAACAAATTCTTATTTCTGGCCTAAACTCTTTATGATCCACTTAAGAGAAGGTCAGATCTGACAGCTCCAGGTAAAACAAATATAAATAAGTATTGTCCATATAGTGTTTTGCTAACCACAAAGTCTCTTACTATTTTTGTTTGTATTTTTGTTATTACTGTACATTAATGTTGGAAATCTTCTCTTACTGACTTGTATGTATACTTTCAACAGACATTCCATTGTTCATGGTTCCAAAAGAAGCTACAAAATTTGTTGGTTATAAAGCTCTGTACACCAAATTCAATAGCGACATGACTTCTTAGCTTGGAGGCATTGAGGGATAACATCTTGCCCATCTTCCAGATAAACTGTTTCTTGCCTACACACCTTTCTACTAATCAAACACGCCGATGATTAAAAAAGGTGTTCTAGTATTTTTGGATTCGAGGGTCACTCAGAAAGTCCTTAGCCTGAACAAGAAAACAGCAACATATCAACTAAACAACCACTACAGCTTCCCAAAGTGCTCTCCCCAGCACTGATGCATGCTTGCATCCTGTGGAACCAGCTGTAATGCCTGGCGAAAATATTAATCCTCCCGAATGTGGCTGCCAGTGTTAAGTGTGGCATTATGTATATTTTTTTCTGGGTAGGTTCTCGATATGTATTGAATAAAATCGCTTTAAAATGTGCAGAATTATTCAACCACGTGGACAGTTTGCTAGAATACAAAAAAACTCTCAACCATTCAGCACTAATGCTGCTCTGTCGCGTGCGGCTGCAGTTCATCAGCGCAGCTGCCAGTCGGACTAGCCGACAGCTAAGCAGCTCTCTGGTTAGCTCGGCAACAATAACTGACTCAACTGATGAGTTTCAATTCGGCAAGCTGGCCCGTCAAAACAAAGGCAATCGCCGATTAGAGGGCAAACAGCAACGACAAGCTACGGCGAGGGCGTCATTAGCTGCCTCGGGGCCTATGTCAACGCCTAGCCAAAGGCCCGGATCCATCGACCGCTTCGGATCCGACGATAGCGGCCGATTCGAATTCGGCGCCCTGGCTCGCACCAGCAGCCTGATTGACGCCGATCCGGAGATGGCCCGCTTCGACATGGATCTCAGCCTGGAGGAGGCCGCTGACGCAATGTTGGACCAGCCGGACGCTACGGCAATCTTAGACGATGACGATCGACCCGATCATAGGCCGTTGGCGCGCGTCGGACGAAAACATGACGAAGCCTGGTATCTGCGGCGCATCGACAAGCTGGCCGAGGCGGGCGACACTGCCGGCATTGTGCGCCTGCTGCATCGAGATATGATTGGAGAGGATCGCTACCTGCCCACTAGGCGGATTCTGCACTCCGTGATGCGTCATCTGGCCTCGGTTGGCGCCTACGAAGAGGCCAAGGCTGCGCTCAACAGGTGAGAATCCGAACAGCTTTTGCAACAGGTGACGACTGAAACGCTTCTCTGACAACTAAAGCGCTTCTCTGACAACTGAAGCGCTTCTCTGACAACTGAAGCGCTTCTCTGACAACTGAAGCGCTTCTCTGACAACTGAAACGCTTCTCTGACAACTAAAGCGCTTCTCTGACAACTGAAGTGCTTCTCTGACAACTGAAGCGCTTCTCTGACAACTGAAGCGCTTCTCTGGCAACTGAAGCGCTTCTCTGGCAACTGAAGCGCTTCTCTGACAACTGAAGCGCTTCTCTGGCAACTGAAGCGCTTCTCTGACAACTGAAGCGCTTCTCTGGCAACTGAAGCGCTTCTCTGACAACTGAAGCGCTTCTCTGACATCTGAAGCGCTTCTCTGACAACTGAAGCGCTTCTCTGACAAATGAAGCGCTTCTCTAACAAATGAAGCGCTTCTCTGACAACTGAAGCGCTTCTCTGACAAATGAAGCGCTTCTCTAACAAATGAAGCGCTTCTCTAACAATTCGAGCCCTTCTCTAACTCTAACTCTAAAGCCGCCTCCAAGAGAACATCAACATCGTTCATGTGACCCAACTCAACTGCAAGCTAATTAAAAAGTGCCGCTAGTTATTTTAGAACCCTCTTTTAACACACGTCTAGGTGCCGTTCGGCCGGCCTCGAAGCAAACTATGTAACTCATTGTCACTACCTGCGCGCGCTGTCAAATGCCTCCTGCTTTGACGGCAAACCGGATCGTTACGCTGGCGAACTGGCTTGTCGCTATTATCACTCTCTGCTAGATGATGCATCAGCGCAGTCCGAGTTACTGCATCAATACGTGTACTACTTTGCTGTGCTAGCCTGCGCCAGAAATGGAATGGTGCAAGAGGCACTTAAGGTCTGTTGATGCTCGCTGTTTTTACTCCCTGTCTCCTATTGACAATAATCTATAATCTGAATGTATAATCCACCGATTATAGATATTCGACGACTCAGTTAACCTGGCCCAGCTTCATCCGCCGCCAAAGATGCTGGACGCCCTGCTGCACGCGGCCTACACCGACAAGACTAATGGCAGCGCCATCGCCCTGCTGGTTTGGCGACGCTTTCGTCTGGCGTTTGGCAGTAGCCTTGACGCCTATCACTATTATCGGCTGATCAGGTGTGCGCCTTGCCCGTGTTTTGACACATTAGTGTGAATTTCATGCACCTGCGCATTGTAATAAAACTGTATGCTTGTGACGCTAACTTCAATAAACCTCCGCTAACTTCAATAAACCTCCGCTAACTTCAGTAAAGAATAAACATCCGCTAACTTCAATTAACATCATCTAACATCAATAAACCTCCACTAACTTCAATAAACATCCACTAACTTCAATAAACATCCGCTAACATCAATAAACATCCGCTAACTTCAATAAACATCCACTAACTTCAATAAACATCCACTAACTTCAATAAACATCCGCTAACTTCAATAAACATCCGCTAACTTTAATAAACATCCGCTAACTTTAATAAACATCCGCTAACTTTAATAAACATCCGCTAACTTCAATTAACATCCGCTAACTTCAATTAACATCCGCTAACTGAGTAAACCTCAGTTAACTTTAGTAAAGAATAAACATCAGCTAACTTCAATAAACATCCGCTAACATCAATAAACATCCGCTAACTTCAATAAACATCCACTAACTTCAAAAAACATCCACTAACTTCAATAAACATCCGCTAACTTCAATAAACATCCGCTAACTTTAATAAACATCCGCTAACTTTAATAAACATCCGCTAACTTCAATAAACATCCGCTAACTTCAATTAACATCCGCTAACTGAGTAAACCTCAGTTAACTTCAGTAAAGAATAAACATCATCTAACTTCAATAAACATCCACTAACTTCAATAAACATCCGCTAACTTTAATAAACATCCGCTAACTTCAATAAACATCCGCTAACTTCAATAAACATCCGCTAACTTTAATAAACATCCGCTAACTTTAATAAACATCCGCTAACTTCAATAAACATCCGCTAACTTCAATAAACCTCCGCTAACTTCAGTCTTCAATAAACATCCGCCAATCCGCCAATCCTCTGACCCAGATGCCTTCGAGGCTGCGGCATCGGCCAGCCGAGCCTGATGGCCGCTGCCGAGGCGTCCGCCGGACCGCCTGTCAAAGCCGCTCTGCCGTCTTACGATCAGCTAGGAGGCGATGGTCGCACCCCCGGCGACTACAAAGGAGCAGACGCGGCGCTGCGCCGCCTACAGGACAACTGGTCAGCCCAGTTGAACACTCAGAAGGCTCCAAAGCTAGTGGGCTCGACAGGCCCCAAGGTCGTCTCTGAGCAGTTGCCATGGGAAACGCCAGAGTCAACGTCCTCATATTTGCAAGTCCCGGCTCAGCCGTCGCAGCCGGAGCCGGACTTCTCTCTTCCAGCGCAGCCGCCTGTGGCACTGGCGTTGAGCTGCCCCGTCAATCTTCTGCGCCCGCGTCAGCCGCTGCCAATCCTGCCAGATTCGCAAAATGCTTTCCGGTTGCCATGGCAACGCCTGACCCTAGTCGGCGGCTTAGCCGGCCTGCTGGAATCGATGCAGGCTGACAGAGCCAAGGCGACTCCGGCGCTGGCCCTGGAACTGTTGCAGCTGCTGCCGCCACTACCCGAGGCTGAGCAGACCATCTGGCGCTTCTGTCGCAGCCGCGGCTTCCTCCGAGCCTCCACGCCAGGCGGTGGCGTCGTATTCTACAATGCCCTGCTGCGCTACCGGGTGCGCAACCGTCTGGAGCACGCCGATGTGCTGGACGAGCTGCGATCCAGCGGACTGCGGCCCGACCGCGACACCTACGCCGCACTGGCAGGCGCGTGCCGCGAACAGCGCGAAGCCGAACGCCTCCTAGCCGACATGGCGCGCGACTCGGCCAGGCCAGACCAGCTGGTGTTCTACGCCATGCTGACTGCCGCTCAGCCCGGCGACCTGGCCTACCGGACCTGGCTGGTGCGCCGCATGGCCGGCTTTGATGTGCCGCCCAGCCCGGCCATTGTGCGCTTGCTGGAGACCGACCTAGCCAGGCACCGGGCCAGCTTGTCTAAGCAAGACAGCTCTGCCGGATCGTCGGCACACGGCCTGTCGCTGGCCTCTCAATCGGCTTCTGTGAGTCCGGTGGATTCGGCCGATTATCAGCTGTTCCGGTCGGCCTACGAATCCTGGCTGAAGGCCAACAAGCTGTTCCAGCCCATTAATTCTATTAAATCTGAGCGAATGCGGCTCAAGCATGTCCGACTGAAGTCTTTGAAAATGGCCAGTTAGATTTCTGCTGTACAATTCTGTGTTAGTGACGGATCAACTGGGATTATTGTAGAACCTAGAACCAGAACTTGGCGACCTTTTTGATAATAATAGTTATTATTAGCTAATTATTAGCTAACAGTTACAGCTCATCTGAAGGCTGCGTACAGCTGTTCAGTCCATGGACTGGGGGGACGCTACACCCACACTCAATTACCCCAGCTGATGCTGATACCCATCTAACAGCTGGGTGAACTGAAGCAATGCAGAGTTAAGTGTCTTGATAAAGGACACAGATCCGACGCTCTAATCACTAGGCTACAACCTCGTTGTTATTCTTAGAAAATTACTCACAGAATCCGTCATTGAAGTCAGTTGCTTATGTTATTTCTACTATTAGCTTGTCGTTTTCATATTTCTTCCGCAATGCAATTATGTGCTCTATATTTTAGCATTTGATTAGCTACCTGATGCCCGAAATCAAAAGTGCGATAAAATTTATAATTAAATTGAAAAGCGAATACACATTTGAACAGGCACATGCAAACAGCTTTCGGTAGAATATTGAGAGTTAAGAGTGATTTTTTCAATATTTATTCTTCTTCATTGATTATTTATATTTAATGGATAAACTAGATGGATAATTTCAGAAAAAAGGTGCGTAGATGAAAAATAGATTAATACGGGAGTAATTTCAGCTTTTTCATTTGCTTTTTGGAGAATAGGAATTTACTATAGCAGCGACTTCTAGTAAACAGAATCCCAGCTGATTAACAGTAGATAGAGCGACCATGCTATATTTCCCCCTGTGGAAAGACCAGGGTGCATTTCAAATACCCACTGCCTATTTCACTATATTGATAAAACATTTCCGCCCTTTACAATGAGCCAACTTTCAAAGCCAGCGTCGTCGAGATATACAGCGATTTTTTGTCGAAGACCCTTCTGACAAGGACAAATAAAATTGGTCAGTATAAACCTATTTGGCCAATCCATATCGGTTCAAAAGTGTATAAGTTAAATATATCATCAACAATACATGGTTAAATGATAATATTTTGTGGTTTTTGCCACCAGACACCCCCCCGACGGGAATCGTTGAATATATCGACGATGCCGATGTTCTGTGATTCTGGAAATTGATTCATCGGATAGAGCGGAAAATTTTAGCCCGTGTCCTGAATTTTATGGTGATTGTTTGAATATTGTGGGTATTGGGCCACAGAAATAGCCATCTGTGGTCTTTCTACTGCTATAAGCCCAGATTTGATGGCGGAATCGTCTAGAGTTCGATTTCGAATATTAATTATCACAATTCAGTGGATCACTTGACCAGTTCATTTCGCCTTAGTCGTTCGCCTTCTCTCCGTCTCGACGTCGCTGTTCTGCTTCTTTAGACTTCTTCTCCACCTTGTCGTTGTGCTGGCTGACTCGCTGCAGCTTCTCCTGCTCCCTTTTCTGGCCGTGATGGAAATCGAACGATAATAAACGTGCAATTTACGCCAATGAGGGTCAGCCCTTCACAGTAAGTGCACACTGCCTGACAATGAGAGTCCGGGCAGATGTGCACTCTTTAGCACGTCCTGTTTTAGCTCGTATAAAGTAACAAACAAAATAAGCCTCGTGGGCGTAATATTGCACGCACGACCGGCCCCAAATTTACGAGTATGCATGGCCTCGCCGCGGAACTCCCGGTACTGTAGTGATAATAATATAATAATAATTGCAGGAGGGCTGCAGCGAGAAGTTCGACATTTAGTGACACTAGAACTGCAGCCAGTAGGGAGGCAATTTTGCCCATTTCGCATATGGACTCCTGAGCGCACACGCACACAGATACCGGACGCAGGCATACGCTCACACAGGTGTGTACATCTGCCCCGACTTTCTCATCGTCAGGTAGTGTACACTCTCACTGTGCCTTGGAGGTTGGCCCTCAAAAGCATAAATTGCACGACAAGCCTCTAAGCCTTCTCTCTGCGGCTGCACCCCAAATGAAATGTGGCCTCGCCGCGGAATCGAGCTCAGGGACCTTGGTGCGAGAAGCAAACGCGTTGACCGCTCTGCCACTCACGCTCCTAAGAGTACCTTGGAGCCTCTAAAATTTGCCATACTATTCATTAACTCGAGACCCGATGCTTTCGCTCTGTAGATTGTCTCACCTTTCGTCGCTCCTCAGCCTCCCGTTGTCTCTTGTCGATTACGTCGGGTGTTGAGGGTCGGTCTTCGAGACGCCGCTCCAAATGACGCGGCTTGCCGCTGCGCGATTTAATGTTATCCTCGTCTATGCTCACCTCGAACGCCATGCTGGTATTTCGGCCCGACATCTCTGAGAGACTGAGACTTACCTGTTTATTAGCCTGGATGCTAGAATTAAACCGCGGCAAGATTCACTGGATGCAGCTCTGAGCTTATAATAAAACATCGGTGAATTTTTCAGCTTTTTTATTGCCCGCCATTCCTTTTGGTCTTGCTCAGCTCTCCCCCGCCGACTAGAGCAAGAGCCGGTCAGGTGTGTCGCCAGAACCGGCTCCCCCCCGCACTGGCCCTGTTGTCATTTAATTGTTTGAGCCTGGCCGCTGCTGTCATCGCTTCCCTCATTCCGTCTCTAGCACCGACACTCGTCATCCTTTCACAACTGGACTGGTTAACGTGCCATTGTACCAGGCTATAGCTGGATTAGGGGAGAATTATAAGCTAGTTGTGCCCACGCACAGGTACATTACTTAGTCATGGTCCGTTTTTGTTTTTTATCTGACTTCTAAGCCACACTGTATTGATACTATATTGGGCATGTATTACGATTTAATTTTGGCTTATAATTCCACTAAAATGTCTAAATAAGCATTCATTATATTTTCACTGTTGCCATGCTTACGGATATGGGATATTATTGTATATCTGTACGTTAGGACTGCAGTATATATTATAGTAAATAGTAAAAAGTCCTACTAGTAAATAGCTAGCGAGCTATTAAACAAACTGTTTATTAATTCAAACATTCATTCAAACAACGATTTGAATAAATGTCAAGGATTCCTTCAAAACAAATATTTTTATATATGAATCCAGGGATTACTCAGAGTATTTATTTTATTCCTAGCAATTATTGATGAATGAAAACAGTCACATTACAGACTCTACACAGTTTTTACTTATTCACCCGTGTTGACAGAGATAGGGTCTAAGAAACGGTAATCGAACATGCGCGACGGTTGCCTAATGGGCAAATCAGAACATGTTATTTGTTCCGAGAACATGTTCCTTTTAATTAATAAGGCTTCGTAATGTAAAATATATATATGTAGCTACGTGCTGAATGCGCCGTTGAGAGAAAACTATATTGCTGGCTAATATGTACGTTAAGTGCTGGTGAACTAGGATATTACTAGACATAGTATGGTTTAGCTCTGTCTTGTTTGTTGACCTCATGCCAAGGAAGGCATAATTTTTTCTTCATTATTTTTTCTTCACCTGGCGATATTTAATATACATTAAGTAGCCTTATATTAATTTAAAAGAACATGTTCTCGGAAAAAAAGAACATGTTCGGAGTTGCCTATTAGGCGAACGTCGCGCATGTTCGATGTAGCCTAAGAGTCGTCAACACGGCTGACTTATTCGACCTTGCTACACGGTAGAAGCGCAGAAACTCGTTTCTTTGAAATTATTTAGGAGGCTTTTGCCGAGAAATACACTAAGCAGATTGCAAGTTTTTTATATTTGAAATCGAGACCGTTTTTTATTTAAAAAACGGACCTAAATCTTTTTTATTTAGCTTTACCTAATCTTGTTGCACAAAAAAGGTTATATGGTTTATTTGGTTTATCTTGATACGTTTTTCTGTACTAAAAAAGCACTTAATAATGTCTGTGTTCGATACAAGCCAGCTTATGGTTTGACTTAAAAAGGGAAGTTTAGCGAAATAAAAAATATCTGGCATCGTTAGTTGCATGCTACAATTTATTCTTTAGAATACTAAATACGATCAATTTTGGTCCCATGTTAATATTCGTAAAATTAGCAAAAAATGCGAAAATTCTAATCGTTAATTGTAAAAAGCACACAAGACTTTTCTTTAAAAAATATGTTTAGCTTAAAACCTTAAAAGTCTAAAAACCACAGATAGACGCTTTTAAAACAATTTAACTAGTTGTAATGCTTTAACTCAGAAATACAAAATGCGGTAAAAATAAAATAAATTACTTTCCGCGAAAAACTTTTCCGCCTATAATAAATCCTTGGGAGCCCGACATTTGACTGCTGCCATTTGACTTCCACCATTTGACTGCGGAGCATTTGACTGCGGACAATTTGACTGCGGAGCATTTGACTGCGGACGATTTGACTGCGGAGCATTTGACTGCGGGCAATTTGACTGCCAGCCATTTGACTGCGGACAATTCCACACTTTTGGCTGCACATTTATTGACTGCCACTTCAAAACGAATTTCGTTTAGATGTTTATAATTAGTCGCAGAGCGGTTGAAACGAGGGTCACTTTAAACCCATTGCAAATTCCCATGGCTCCGTGGGAGAATTTCAATTGCAAACAATTGTCAACAGAGGATTTTCCTTCTCTCAGAGATCGAAATTTCCAAGATAAAAATGACTATAACAAAGTGTGAGAGCAACCGTAAAATACTCAAAATTGGTTGCTGAGGCACAATTTTTCACTGACAAATTTATACTTATTTATCCGGAAATAATTATATACCTATTGCGAAGCTTTCTGGTCGTGGAGATAAAATGTTATAGGCCTAATGAACAAATTTACCATTTATTCTGGTTCTGGAACTGGGGAATCAGATTGTGGCAGTCAAATGGCTGGCAGTCAAATTGTCCGCGGTCAAATGCTTGGCAGTCAAATTGTCCGCAGTCAAATGCTCTGCAGTTAAATTGTCCGCAGTCAAATGCTCCGCAGTCAAATTGTCCGCAGTCAAATGCTCCGCAGTCAAATGGTGGAAGTCAAATTGCAGCAGTCAAATGTCGTAGTCCCTAAATCCTTATCTGTACATTCAAAGCGCACTGCCTTAAAAAATCTTTGTTTCCTTGCATATCATGGACTACAGAGGAAGATAGGATAATTCCTAGTCCTAAACCTAGATCCTAAGTTTATGTACTTGACTTACATACTAGGCATGAAGAAAACTTTCGTATTCAGAAAGCGAAGTGAATATGTTAAGATATTGTAGTGGTATTTAATATAATTTGTTTAAATAAACAGTAGATTCATGTCGCCACAGGACTTTAGCTATTATAATAATCAAATCAAGTTATGTATAAGTTATGTATTAATTCTTTACAAGTTGTTTTCTATGGCATAGATTCTTAAAATGCAATCATGTTGCAAGTATAGTTTACTTTTGACACTCGTTATTATCAGTTATCTTTAATTTTCAGCTAACAAAAGTTAGAAAAATATTTACTTCTTTTTGCAGATAGCATAAAATTATAGTAAGTTACCATAGATTTTATGGTGCCTATGTGCTAGCCAGCCAATCAGTTTTTACTTTCTTTTGCCCCTGTTGATCAAATGAGAAAACTGGCAAAGTAATGACAAAATGGTAAATGTCTTTCTTGTTGTATTTTAGGTACAGACATCCAGAAAAGTTTCAATGAATAAATATAGCATATTAGATTATGTTAAAAGCTTTCATGTAGCTTTCTTTTTATTTTTTTTTTATCTTTATTGTATCAGCTTTAGTATTCTCATATGAATTAACACACACACATACACACAAACACACTTAGAAAAAATGATATATTAAAATAAAACATTATTAGGGATATATTTCAGATCTGGTTTAACATCATCAAAGTCTTTTATTGAACTCTTAATTAATATTTATATGACTGGTTCTAAATTCTGTTATCTATTTTGTTATAAAAATAAAATAATTTTTTCCCTTTCTCTTATCAAACAGTATTATTTTATAGTTGAATTTATAATCTTTTTACTTATATAGAAATTATTGCCATTTTTTTTTCATTTTGCTAAATTAAACATTTCAGAAGAATGTCTGCTTTTTAAGGAGACTAAGAAAACAAAAGTTGTTTTGCTACTTTAAATAAAAAATTTTCTGTTTTTTAGCCAGAATTATTTTTTTCTGAAAAAAACTTGTTTGCTTTTCTATTTTCTTTCTTTTATATTAAGATTCTAAACTGCAATGGCCATTGTAGGTTTTTTTGTACATGAAAGCATGATAAACATTGTATAACATCTTTTGAATTCCAATTTAAAACCCAAGTTGCAGCAGGAAGTGGCTCAAAGTGGCATCCTTGAGGCCCAGCTGGGCCGGGGAGGGCCTGGCCAGGTGCAGCAGCAGCAGCAGTCTCATGAAGACCGCAGCCGCACCAATCTAATCATAAACTATTTGCCGCAGACATTCGACACTGAGGATCTGCGCGCCTTATTTGAAAAGGCCGGGCCGATCCGGACACACAAGGTTGTGCGCGACAAGCAGACTGGCGCCTCGCTCTGCTATGGCTTCGTTGACTTCCTGTTTCCCGAGCACGCCGAGAAGGCCATCGGCGAGTTTCACGGCATGAGGCTGGGCAACAAGAAGCTGCGCGTTGCCTACGCGGCCACTGGCAGCAGCTCCTGCGCCGGCTTTGTTGGTCCCGATGGCTCGCCGCTGCCACTGCCGACCATGCCGCCTCGCGCCGAGCGTCACAGCGGTGGTGCCGGCTCCGGTGTCGGCAATGGGGGCAGCTTCATCGGCGGCGGTGGCGGCCTCTGCGGCTCAGGCAGCGGCGGTTCCGCGCTGCCGTTGCGCAATCCCGGCAATCTGTACGTGTCCGGCATTCCGCGCAGCTGGACCGAAGCCGATCTGAACGCGCTATTCTCCAGATTTGGCAAGCTGGTTCAGATCCGCGTGCTGACAGATCCCAACAGCGGCCTGTCCAAAGGAGTCGGCTTCGTCACCTTCGATGACAAGGGCAACGCCGAGAGGGCCATAATTGAAACTAACGGGCTGCAGGTAGGCAAATGCGGGGCTTGAATGTGTGTGTGTGTGTGTGTGTGTGTGTGCGTGTGTGTGTGTGTGTGTGTGTGATTCATTCCTGCAATTTCCAAAGTGGCGTGCAACTAATAACCACCCAGGTGACTGTCCCTGTGTTACTTTGGCTTTACTCTACTGTTGCCTCACAGTCGCTAGGCTGTAATTATCCTATTTTTGGGGGGATTTTATGGCGTTTAAACCGCTAGAGGGACTCAGATAAGATAACGATCCACGCGACGATTTTAGGGCGCGCTTAGAGAGCGATTAGCATCTGCTTCCCAAATCTTTCTAGCAGCTAAACTATGCCAGCTAACACACGGTTTGACAAATTTATATGCCTTGCCAACTAAACAGAGAACGAATTTAATAGACGACATCGGGCCGGATCAACATAGAGGACTAAAAACAGAGGATAGATGAGACGTAGGAGAGATGAGTAAGGTGAGAGATAATACCAGGGACAGATAAGGCAGTAAAGACAGGGGAGAAATGGGAAATGGTCATGGAAGGTGAGATATGAGAGAGATTAGGAAAGATTAGATAGGAGACGAGAAATTAGGTTCGAGAGGTGAGACCGGAGAGGTTAGACATGAGAGATTGAATAAGAAAGTTGAGATAGGATGGACGCAGTTGCCCGACTCCTGATCTGATCCAACCCAATCTTCACCGTCTATTCAACTTTTTTAAAGAATAATTCCGCAATGAGTTCTTTACTCAATAGTAAATATTAGAATAGTGTGTGCGTCATCGCCTAGTACAGTAATCACTATTTATAGACCAATCTAGATGGGATGGAGAGAGAGTGTGGCTGGGTGGGCTTTTGTTGCCCCTCCGTTCGATCAATAGACCCCAGTTGCCTCCCTTTGCTATGCCATCCACCGCCGTGCAATTTTCGTGTCTCCTTCTCTGCCCTCTCTCTTCGTAGTTGAAGGCGTATGTCAATGCCTCTCAGACTTAAATTGAGTAACCAGACTAAACCCAACCCAGCTTAAGCTTTCCTGCAACACTGACTCATTGTACTTAGGCGCATCATTGTTAGTGGGTGGACGCCTAGATGAAGTAGCCAACACGCACAAAAGAAGTTTCCAGTACGTTTCTGGTTTGTTGAAAATCTTTTACAAGCTTTGGTTGTTCGTCTGTACTGTAAGAAGCGGTCATTATTGTTGAGATTCCATTGTTCGCGCTAGGCTTGTCTGTCTAGCCTAAATTATCTAATAGGTTGGCATTGTGAGTGCGCCTGCTTTCCCACGCGAGTTCATAGTTAAATGCGCGACATGATTTTAACTTTTTTCCTCTCCTAAAAGAAGATAGACGAACAAGATGACCGATATTAAGCAGAGTAGAGTAGTGTGCTCAATGTGAAGCCTGGGAGAAATTCACGCGATGAGACAGTGCTCAGCATGTGCCAAGCACAATACAGTATTGTATTGTTTCCTGCTGAACCATACAAATGTGATTATTAATGTGTCTGTCACTTCTGGATGTCTAATACTCTTTCAGAATTGGTCAGCACCCAATAAAAAATTAACTATTACGGTTTTATAGTAGACACTGAAGCACTGGGTCTCAGGGTTTTATAGTACACTGAAGCACTGGGTCTCAGGGTTTTATAGTACACTGAAGCACTGGGTCTCAGGGTTTTATAGTACACTGAAGCACTGGGTCTCAGGGTTTTATAGTACACTGAAGCACTGGGTCTCAGGGTTTTATAGTACACTGAAGCACTGGGTCTCAGGGTTTTATAGTACACTGAAGCACTGGGTCTCAGGGTTTTATAGTACACTGAAGCACTGGGTCTCAGGGTTTTATAGTACACTGAAGCACTGGGTCTCAGGGTTTTATAGTACACTGAAGCACTGGGTCTCAGGGTTTTATAGTACACTGAAGCACTGGGTCTCAGGGTTTTATAGTACACTGAAGCACTGGGTCTCAGGGGTTTGTTTTACCCGACCAACCTCCTCAGGGCCCAGAATGGCCGGCTCCGCTGCTGGTGAAATTCGCCGAGGATGGCTCGGCCAGGGCCCGCTCCGGACCGCGCCACGCTGGGCTGTCAGCTTCGTTCAACCTGCCGCTGGACACCGGGCGTCAGGGCGGCTCCGGCGCCTGCCGACTGAGCGCCAGCCTGTGCGGCCCGTCCAGCTCAGCCATGAACGGATCTTCGGGCTTCAGCTCCGGCGGGTGAGCACTTGAGGCTGCATTTTTGAATTTTATGTTTGTTTTTACCTGCGCGGATATTGCCTTACCTGAGATTATCCAGCGCGGAGATTGTCTCACCTGAGATTATCCAGCGCGGAGATTGTCTCACCTGAGATTATCCAGCGCGGAGATTGTCTCACCTGAGATTATCCAGCGCGGAGATTGTCTCACCTGAGATTATCCAGCGCGGAGATTGCCTCACCTGAGATTATCCAGCGCGGAGATTGCCTCACCTGAGATTATCCAGCGCGGAGATTGCCTCACCTGAGATTATCCAGCGCGGAGATTGCCTCACCTGAGATTATCCAGCGCGGAGGTTGTCTCACCTGAGATTATCCAGCGCGGAGATTGTCTCACCTGAGATTATCCAGCGCGGAGATTGTCTCACCTGAGATTATCGAGCGCTGTGGTGGTCTCACGTGTGATTATCCCTCCAAGAGATTTTCTTCCCTTAGTTACTGCAATAAAAGAAATTATTCTAAATGAAGTTTTTTTCTCTTTAGTTTTCCCATAGAAAGTGTTAGAAATTTTGTTTTGTTCTTTTAGCTTCTGAGTTCTTTAAAATCAATGCTCAATTGAGTACATTTGGCGGCTTACTTCAAAGAGTTGCTGGGGTCAATTTAGAAAACAGAAAAAGGCACAACTGCAATAAAAAGCGCAGCTGTGTGATAAGATTCAGGTGACTTGTAAAATTAGATTTTTTTATTACAATCTAAATCTTGCTCACACAGAATTATTATTATAGGTGAGTAAGTTAAATAGACAATACAATTTACTATCCTTCAGTTGAGCACTGTGCCCAACACATGAGGGACTCATAGTAATATCTTTTTGGACTCAGTGAATAAAATCTGATTAAAATCTTGCAAGTAGTGTTTGCGCTTCCAAACTGCTTATGAAATAGGGCTCTGCAGCTATCGCCATTTCGTGTTTACGCGCTTCGTCAGTTTATAATTGTGCCGTGAGCCAGAGTTTAAATAATACAAGTTGTGTAGGAATGCTATTTATTGTTAGAATCTATATAGCATAGCACAGGTTGCTAATTTTCTTACTCCGGCCGGAAATTGCTTTGCATGTGGGCTCCGAACGGATTGAGAAAGATTTCTATCGCTTATGGAGGTCATTTTGGTCCACGAACAGTTTTGCTTGCTGTTTGACTATTTGTGTAGATTGCTAGAGAAATTCAGGTATAATTCTAATAGCAATTATAAGGGGGTCATATTTGAAATGATTAGACAATTAAACTTAATAAAAGCTGCATTTCAGTTAGTTAGTGGCGCATGTACTAATTACATGATGGATAAACAAATGTACTTTTATCCAATTAACCGCTTGTTAAAGTAGCGTTTTTTATTTTAGGAAATAAAGCTGCCCTCGATACCGTAGCTCTGTCCTACCTATAGAATTGAGCCTATAGTTGAGTAGCTACATGCTCTCCCTGAGAAACTACCTCAGTTGATTCCGTTCCGAAATATTTTATAGTGCTTTTTCTGTTTCTTGCAGGTTAAAGCAAGGGTCTGGATTTCTAAGTAATTAATTATCTTTCGAGCATTTTTTTGCGAAATACATGTAGGAATTGTGAAACGCGACTGTTTGTAGTAGTCGATAGCCGAAATAACATAAGAGCGAATAATATGCGATACAGTATATTTTATTATAAAATCTGAGTTTGAGCTGGGGTGGCGGCTAAAGCCGCACCCCGTACATTAGCTAACGTGCGTGCCAAGGGGGGAGAGAGGCGGCAGAGAGAAAGAACGTAGAACGCCGCCAACCCCACGCACGCGTGACGGCTGGCGCCGCCTACACTTCTCCCCCCCAAAGGAATAAAACGAAATAGGAAAAAACTAAACTTTGAACACGAGATTAACAGTTCAGATGATAGAAACTTAATGAATGATTAGAGCACAATTCCTTAGTTACTTGTACCGCTTAGGCTTGTCACGGGCAGCTCTAGGATGGCGTCTCAGTGCCACGGCATCATTTTCCTGACCAGTATCCTGGCCGACAGGCGGAGGCGTGCCGGCAGGCGGAGGTGGGCCGGCAGGCGGGCCGGCAGGTGGGCCGGCAGGCGGGCCGGCAGGCGGGCCGGCAGGCGGGCCGGCAGGCGGGCCGGCAGGCGGGCCGGCAGGCGGGCCGGCAGGCGGGCCGGCAGGCGGGCCGGCAGGCGGGCCGGCAGGCGGGCCGGCAGGCGGGCCGGCAGGCGGGCCGGCAGGCGGGCCGGCAGGCGGGCCGGCAGGCGGGCCGGCAGGCGGGCCGGCAGGCGGGCCGGCAGGCGGGCCGGCAGGCGGGCCGGCAGGCGGGCCGGCAGGCGGGCCGGAAGGCGGGCCGGCAGGCGGGCCGGCAGGCGGGCCGGCAGTCGGGAAAATTGGTCGTAGCTGAGTCACGTGTCGCATGCAGGACTGTTGGCCTCGTCGTAGGATGCAGGTGTCGCCTCGAACCTCTTCTACCGTCCAAGGCTGGGTCTCGAATGGCAGCTGAGTTTTGATGCGTGTCTGCTGCTTTCGGAGAACCATTGTGCCGGGAACTACTCTGTGCTCCTTGGCGGTGTTGCGCTTGTCAAAGGCTCGCTTCATTTCGCGCGTGTACTGCCGACTCCAGTCCCTCACGGCTTGATGGTCGCATCCAGTCACAGTTGGCTGCCGAATAGCCGGGATTCCGTCGTTGATCGCCCTGCCCATGAGTAGCTCGGCCGGGGTGCGTCCTGTGGCTCTGTGTGGCGTGGTGCGGAATGCCAGTAGCCAGTCGTCTAGGGCCTCTCTCCAGTTCCGGCCCTCAGCAATCGCCGTCTTGATCACCTTGCCGATACTGCGGTTGACGCGTTCGGTGGCTCCGTTGGACTCCGGGTGCAGCGGACAGATAAGCCGGTGATGAACCCCATAATCGGTGAGGAAGTTGCGAAATTCAGCGGAGTTGAAGGGCGGTCCGTTGTCCGTAATGACCTCCGCAGGAATTCCGTGGCGACTGAAGAGCCGTCTCAGGTGCGGTGTCACGCTGCCGGCCGTGGTTGACTGCATTACGTCGACTTCTGGGTATTTGGAGTACAAGTCGGTGGTGACGAGCAGCATGTGACCTTGCACCGGACCGTAGAAGTCCATGCCGAGCAGCTGCCAAGGCCCGTCGGGCATTTCCGTCGGCTTTAGAGGCGTCTGCTGCACGTGCGTTGCCGCTGCCTGACAGTAGATGCAGCACTTGACAAAGACTTCGCAGTCGCTGTACATTTTGGGCCACCAGACCTTGGTTTGCAGGCGCTTGAGAGTCCTGTCCGCCCCGAGGTGTCCGGTGTGAGCCAGCTGCAGGATCGGCCTCCGCAGTGCCTCGGGGATGACGATGAGATCTCCGCGAAGCAGGACGCCGTCGTTCTCGGTTAGTTCGCTGCTGATGGACTTGAATGAGCGTTGCACCGGGCTGAGAGTGTTCCAGTTGCCGGTTCTGATCGCGCCGAGTGCAGCCTGCATTTCCGCATCAGATCTTGCAGCCTCTCTGATCTTTTGGATTGTGAAGCCCTTTGGCACGGCACCAGTTGATACAGCGTTGACGTGGGCTTCATCGATGACCTCGCCGATGTTTGGCCTCGACTCCGGCAGCGGCTGGCGGCTAAGCAGATCGGCTGGATTTGCTGGTCCCGGCCTGTACAACAGAGTAAAGCGGAGGTGCTGGATGCGGAGGGCCATTCGCTCGATCCGCGGCGGTGGGCGGGAACCCGGCTTGAACAGTGGAACGAGGGGCCGGTGGTCCGTCACAACGGTGAAGTTCGGGTCGCCTGCCAGGTAATGTTCGAATTTCAGGCAGGCGAACTTGATGGCCAGCGCCTCCCGCTCAATCTGCGCATACCGCTGCTCCACCGGCGACAGAGCTCTGCTGGCATAGGCCACGGGCCGGCTGCTGCCGTCTGGCTGCTTCTGGGTGAGAATGGCGCCGAGTCCGATCGGAGATGCGTCCACCAGGAGCTCCGTGTGCCGCTTGCGATCGAAGAATGCTAGCGTGTCGGCGTTGGCAATTGCACTTTTGATGCTGTTGAATGCCTTGGTGTGGCTGTCGGTCCATTCCCACGGCTGGCCCTTTTTAGTCAGTTGGCGCAGCGGGGCTGACACGTCAGCGTATCCAGAAATAAACTTCGCCAGAAAGTTTGCTGTGCCGAGGAATGACCGTATTTCTGAGACATTGGCGGGCTGCCGGAAGTCCTGCATTGCTTGGATCTTCTCGGCAGCTGGTTGGATGCCCTTGGCTGACATATGCATTCCGAGGAAGTCGACTGCTGGCTTGGCGAACTTGCACTTGTCTTTGTTCAACGTGATGCCAAACTCGCGGAGGCGTTGAAGACATAGATCCAGTCTTTCATGATGTTGTTTGATATCTGCGGCGTACACGATGACATCGTCATGGACCCACCTGACGCCGTCAATGCCGCTGAGGATGCCTAGCATAACCCGTTGAAGGATTTCTGAGGCGTTGGTAAATCCCATGCTCAGCCGCTTCAGTCGCATCAGTCCGAGCGGCGTGCTGAATGTGAACAGATGTCGGCTGTCTTCGTGCACGGGGATCTGATAGAAAGCTTTCCGGATGTCGAGCTCGCTGAAAAGCTTGGCTCCAGACATCTCCTCGGTGACTTCGTCCAGTGTCGGGATCTGCTGCTTTTCCGGAACAACGAAGGCGTTCAAGTCGCGAAGGTCTTGGCATATTCTGACGCCGCCGTCCGCCTTGGGCACTACGACCATGCGTGCCACCCAGGCGCTGGGTCCCTTGACTGCTTCGATGATGTCCTGTCGCTCCAATGCCTTCAGCTCGTCCACCACGGTTGCTCTTAGATGCGCCGCTACCCGGGAAGGCGCGTGGCAGACTGGAACGGCGTCGCCTGACAGCTGCACTTTCACCTGCACGCCCTTGATGCATCCGATGCCTTCGAAGACTTCTCTGTGACGGTGCAGGATGTCTTGCAGCTGCGGTGACAATCCCGCTGTGCTGTTTGAGTGCACGGCTTCCGTCTCGCTCGAATCGGGGCGCTGGATTTTGAGCACTCCTAGTCTGAATGCGGGCTCGCGACCGAGAATCGTCAGGCCGTCACCATCCATGATGTAGAACGGAGTGACGGTGCTGGCTGATCCAACGTGGACTTGTAAGTCGGAGACACCCAGGATCTTCAGCGGTGAGGCGCAACCGTAGGCTCGCACCTCGGATTTTGGAGCTCGCAGATGCGGCCGGCGGAGGGTCTTGAAGGTGCATTTGCTCATAATGCTGCAGCTAGCTCCGCTGTCAATCATCATCGGGAGCTGCTGATCTCCCACTCGGATTTTCAGCGAGACGTCAGGCGGATAGATGCCTTCCCTGTGCAGTGTGAACACGTCTTGGCTGGAGGTGTCACCAGGAGCTGTGCGGTATGCGTTGGCGTGAATCTGCTGTTGGACTCTGTTGCTGCTTAACCGCGGCTGGCGGCAAGCCTTTGCTAGGTGGTTTGGCTTGCCGCAGTTGTGGCAGATTTTGCCCTTGGCTGCGTCACAGGAAGCGTGGCCGCGCTCGCCGCAGCGGTAGCAAGTCTGTGACCGGCTCTGCCTGGCCTCGCTGTGTGGCGTGCGTTTGTCTGACGCTGTTTGGCTTCTATTGGCCACGCTGGCCACCTGCGACTCGGTGGTCTTCTCCATCTCAGCAGCCTGTTCTTCCGCAGCTTCGAATGCTCTGGCCTTCCGCAGCGCGTCTTCCAGTGAGATGTTTGCTTCCTGGAGCAGCCGTCTGCGCAGCTTGTCGGAGGTGCATGTAGCAACAAGTTGGTCTCGGATGAGGGAGTCGCGTAAGTCGCCGAATTCACATGGTTCAGCAGCCGTCCGCAGCCTGCTGTACCAAGCTTCGATTTTCTCACCAGATTGTTGGACACACAGACGGAACTGGTATCGAGCGTAAACGATGTTCTTTCTATCGTCGAAGTGTTGCCTCAGTCCCTTGAAGATGGTCTGCAGTGTGTGTTCCTGCTCCTGGCCGTCGGCGTCAGACCTGGGCTTTGGTAGTTCCCGAATGATGTCCGAGACTTCCTTTCCGGCCGTGTAGCAGAGCAGCTTGCATTTTTGGTTTTCATTGGCAATTCCGGATGCCTCAATAAAGTCTGCGAATCGCGCTGCCCATTCGTTCCAACGTTTGCCCGCGTTGTGCGGGTCGTGAGTAATGAGAAATGGCTCGGGTGGAGGTAGAGAAACGTAGCTTGTGGCCATGCCCCGCGTTGGCTGCGATGGCTTGCGATGCCACTGTAGGAATTGTGAAACGCGACTGTTTGTAGTAGTCGATAGCCGAAATAACATAAGAGCGAATAATATGCGATACAGTATATTTTATTATAAAATCTGAGTTTGAGCTGGGGTGGCGGCTAAAGCCGCACCCCGTACATTAGCTAACGTGCGTGCCAAGGGGGGAGAGAGGCGGCAGAGAGAAAGAACGTAGAACGCCGCCAACCCCACGCACGCGTGACGGCTGGCGCCGCCTACAATACACATTTAATAAAAAAAGTAAAATGATCCCTTTCGTTTTGTTTAGCTTAGTGTCTTTAAATTAAAAGTGTATTTGAATATATAGCTTGCATTTTTAAGTTTATCACAGTGCCCAGGGGTCAATTATTTGCATGGGTTTCTAAAAACATCACTATCTATGACACTGACAGTAGTCTAAAGTCATTATCTATGGCTGGAGTCTCAAGTCATTATCTATGGATGGAGTCTCAAGTCATTATCTATGGCTGGAGTCTAAATCATGATCTATGGCTGGAGTCTAAATCATGATCTATGGCTGGAGTCTCAAGTCATTATCTATGGCTGGAGTCTCAAGTCATTATCTATGGATGGAGTCTCAAGTCATTATCTATGGCTGGAGTCTCCAGTCATTATCTATGGCTGGAGTCTCAAGTCATTATCTATGGCTGGATTCTAAAGTCATTATCTATGGCTGGAGTCTAAATTATGTTCTATGCCTCTAGTCTAAATCATGATCTATGGCTGGAGTCTAAAGTAATTATCTATGGCTGGAGTCTAAAGTAATCTATGGCTGGAGTCTAAAGTCATTATCTATGGCTTGAGTCTAAAGTAATTATCTATGGCTGTAGTCTAAAACCATTATCTGTGGCTAGTCTAAAGTAGTTATCAATGACAGGTGTCTAAGTAATTATCTATGACAGGTGTCTCAAGTAATTATGTGTCAGGTTTTTTAAGTAATTATTTGTGACAATAAAGTAATCATCTATGGCAGGTGTCAAATTATATATTTATGGCAGGTGTCTAAAGTAGTTATCAGATTTATTAAGAATCTTATTTGAAAAGAGCATTCATTCTCTTCCGCATTGGTTCCTTATCAGATTCGGTCTAAGCCGACTACTCGACTCTGACAGTCCCACCGGTGGCGGCGGCGGCGGCTTCGGCTTTGGCGGCACGCACGCTGGCATTGAAGAGATGGTGGACAGTTTGCTAATGCTGAACGCTCTGGGCACGCAGAACGCCTTTCGCACCCTGACTGGCGGCGCCAGTAACGGCGTCGGACTGGGCAGTATCGGCACCGGCCACCGGCCGCCCGGCCACAAGGAGATCACCTCCGACCTGGACGTGTCGCTCTCCAGCAACGGCTCCAGCCTTGATTCGCCGCCGCACGACGCCCTGACTGCCCTGTCCCAGCTGGGCCTGCTGGACCCGGAATTGGCCGCTGCAGCTTCGGCCGGCGTGGCGCCCGCTCCGGCGCCATTGCACATCCGCACGCCGCTAATTGAGAGCCGACCGCTGGCCCGGGCACTCGGCATCAAAGGCTGCCGTGTGTGGATCAAACTGGAGAACTGTCAGCCAACTGGCTCCGTCTGTCTGCGTGGCATGGCCAACGCTGTGCGACGCGCCGCCGAGAGGGGTTTCACACACGTGAGTGTCATAGTTATTTGATTCCCACAGTTCTTTGATCTTGCCGCCAGGATACCCTAATTAGTTGTTTGATGTTTCCACCATGCTTCTAACTGGTTCTTAGATTTAGCTGCCGCTTATCCAGCCGGTCTTTATCTTGCCGCCGCACGTCTAATCGGTTCTTTGATCTAACCGACGAACTTTTAATCGGTACTTTGATCTTGCCCCCACACTTCTAACCAATTATTTTATCTTGCCGCCACGACGATTCCCTAATTAGTTTTTTTATGTTTCCACCATGCTTCTAACCGGTTCTTAGAGTTTGCCGCCAATTTTCTAGCCGGTTTTTATTTTACCGCCGTACTTGTAACCGGTTCTATGATCTTACCGACGCATTTAAACTGGTTATTTCATCTTGCTTCCACACTTCTAACCGTTTCTTTGATCTTGCCGCCCATTTTCTAACCGGCTGTTTGATCTTAGCGCCGCACTTCAAACCGGTTATTTCACCTTGCTGCCACAATTCTATCCGTTTCTTTGATCTTGCCACCACACTTCCCACCAGTTCTTTGATCTTGCCGCCTCACTTCCCACCAGTTCTTTGATATTGCCACCTCACTTCTAACTGTTTATGTTATTTAGCCGCTTATTTTCTAACCGGCTGATTGATCTTACCGCCGCACTTCGAATCGGTACTTTCATCTTGCCGCCGCATTTCCCAACAGTTATTTATCTTTTGAACGTATCGCTCTCTTTTTTATAATTTCTCTGGGATTTATTTAAACTTTTCTCGCCAAAAGAAACCTTGTCTGTTAAATAGGCTTTAAATATTTTTTCTGCTTTCCATGACTTTAAAACAAATTTCTGCGTCATCGTTCGTGGGTAAACGGGGCAGTACCTAGAACGCGACAAGTTTAGAAATGTATCCTCAATAATAACTAGCTAACAAAATGGTTCATTCGACCAGCGAATTGTTCAACAGGCTTGCAACGATAAAAAGCAGAGCTGCAAATTGCAACGAACGCAAATATAAATTCATTTTGATCCGCTTTGCGGACATTGTGAACAGAAATGTTTTTTTTAACAAGCGAATTTTGTGCGAAAAAAAACGATTTAAAGATGCTGAATCTGAATTCCTTCGCATTCATTCCTTGCTGTTAACGTGCTTTAACAATTTTAGCTAGAATTCTAGTTGCATATCTTTTTATCAAGCTTTCTATTTAAGCTATTTCGTCAATTGTATGCAATGTGCCTCTGCTACATATTTTTATAGAATTTTAGTCCATTTCTGCGTGAATATTTTTATTCCGAATCATGAGAATAGATATCCCCATTTTGGGAGAATCTGAGTTCAAATGAATTTTTTTATTAGGGATAATATTTATTGCTCTAAATTTTACTGTTATCCCAAAATGACACCTGCACCTCCAGGTCGTGACAAGCAGCAGCAGCAGTGGCAACTGCGGCCTCGCCTGCGCATACGCGGCTGCCCGTCTGGGCCTTCAGTGCACTGTGGTGCTGCCCGACCCGCTGGCATGCGGCCCCGGCTCTGGCTCCGCTGCTAGCGGCTGCTTAGCCGAAGAGGTCCGCGCGCGCATCGCCGACGAAGGCGCCCAGGTTGTGCTGGCTGGCTCGGCCTGGCCGGAGGCGCACGCCAGAGCCGAAGTCCTGGCCAATCAGCTGGGCCACTGCGCCTGCCTGCTGCATCCCTTCGATAGCGAGGACGTCTGGGCCGGCTACAGCGGCCTAGTCGACGAAGTGGCCGAGGCGCTTAACGGCGAACAGCCGGACGCTGTCGTCCTACCCGTGTCCGGAGGTGGCCTGCTGTCTGGCATTGTAGCCGGCCTGTGGCGCTACGGGTGGGTGACAACGCCGATTATTGCTGCCGAAACACGCGGCGTTGATCATCTGGCCGCGGCTCTGGCTGGCGGCGGCGGCGGTGGCGGTGGCGGCCGTCCTTGCCAGCGCGCTCTGGAGGCGGCAGGTGAGCAGCCGCTACACGCGGTGGCCAGCAGCCAGGAGGAGGCAGCCAGGGCCTGTGTGAGCTTCCTTGGCCAGCATCAGCAGCTGACGGAGCCAGTCTGCGGAGCCGCCTTGGCCGCTGTGTACAACCGACAGTTTGGGCCGCAGCAGCTGCTGACCAGGCCTCACCCAGCTAACATCATCGTGCTCGTCACTGGCGGCCGCTCCGTGGGGGTTCAGCAACTGTTTGAACTGGCTGGAGGCTCCCCGCAGCCGCCATCGCCACTGCCGCAGCAGCAGCAGCAGCAGCAGCAGCAGCAGCAGGCTTAGGAGGCGATATGTTTAGAAAAAGTAATATAACTCTGGTTGCTGAAGAGCTACTCTATTTTAACAATGGCTAGAAAATTTGAATCAACATTTCACGATGAACTAACTTTCAAAGCTGTCTAACATCAGCATCGTCTAAATATTTAGTGATTTATGTCGAAGACCTTGGTGACAAGGGCAACTAGCATTGCTCTGTGTTATCCTGTTAGGCGAAGAATTGGTTGAATAGTATAAAAATCAACACTATAACCAATTCATCATCATCAACAATAATAGCCGACTAAGTTTTGTCGATTGGTTGAATAGGTATTGAGCTACAAAGACTAATAATGTGTTAATTTTCTGATGTTTTTCTGTTTGATAATTTTCTAAGCTATCCGTGTTGTCTGTTAATTTGGTTCCGTTTGATTTCATTTTTCAAATTTGCCCTATTTTTTAATTCAATTGCCTGTTTGAAAATCTATATAATTTCCTTTTATTGAATTTCCTATCCTCTCGCTCTGGCTCCTTTAATTTTCTACTAATACTGATATTTATTATTTGCTTTTTCTACCGTACCGTATATTTTGTACGGCTGACTCGAAGAACTATATTTTTTATACACACTACTTGTAACATTAGTATCATGTGGTTTTTATACGCTAGCTTTGAGGCTCATGGCTACAGGATCTATTGATGCCAATACCTTATTTGATGCTGATGATAATAGTGCTTGCTTAGATGTTGATTGTACTTTTTGTTGTGGAGCGAGTATTACTTTTTTCTGACCGATTTGGATCAACTAATTTAACGTCACATCCCGGTTTCAGCGTTACATGTGAAAAAGTCTAGTGTTTCCATAGCATACCTGACTGCCAGCTGAAGTGTGTGCGTGTTTTCTATTTTCTACTAACTTTTCTATTATTATATAGCCTGCTTTTCTATTTAGTATCAGACTGTTTTTTTTCTATTTCTTAGTTTTTTTTAGCTTTTTTTATTATCAATAATTTTGATTTTGTTTTATTTCGCTATCGTCCAAAACTTCTTGGTTCCTCCTCAAAGAAGCATAAAAGCTACTAAAAGGAAATTTTTTAGTTGGTTCATTACAGTCCATTGCAAAGCTGAACTCCTTCTCCGGAGCAGTTGAGATATGAAATTCCTTTATTTATGGGATTGCATTGATTCTCCGCCTGTTGAATCTAGAAGTTGAAAATGCAACCATTTATTACTAGAAAAGGTGCGTCATCGATTAATTAGAAAATTGTTTCAATCCCAGTTATTTATAATCAAGGATTAAAAGATTGCCATACTCGCTATTGAATGCAATACATTATCGATTAATCGACAGGCTTAGAGGGCTTTTTCTACTTAACTTTCTTTTGTACTTCTTCACAGCTAATTTTTCTGTTGATTTATCCAGATACCCTAATTGGTTTTTAGTGAATTGGAATTTGCATCTTTAATAATAGTGCACTGTACAGCTGGTTACCAGTGCGCGTGATTCTAGTTTATCATGTGATTCAGCTTCGTAGAAACAGGCTAGAGAAGAGACCTATCTAACCACCTGAACTGTTTCTACTTCATTCATTTATGTTAAAATATTTTTATTGGTCTGTTTCTGTCATAAATGCCATGGTATTACTTCTCCAAACCTTTCTCACCAATCATAGTTGCGTAGTTATTTTTCTATTGTATACTACATTTTCTGATTCTTCTGCTCGACCCATAGGTCCTTTTGATTTTTGCACCAGTTTTTTAGCATTCTATTTCAAAGAGGCGTAACGCATTATATGATTTAGCTCGTAAATATATGCACATTTCTGGCCATATTTGTTATTTTTTTAACCTCTAGTCTTTTATTGGTTTACTCTTTCGTCATATCCATTCTCAGTTTCGCTGTTGCTTAAGTTTAACTATTGCTGCCTCGAAGATTTTTACTTAGTATAAAAGTCCTACTCTCTCGTACTTAACATTTACTTTAACTCCACCAACCACCTCACTCCGCCAGCCACCTCACACCGCCAGGCGCCAGCCACCTCACTCCACCAGCCAACTCACTCCGCCAGCCACCTCACACCGCCAGGCGCCAGCCACCTCATTCTACCAGCCACCTCACTCCGCCAGTCACCACCATCCGCCAACCACCTCACTCCATCAACCACCCCACTCCATCATCCACCTTAGCTTGCCCATGTAGTAGAATATTTGCAGTTCTTCAAACAGCAATGGTACCCTTAGCCAAACACCGAAGAGTGTTTGTGATTGAGTTTTTGCTTGTGTCACGCTCTCGACCCAGAAATGGCAAAATTCTTTTTTTGTGTATTACGCCACAATCTTTCTTTACAAAGCAAGTATCCATAAATATTTATTGATTTTATTTTGTTACAAAATTGTTATAAATTTTCTTCTTCTATTGGTCTAATCCGGTAAAAATTGTGTTTTTTAAACCAAATTTGAAAAGTTGAATTATTTCATCCAGGTCACCTTCTATTTTAAATGGAGATTGTTTCTCTTTGTTAGTTTTCTTAGCTTTAATTTCAATATTTTATTGTTTCTTTGGTGGGCGAATCTCTGCGTGTCATATTTTAGTGTTTTGTTTGTTTTCTACATTTCTTTCTTTTCTTAGCAAACAATAACATATAATGCTTTGTTAGCCTGCACTACTAAGTGAGTAGTATCTATGCTATGCTATGTAAAGTAGGAAAAAGTTTTTTTATCAGAAATGTGCACTAATTTTAGGAAGATAACTTTGCATCCAATTTTCAGCTCTCTGTTTATTTGTTAATAAATCAGGTTTATCTGATACTCGTAAAAAGCTATTTTCAAATTCTGTTTCTTTAATTTGTACTGCAGTTCGAGCAAACTATTTTGAATGCTTTTTATCCTTCAGTTAAATTTCAGTTCAATTGTGTATAACTGTCGGGTTTTTTTCCGCTTTTTTTATTTAAACTGCCGAAATTGTTTGCGTCTAATTTGTAATATATGATATTCCTTTTCTGCAATACAGATACAACTGATTTAGCCTGGTTTGTTTAATTCATTGTTTCCATTTTTTCACTTTTTAGTGTCTATTTTTGCTTCGATTTTTATACTTCTAATTTCTTCGCTAATTTTTCAGTTGTTTTATTGCTTCAGTTTTTTTTGTTTGAATTTAAAGTATAATTTATTGAATTTTTATTTGAATTAATCTCCGTTTATCTAGCTAAAGATAGTTTTCTACCTGAACCGGGTGGATAATATGAATTGACTAACTAAACCATGTTAACTGATGATTAATTTCTGTTGCAAATTTCTGCGATTTTATCTGTTTTTTTCTACTGAATAAAAATTGATTATATCTGCTTTTTTACTTCTGTTTGTTTGTTTTTCACCTTTTTGTTCTTTGTTTATCAAAAAATCTACTTTCAAATACAAACAAAATAAACTATTATGAGATTATATTTATATTTATATCTATTAATTTCCTTTGCACGATTCAAATGGAACTGCACTCTTGTTTGTGTCACTCTAGTTGTTCATTTCTTCTGTATCAGTTGTAACTGAGTGAGAATGATTCACGAGAGATAATCTACTAGATGTCCATTAGAGATTATCTAGATGTCCATTAGAGATTATCTAGATGTCCATTAGAGATTATCTAGATGTCCATTAGAGATTATCTAGATGTCCATTAGAGATTATCTTGATGTCCATTAGAGATTATCTAGATGTCCATTAGAGATTATCTAGATGTCCATTAGAGATTATCTAGATGTCCATTAGAGATTATCTAGATGTCCATTAGAGATTATCTAGATGTCCATTAGAGATTATCTAGATGTCCATTAGAGATTATCTAGATGTCCAATAAAGGCTTTTGGATTTGGATCTTTTTGGGTTAATTGAGTGAGATTATCGTGATTATCTTTGAAATATTACGTCTACCAATGACTGATTATCAATCAGATTATCAGTGAGAGATTGCGCCACTATCAACTAGAGTTTGTCAAGGCCATCCGTAAGAGATTATTCAGATAATCCAAGAGAATTTACAGAAACGCTGAGTTACAGTTGACAGGTATTCAAGCTTCTATACTCAGTGTCTCTTATCCTCCGATTGAAGAACAATGCGGTGCCGGGTGAAAGCCAATTGATATTATCTCTTCCCTGGCTGTCTGGTACTGTGGACCAATCCCAAAGCGTCTAGACAGAATTTGTAGTGGCCCTCCTAAATGCACAGAATGAGAGAAAGAACGAGCGAAACATAAATTCATCAGCAGCTTGGAAATTGGAAGCTACCACTAGATTTTAATCAACTCTCACTGCCAAACTGAAGCAGCGGCGGCAGCAGCAGCAGCAGCATCAGGCTCAGTAAAATATACTCCTTCAGGTAACAAAGAAAGCGTAGAACAAGAATTGAGAGAACTGAAACAGCCCCACTTACTCTTTATTGCTGCATGGAGTTAATTTAGCGCACAATAGTCGGGCGGTTTAGTCACACACACACAATCTCTTTCTCTACTCACGACTAAATTCCAGTGTGCGAATCGCCATGCAATATGACAATACAAAGCACGACAATTAAATGAAAGAGAGAGCGAAAGAGAGAAAGAAACAATCACTCGACGAATTATAATATAAGAGACAAGGCGAGACAGGCGCCAAAGCAAATAAATTATTATATATAGGCGCTGGGTGGGTGGTTTTACACTTGCAATTACTTTTACCAACTCTCGCTTCTGACTAGAAGATTAAATAGGAGTATCTACTACTTTTCTTGTCCGGTAAGTGCCGCCATTTATATGCGGGGATCATTGCGTGTGGATTAAATTGTGTTCAAGGTTTCCCATTTTTCGTTGCTTTGCAAACCTTTTTGTTAAAGTCGTCATGTTTTCTCACCACCAGGTTCCTCAGATTATTTGATTCAGGCTTATTAGAGTATCACCTTCATGCATTAGATTCTCTCCTTCAGGTCCTGAAAAATCTCAAATGGAGGTTCATTAGATTCTCTCCTTCAGGTCCTGAAAATCTCAAATTGAGGTTCATTAGATTCTCTCCTTCAGGTCCTGAAAAATCTCAAATTGAGGTTCATTAGATTCTCTCCTTCAGGTCCTGAAAAATCTCAAATTGAGGTTCATTAGATTCTCTCCTTCAGGTCCTGAAAAATCTCAAATTGAGGTTCATTAGATTCTCTCCTTCAGGTCCTGAAAAATCTCAAATTGAGGTTCATTAGATTCTCTCCTTCAGGTCCTGAAAAATCTCAAATTGAGGTTCATTAGATTCTCTCCTTCAGGTCCTGAAAAATCTCAAATTGAGGTTCATTAGATTCTCTCCTTCAGGTCCTGAAAAATCTCAAATTGAGGTTCATTAGATTCTCTCCTTCAGGTCCTGAAAAATCTCAAATTGAGGTTCATTATATTCTCCCATTCATGTTGATTAGATTCTCATCTTCAGGTTCATTCGATTCTCATCTTCAGGTTCATTAGATTCTCATCTTCAGGTTCATTAGATTCTCATCTTCAGGTTCATTAGATTCTCATCTTCAGGTTCATTAGATTCTCATATTCAGGTACATTCGATTCTCATCTTCAGGTTCATTAGATTCTCATCTTCAGGTTCATTAGATTCTCATCTTCAGGTTCATTAGATTCTCATCTTCAGGTTCATTAGATTCTCATCTTCAGGTTCATTAGATTCTCATCTTCAGGTTCATTAGATTCTCATCTTCAGGTTCATTAGATTCTCATCTTCAGGTTCATTAGATTCTCATCTTCAGGTTCATTAGATTCTCATATTCAGGTTCATCAGATTCTCATATTCAGGTACATTAGATTCTCATATTCAGGTTCAATCGATTTTTATCTTCAGGTTCATTAGATTCTCATATTCAGGTTCATCAGATTCTCATATTCAGGTACATTCGATTCTCATCTTCAGGTTCATTAGATTCTCATATTCAGGTTCATCAGATTCTCATATTCAGGTACATTCGATTCTCATCTTCAGGTTCATTAGATTCTCATCTTCAGGTTCATTAGATTCTCATCTTCAGGTTCATTAGATTCTCATATTCAGGTTCATCAGATTCTCATATTCAGGTACATTAGATTCTCATATTCAGGTTCAATCGATTTTTATCTTCAGGTTCATTAGATTCTCATATTCAGGTTCATCAGATTCTCATATTCAGGTACATTAGATTCTCATATTCAGGTACATTCGATTCTCATCTTCAGGTTCATTAGATTCTCATCTTCAGGTTCATTAGATTCTCATATTCAGGTACATTCGATTCTCATCTTCAGGTTCATTAGATTCTCATCTTCAGGTTCATTAGATTCTCATATTCAGGTACATTAGATTCTCATATTCAGGTACATTCGATTCTCATCTTCAGTTTCATTAGATTCTCATCTTCAGGTTCATTAGATTCTCATATTCAGGTACATTAGATTCTCACCTTCAGGTTCATTCGATTTTCATCTTCAGGTTCATTAGATTCTCTCCTTCAGGTCCTGAAAATTCTCACCTTCAGATTTAGATTAAGATTTAAACCTTTATATTAGTGCTTCAAAGCAGAGGATCAGATTGAAAATTTCCACGTTCCGCATTTCCCGATTTGAAATCAGAACACCATTTTTTCCTTTAAACTAAGCTCACACTTTCTTAGAATCGATAAGCAGTTTACTTTTGCTCATCTAGTCGGGCCCGCATATACCAGCTCGCAGATAGCAAGTAATAACAAATTAGATTTAGTCATCGGTCAGGTCAATTTGGAGCTAATTTGGTTCGCTAAATTTCAATTTATCTCAAAACAAGCAGGATGGAGGGCTGTCCATTGCGCAATCCTAGAATTGCTGATGTGTAGTAAAAATACTTGAAGTGCTTCCCAAATTGAGTTGGGATATTCTAGAAAATGGGACAGAATTCCCAGGAAACTCAAATAGTGACAGGATCGCTAACGAAGTGAGCAACTTTTGGAGGCCAGCTCCAGATTCAATGCTAAACCGTGGCGCGATTTGAGGATAAACTTGTTGCCTATGGGAGCCTGGAGTTTGAGCAATTTTCGATGAAAAATCATTTTGTCACTGCACTGCTGGGCGAGAAAATCTTATTTGCGTATTTGCTTTCAACTAGGTTGCGTACAGAACCTTGAAGTGTCCCAAAATGAGCGAGATTAACTAGAGGCTTTGGTGAGACAATAAGTAAGTAAGTAAGTAAGTAAGTAAGTAAGCAAGTAAGTAAGTAAGTAAGTAAGTAAGTAAGTACGTAAGTAAGTAAGTAAGTAAGTAAGTAAGTAAGTATGTAAGGTAATGTAATGTAATGTAATGTAATGTAATGTAATGTAATGTAATGTAATGTAATGTACGTATGTAATCAATCCAAGCCACTCAATTTTCGCCAATTGTGTAAAGCAGTGCACATTTCTGGTATGATTGTGCAGTAACCTGTGAGTTCGGGTTAAAGTTGATGCTGTGCAGTAACCTGTGAGTTCGGGCCAAAGTTGATGCTGTGCAGTAACCTGTGAGTTCGGGCCAAAGTTGATGCTTTGCAGTAACCTGTGAGTTCGGGCCAAAGTTGATGCTGTGCAGTAACCTGTGAGTTCGGGCCAAAGTTGATGCTGTGCAGTAACCTGTGAGTTCGGGCCAAAGTTGATGCTGTGCAGTAACCTGTGAGTTCGGGCCAAAGTTGATGCTGTGCAGTAACCTGTGAGTTCGGGCCAAAGTTGATGCTGTGCAGTAACCTGTGAGTTCGGGCCAAATTTGATGCTGTGCAGTAACCTGTGAGTTCGGGCCAAAGTTGATGCTGTGCAGTAACCTGTGAGTTCGGGCCAAAGTTGATGCTTTGCAGTAACCTGTGAGTTCGGGTTAAAGTTGATGCTGTGCAGTAACCTGTGAGTTCGGGCCAAAGTTGATCCTGTGCAGTAACCTGTGAGTTCGGGCCAAAGTTGATCCTGTGCAGTAACCTGTGAGTTCGGGCCAAAGTTGATGCTGTGCAGTAACCTGTGAGTTCGGGCCAAAGTTGATCCTGTGCAGTAACCTGTGAGTTCGGGCCAAAGTTGATGCAATCGCTTTAAACAGCTGCACTAAAAATGTGCGGTCTACAAAAATTTCTGCTACTCGAGTCTTGTCCCAACCATGCGGGGGGTCCTGTGACAGACAATGAGAACTGCAGAGTAGATGATAAATGTTTTAATTGAGTGAAGTGGGTTTGGCCGGGTTCTCACTCTATGCTCAGTGAAAACGGCTAGCATTTTTTTCTCAGGTTGTTGGCAAATAAAATGATCTGTTCTTCTTTCTGATACATTTCTTTTGCACATAGCAACTATCTATATTTGTGGCATTTCGTATTTTCTTGATTCTATTGCTCGAAGCACGCCTCAATGTTGACACTGATAAAACATAACCACTCGCGCCTATAGACAGGCCAGATCAGACGCGATTGCTTCTGCTAAAAAGCAGAAAGCTTCAGGTAAATTTAAGAGAAACTATTCTACTTTCTAAAGAAAAACCAATTTGAAAATGGGTCTAATTGTAGGACCATTTTGCCGCTCGTTTTAATACCAATGGGAATTTCCCCCTGACAATTTTTGTGGTTCTTCTGAAACAAAAATCAAGTCGCCAGCCATTCAGACCGTCGAGACATTCAATGTTTCTGGCCGAAGGTCCGATTTTTCCCATAAGAACTAGTGTATTTCATGCACCCCTGTACACGAATTTGCACTTCGACCTTCAAAATTTATCAGCACGTCACCCGAATGTGCCTGTATCATCTCCGTCTTCGGTGGTCACTCAACTTTATCTAGACGGAGCTGCTGGACCTTCAGCAAGTAATAGTCGAGTTTAGGCCAATCCATAGCCAGCTGGAAGCACTCTGCTGACGTGCTTCCAGTACGGATGCCACGGTGCTAACGGCGTCGGGGTGGTGACTGATTGGTTGACAGACTAGACGAGGGTCCTGTGCTGCAACTTGGAGGTTGGCTTGGTAGTTCTACTGTTAATCTGTTCTGATAGTTGCACAAAGCTCCGTGGTTGATATATGAATTGCATCATCACTGCTGACTGATGAGCTGAATATTTCTGTTGTTGGGGCGGCCAGAACCCGGGGCAGTGTCCTGGAGTAAAATAATCCAAGGAAGAAATCTGAAATCAGATAAGCTGTTTGGCGCTTTGAAAAGATGTCCAAAAAAATTTAGAATGGGGTGGAGAAAGACGAATGAGAAAGCTGAAATTCTTGCATTTTTTATTTCTCATTGTGTAGCGCCGTTGCGTCTGCTTTTACCTTTAGTTGTTATCTCGAAGCGAAATCGCAAATAGCAATATTTTGTTTCCCGCCAACCCGGGCGACAAATGTATGATTATAAGCAATAATTAATTATACTCGTAGTTGCTAGGCCAAGCAGAAACCTATGTAGACAAGCATCTGAACCAGTTTGTTTGAAATCGTAACAAATTTTTGAACAAAAAAACAGCCAGAGATCAGATCGTGAAGTTTTATAAGCTTGGTTTTTCTAAACCAATGTAAATATATCGGCTTAGTGTGATGTAGCTGCAGCATCCTACTATGGATTATTGTGGCTTACAGAAAATAAACATTCTGTTCACAACATTTAACGCATAAATACGAAAATAAAAGCGGAATATAAGTTTCGTCTGTAGCGTTTGTTTATGATGAGGGTTAGGGTTAGGAAGGTGAGGGTTAGAAAGAGCTAGAGAGGGGTAGAAAGAGCTAGAGAGGGGTAGAAAGAGCTAGAAAGGGGTTGAAAGAGCTAGGGAGGGGTAGAAAGAACTAGAGAGGTGTAGAAAGAACTAGAGAGGTGTAGAAAGAGCTAGAGAGGGGTAGAAAGAGCTAGAGAGGTGTAGAAAGAGCTAGAGAGGTGTAGAAAGAGCTAGAGAGGGGGTAGAAAGAGCTAGGGAGGGGGTAGAAAGAGCTAGAGAGGTGTAGAAAGAGCTAGAGAGGTGTAGAAAGAGCTAGAGAGGGGGTAGAAAGAGCTAGGGAGGGGTAGAAAGAGCTAGAGAGGGGGTAGAAAGAGCTAGAGAGGTGTAGAAAGAGCTAGAGAGGTGTAGAAAGAGCTAGAGAGGGGGTAGAAAGTGCTAGAGAGGGGTAGAAAGAGCTAGAGAGGTGTAGAAAGAGCTAGAGAGGGGTAGAAGGAGCTAGAGAGGGGTAGAAAGAGCTAGAAAGGGGTTGAAAGAGCTAGGGAGGGGTAGAAAGAGCTAGAGAGGGGTAGAAAGAGCTAGAGAGAAGTTGAAAGAGCTAGAGAGGTGTAGAAAGAGCTAGAGAGGGGTAGAAAGAGCTAGAGCGGTGTAGAAAGAGCTAGAGAGGTGGTAAGAAAAAGCTAGAGAGAGGTAGAAAGAGCTAGAGAGAGTTAATTTTATACCTCTCGTGAGTTAGAGAGGGTAGAAAGAGTTTGACTGGGGTAAAGAGAGTAAGAGAAAAGAAGGACAATTAGAGTGAACGAAAGAGAGTGTAGAATTAATGATAATTAAAATGAAGCTAATTGTGTAATTTATTGATTTCATGCACAAAAAAGCAGATTTCATTGACCCTAGTTTAAACTGGTATTCAATTTGTTAAAGTGCTTTGCTTCCGTGCCCGTTCGCCCTGATCCCATAATCCCACTGCTGTCTTTGTCAATCAGATTCTCCCTGTTCCCAACTGGGATCTAATATCTAATAACCATGCGCCGAATGTGGAAGCAGAAGTGGCCACTTATGATATTTCAAACTGGCACAGTTAATTTTCATTCGTGTTTTTTCATGGGTTTTCCTGCGTCTTCTGGGGGAAGCAGCTTGGAGGTTGCACGAGTAAATATTTAGTCAAGCAGCGGGTAGCAATGTCAGCCTTCAGCAATGCCCTAAGCAGGTTTTATGGTTTGGACAAGTTGCTCTGGTTTGACCCTTGGTCAGTTAAGATCTGGGACAATAGTAGATCAAGGCCGAGATTGATGGGGTCAATATGAAGTTTCAATTAATTCCGATATTGCGCAAAGCTTTTGTGCATTTTTGTTCCAGCAAAGGGACATTGTTGTCTAACTGATAACACGATAAGAATGGCAGAAATTATAAATGGAATGCGATGGGAGATTCTGTCTAACTCATTGGGAGATCCTGTCAAACTCATTGGGAGATCCTGTCAAACTCATTGGGATATCCTGTCAAACTCATTGGGATATCCTGTCTAACTCATTGGGATATCCTGTCAAACTCATTGGGATATCCTGTCAAACTCATTGGGATATCCTGTCAAACTCATTGGGATATCCTGTCAAACTCATTGGGATATCCTGTCAAACTCATTGGGAGATCCTGTCAAACTCATTGGGATATCCTGTCAAACTCATTGGGAGATCCTGTCCAACTCATTGGGAGATCCTGTCAAACTCATTGGGATATCCTGTCAAACTCATTGGGATATCCTGTCAAACTCATTGGGAGATCCTGTCCAACTCATTGGGAGATCCTGTCAAACTCATTGGGATATCCTGTCAAACTCATTGGGAGATCCTGTCCAACTCATTGGGAGATCCTGTCAAACTCATTGGGATATCCTGTCAAACTCATTGGGAGATTCTGTCTAACTCATTGGGAGATCCTGTCAAACTCATTGGGATATCCTGTCTAACTCATTGGGATATCCTGTCAAACTCATTGGGAGATTCTGTCTAACTCATTGGGAGATCCTGTCAAACTCATTGGGATATCCTGTCAAACTCATTGGGAGATGCTGTCAAACTCATCGGGATATCCTAGTCTAGTATTATTATATTTGTCTCGGAATAAATAAATTATTGGTGAAATTCTAGACATACTCAACCCGACCAAAACCCAATCATTTATTTCAGATTTCGGCAGAAGAAAAGCTTTACAGACAATCTCGTCTAACCAGGCCTTTGTTTAATTACTGAAGCCCATAATTATGTGGCCGACGGGAACCACCTAGCAACCACTGGGACCGATTGTTTGCCAAGCCGTGCAAATTATTTAACTTGATTGTCACCCTTGTCGGAGGCGAAGATTGCCATGCCGGACATCAGGGAGGAGGTCTGGTTCTTCCAAGAAATGGCTCCCCTGCTGGCCACTGCGATCCTGGGCCCGATGCCCGACGGTGCCTTCCTAGTCAGGAGCTTCAAGCGTCGTCTGGCATTGTCGTTCGTGTGAGCACCGCCCACCTTGTCTCACGCTTTCAGTGTCTCTGCTTCTCTCTTTATCATTCTCTAATTGTTAGTTAACTAGAAATTTCCCCTTTTTAAGACTTTTCTTTAAAATTTCCCTACCGCATCTCTCTTCTGTGTTCTATCTTCTATCCTCTCTAATATCTATTCTCTCTTCTATTCTCTTTGTTCTCCCTTGCCTGTTCTATCTTATACCTTATCTCTTCTCTCTTCTGTGTTCTGTCTTCTCTCTCCTCAGTTATCTCTTCTCTCTCCTCAGTTATATCTTCTCTCTCCTCAGT
This sequence comes from Macrostomum hystrix, assembly GCA_950097015.1. NCBI lineage: Eukaryota > Metazoa > Platyhelminthes > Macrostomidae > Macrostomum > Macrostomum hystrix. The sequence goes on from CATNEN010000013.1 coordinate 804,482, forward strand.
TATCTCTTCTCTCTCCTCAGTTATATCTTCTCTCTCCTCAGTTATCTCTTCTCTCTCCTCAGTTATATCTTCTCTCTCCTCAGTTATATATTCTCTCTCCTCAGTTATATATTCTCTCTCCTCAGTTATATATTCTCTCTCCTCAGTTATATATTCTCTCTCCTCAGTTATATTTTCTCTCTCCTCAGTTATATATTCTCTCTCCTCAGTTATATATTCTCTCTCCTCAGTTATATTTTCTCTCTCCTCAGTTATATTTTCTCTCTCCTCAGTTATATATTCTCTCTCCTCAGTTATATATTCTCTCTCCTCAGTTATATATTCTCTCTCCTCAGTTATATATTCTCTCTCCTCAGTTATATATTCTCTCTCCTGGGAGGACAGATAACTGAGGATAGAGAAGATCTTCTCTCTTCTTTGTTCCATTTTGTCTCATTCCGCGCCTTTCATCAATGTTCTGTCGTCTGCTTTTGTCGCTTTTTCTTCTTCTCTCTCTTCTTCGATTCTCTGAAAAATGTTCATTCAGATTCGGATTATTTTTCCGAGCAATCCTCGAGGTTGTTTCTAAAAATAGCCACAAGTGAAATCATTTAAATAGGCCAATCACAATCACCTTGCCGCGGAATGACTGACAGGTTGTCCTAACCTTGGCTGCAAATCCGTCGCGTTATAATTATGCTAATTTCCTATATCTGTTTTCCAACTTTCATTAGTAGAAAGCATGCCACCCCCCAGCAGTTTTTCTCCCCAAATCCCAACAGAAAGTACAGAATGATGCGCAAGGTGCTCCGCCACCTCTGGCTGCGCCTTCCGCCCGGTGTGGGAGGCTAAAAAACCACTTTAGAAGTTTAAGGTCTAGGCCGAAAATTCCTGCAGCTTTTGAGAGCTCGTTGCTTGGGTCGGCGAGGTCGTGAAGGGAATGCCACCGCCGCCTCTGCTGCTGCTGCTGCTGCTGCTGCTGCTGCTGCTTGAGGCCACGTGACTTTCCCTGAACAGCTGCTTCAATTTTCTACACCCTCCCATTCTAGCAGGACTGCTGCCTGGGTAGGCGGCGTGTCAATTTTATTATTTTCACATCGACAACCAGCCAAGGCGAGTTGCAAATGCGAATTTGACGCCTTGACTATTTGAAGACAAAAACTTGACGATATGAGGCTTGTTTGTACTTTTCGTTTATAAATGCTTGTTAGTAGACGTGTTTGGATCCACTTGCTGGCTTGTAAATACCAGTAATTAGGCCTTGTACACGTTTTGTTAAGGTCACGGTACCTTTTCAGCACAAATTCCTTCTGTTTATTTCCTTAACTGTTCTAAAATAATGGTCTAAATAGATTTCGCAAGGAAAGCTCGCAGATATAAAAAAGTTTAAAAAATTAACAGCAGTTAAATTCGACCTCTTCAAAGCTCCATAAACTGGACCTCTTCAAAGCATCATAAGCTGGACCTTTTCAAAGCTTCATAAGCTGGACCTCTTCAAAGCTTCATAAGCTGGACCTCTTCAAAGCATCATAAGCTGGACCTCTTCAAAGCTGCATAAGCTGGACCTCTTCAAAGCTTCATAAGCTGGACCTCTTCAAAGCATCATAAACTGGACCTCTTCAAAGCTTCATAAAATGGACCTCTTCAAAGCTTCATAAGCTGGACCTCTTCAAAGCTTCATAAGCTGGACCTCTTCAAAGCATCATAAGCTGGACCTCTTCAAAGCTTCATAAAATGGACCTCTTCAAAGCTTCATAAACTGGACCTCTTCAAAGCTTCATAAGCTGGACCTCTTCAAAGCTTCATAAGCTGGACCTCTTCAAAGCATCATAAGCTGGACCTCTTCAAAGCTTCATAAAATGGACCTCTTCAAATGAACAAAAATGTCTTCAAACAGTTTTCGCCAACCATGAAACTCGCAGAAGCGACTCCACCGTTAAGCACCTGTGGATTCACCGCGATGAAGATGGCCAGTGCTACGTGTTGCGTCACGAGAAGTTCGCCAGCGTGAGGCACATGATCGAGCGCTACCGGACCTGCCGCAGTCTCGGCATGCCGCTCGCCAGCTGCCCGAAGCCGGCTGACATCGAAGCCTTCCTGCGACTGCCCGAAGAGGACATTGAGCTGGGCTCTGAGTCCACTGATGGCACGGAGTCGCAGCTGACGGTGAGCTCTTGAGTCTAGCATGTGCTCAGATTCTGTCTTAGGGGAGGGGGTCGTCTCTCATGGCCGCAAACTGCATGGCCACAACAAACAATCTGCTTGATTTCAGATCAAATCAAGAATTTTCTATGCATCTTTGATGACTACATTTGATTAGCAAACTGACCCTAAATGATAAATATTTTATTAGAACAGACCTACAGCTTGATCTAGATGTCAGATGAAACAGTACTTTAACATATTTCTGTTCAGTTATCCCCTTCCATGTCTGCATGGGTGCTTCTGAAAACGGACCAGAAAGCTATTGCTAGCACACGGCGACCACAAATCTTTTCTTAGAATAGCGACCAGTTTCTTAGAATGTTCCCAAAACCGCTGACAAGAGAGCATTGGCGTGGGCACCTGCCCCAATCAATCAATTCCCAGTTTCTAACCTCTAGCAGGCTGAACTGGTTGGGGAATACACACGCGGGAACTTCCGTAACATTCCTGTCTCACGCTGCTTGGGGGTCATATTTTTTTTCTACGCTAGCAACGCTTTGGTATGATATTTTCAAATTACTAAACATCCAATGACTGTAAAACAATGGGCGATGCATTCCAGACATTTCACCAGGGTCGCTACGGCTCGGAGGCGATCACAGCTGTTGCTAGGCGACACAATTCTGGGGACATCACCGCCTGTCTAAGAAACGAGGCCTTTATTCTTATGTGAGCCATAGAGTTGACCACCATTGCTTTTTAATCAATTTAGTTATTAATTAATTCACGAATCAAACGAATCTCATCAGTCCCGTGAGTCCATGTCTCAAATGAGTCCTGGCATCACTCCCATGAGTGCATGACTCAAACGACTCTCATCAGTCCCGTGAGTCCATGTCTCAAATGAGTCCTGGCATCACTCCCATGAGTGCATGACTCAAACGACTCTCATCAGTCCCGTGAGTCCATGTCTCAAATGAGTCCTGGCATCACTCCCATGAGTACATGACTCAAACGACTCTCATCAGTCCCGTGAGTCCATGTCTCAAATGAGACCTGGCATCACTCCCATGAGTACATGACTCAAACGACTCTCATCAGTCCCGTGAGTCCATGTCTCAAATGAGACCTGGCATCACTCCCATGAGTACATGACTCAAACGACTCTCATCAGTCCCGTGAGTCCATGTCTCAAATGAGACCTGGCATCACTCCCATGAGTACATGACTCAAACGACTCTCATCAGTCTCGTGAGTCCATGTCTCAAATGAGACCTGGCATCACTCCCATGAGTACATGACTCAAACGACTCTCATCAGTCCCGTGAGTCCATGTCTCAAATGAGACCTGGCATCACTCCCATGAGTACATGACTCAAACGATTCTCATCAGTCCCGTGAGTCCATGTCTCAAATGAGACCTGGCATCACTCCAGGAGTACATGACTCAAACTAGTAAACCGGAAATTAAATTCAGGCGCCTCGACCACGCCAACGTTCTCCGTCTTCTGGGCCTCTATGCTCCATCCCAGAGCCGCTACTCGCTCATTGTTGAGCACATCAACTGCGGCAATCTGCGCCAGTTCCTGCTGCGTCAGGGCGACCGCCTCCTGCACGAATGGGAGATTCTGGTCAGCCTGGCGCACCAGGCAGCTTCTGGGCTCGCCTACTTGCACAGAAAGGGCATCCTGCACTGCGACCTGGTGGGTGACAGTTCCTGTTCTATTTAAATTTATTTCGATTTTAAACTTGATTTAAAAAGATATATGTAAGCATTTATGCGTTATAGTTAGAAGTCGTGTGCATCCATTTTATTCTATTTATAGTAAGTGTATACTAGCAAGTTTTGCCCCCCTTCGGGGAGCAGAAATACTTTTAATTCGTCTAGTACATACTTTTTAGCAGCTGAATTTACAGCTTTTTAAAGCTACAATGAACCCCCAGTTGACAATGATCCCCCCGTTGATGATGATCTCCCAGTTGATAATGATCCCACAGTTGACAATGATCCCCCAGTTGACAATGATCCCCCAGTTGACAATGATCCCCCAGTTGACAATGATCCCCCAGTTGACAATGATCCCCCAGTTGACAATGATCCCCCAGTTGACAATGACTCCCCAGTTGACAATGATCCCCCAGTTGACAATGATCCCCCAGTTGACAAAGATCCTCCAGTTAACAATGATCCCCCAGTTGATGATGACTCCCTATTGATGATGATCCCCAGTTAACAATGTTCCTCCAGTTGACAATGTTCCCCCAGTTGACAATGATCCCCTAGTTGATGATGATCACCCAGTTGACAATGAACCCCCAGTTGACAACGATCCACCAGTTGACAATGATCCCCCAGTTGACAATGATCCCCCAGTTGACAATGATCCCACAGTTGACAATGATCCCCAGTTGACAATGATCCCCCAGTTGACGATTATCCCCCAGTTTACCATGATCCCATTTTGATGATGACTCCCCAGTTGACGTTGATTTTTCAAACGCTGGGTAAGCCAAGATTCAAACTCAGATTTCGCCATGCTTTAAACCCTGGTGGGCTATGATATAAACTCTCGTTTTGCCATGATTTAGACTCTGGTTGACTATGATTCAAACTCTGGTTGGCTATGATTCCAACTCTGGTTTTGCAATGATTCAAGCTCTGGTTTAGCCATGATTCAAGCTCTGGTTTAGCCATGATTCAAACTCTGGTTTAGCCATGATTCAGACTCTGGTTTAGCCATGATTCAAACTCTGGTTTAGCCATGATTCAGACTCTGGTTTAGCCATGATTCAAACGCTGGTTTTAGCCATGATTCAGACTCTTGTTTAGCCATGATTCAGACTCTGGTTTAGCCATGATTCAGACTCTGGTTTAGCCATGATTCAGACTCTGGTTTAGCCATGATTCAGACTCTGGTTTAGCCATGATTCAGACTCTGGTTTAGCCATGATTCAAACTCTGGTTTAGCCATGATTCAGACTCTGGTTTAGCCATGATTCAAACGCTGGTTTTAGCCATGATTCAGACTCTGGTTTAGCCATGATTCAGACTCTGGTTTAGCCATGATTCAGACTCTGGTTTAGCCATGATTCAGACTCTGGTTTAGCCATGATTCAGACTCTGGTTTAGCCATGATTCAGACTCTGGTTTAGCCATGATTCAGACTCTGGTTTAGCCATGATTCAGACTCTGGTTTAGCCATGATTTAAATTCTGGTTAAGCCATGATTCAGACTCTGGTTTAGCCATGATTCAGACTCTGGTTTAGCCTTCGGGGAGCACTACTGGTCAGACAAAAAATATTGTGCAATGCAGAAGGACAAAACACACCTGAAAGCAAACAAAAACGAAAACCTATTTCGTTCCCCAGTTGATTCCCCAGTTGACAATGATCCCCCCAGTTGATGATGACTCCCAGTTGAAAATGATCTCCCAGTTGACAATGATCCCCCAGTTCACAATGATCCCCCAGATGATAATGAACCCCCAGTTGACAATGATCCCCCAGTTGACAATGATCCCCCAGTTTACCATGATCCCCTATTTGATGATTATTCCCCAGTTGACAATGAACCCCCAGTTGACAATGATCCCCCAGTTTACCATGATCCCCCAGTTGACGATTATCCCCCAGTTTACCATGATCCCCTATTTGATGATTATGCCCCAGTTGACAATGATCCTCCAGTTGACAATGATCCTCCAGTTGACAATAATCCCACAGTTTACCATGATCCCCTATTTGATGATATCTCCCCAGCTAACAATGTTCCCCAGTTGAATTTTTATATTAGCTGCTTTTGTAGAAAATTGATAAGAACAACATAGCTCAGGTTTACCCATGATTCAAACTCTGGTTTAGCCATGATTCAGACGCTGGTTTAGCCATGATTTAAACTCTGGTTTTGCCATGATTGAAACTCTGGTTTTGCCATGATTCAAACTCTGGTTTAGCCATGATTCAAACTCTGGTGTAGCCATGATTCAAACTCTGGTGTAGCCATGATTTAGTCTCTGGTTTAGCCATGATTTAAACTCTGGTTAAGCCATGATTCGGACTGGTTTAGCCATGATTAAAACTCTGGTTTAGCCATGATTGAAACTCTAGTTTTGCCATGATTCAGACTCTGGTTTAGCCATGATTCAAACTTTGGTTTAGCCATGGTTCAAACTCTGGTTTAGACATGATTCAAACTTTGGTTTAGCCATGATTCAAACTTTGGTTTAGCCATGATTCAGACTCTGGTTTAGCCATGATTCAAACTTTGGTTTAGCCATGATTCAAACTCTGGTTTAGCCATGGTTCAAACTCTGGTTTAGACATGATTCAGACTCTGGTTTAGCCATGATTCAGACGCTTGTTTAGCCATGATTCAAACTCTGGTTTAGCCATGATTCAGACTCTGGTTTAGCCATGATTCAGACGCTTGTTTTGCCATGATTCAGACTCTGGTTTAGCCATGATTCAAACTTTGGTTTAGCCATGGTTCAAACTCTGGTTTAGACATGATTCAGACTCTGGTTTAGCCATGATTCAGACGCTTGTTTAGCCATGATTCAAACTCTGGTTTAGCCATGATTCAGACGCTGGTTTAGCCATGATTCAAACTCTGGTTTAGCTATGATTCAAACTCTGGTTTTGCCATGATTAATTCAGACGCTTGTTTAGCTATGATTCAAACTCTGGTTTAGCCATGATTCAGACTCTGGTGTAGCCATGATTCAGACTCTGGTTTAGCCATGATTCAGACTCTGGTTTAGCCATGATTCAGACTCTAGTTTAGCCATGATTCAAACACTGGTTTAGCCATGATTAAGACGCTTGTTTAGCCATAATTCAAACTCTGGTTTAGCCATGATTGAAACTCTGGTTTAGCCATGATTGAAACTCTGGTTTAGCCATGATTGAAACTCTGGTTTAGCCATGATTGAAACTCTGGTTTTGCCATGATTCAGACTCTTGTTTAGCCATGATTCAAACTCTGGTTTAGCCGGTGTGCTATGATTTATGATATTTTATTTTCGAAATGAAAAAAATAAATTAAAATAATCTTCAATCACTACTGGCTGAAAATTTGTCTAAATGATTTGACGCAGTGCAGAATCGAACCCTAGCCTAGCCTAACCAATTCCTAGTGCCTACACATCGGCTATTCCGACTGTTGGTTAGTGGGTGCAGAAATCAGCCTTATAAAATGAATTCTCAAAGTTCTGGCTTTGTACAATGAAGTAAGAAAATAGAGTACACTCAGTCTCGCGGTTGGTTGTGTACATTTATTTCAAATTTGTCTCCAGAGTGCAGTCTTCTAACTCAGTCAGCGAGGGGGTGTTGCGCAATTTGACGATGCAATTCCAATTCAGCGGCAGTGAGTAAAATTCTCAATAGGCCAAGATGGTTTGACCTTTGAAAAATCATGTTTTTCGAATATTTAATCCCCTTAGCTATAAAGTTAAGCTTAATAAAAATACGTGTATAATTGTCCCCATATTTGGCATCTTTTGGTGAAGAAATGGTGAAAATCGGTTGAGCCGTTCGGGAGAAAATCAATTACAACCAACCAACCAACCAACCAACCAACCAACCATTTCATTTTTAGTATAGTGGACTAGCTGCCTTCGCTACCCTCTGGGTAGCCTCCCTTGAGTTCTTATCAGTGCCTTATCAAAATTGGCTCTGATGCAATCATTAAAATTGGCACTGGAGCCTCACTGTGCACAAGCTGAAAACAAGAATGCATTAGAAAAGCCTATTTAAAACAGTTTTTCGAATATTTAATCCCCTTGGCAATGAAATTAAGCTTAATAAAAATACGTGTACCGATTCCGGCCCATTTGTGATCTTTTGGCGAAGGAATTTTGAAAATCGGTTGAGCCGTTCGGGAGCTAGTCGATTGCAAACATACAAACATACAAACATACAAACAAGATTTTCATTTTTAGTATATTAGACTAGCTGCCTTCGCTACCCTCTGGGTAGCCTCACTGGAGTTCTTATCAGTTCGTTATCAAAACTGGCTCTGATGCAATCATAAAAATTGGCACTGGAGGCCTCACTGTGCACAAGCTGAAAACAAGAATGCATTAGAAAAGCCTATTTAAAACAGTTTTTCGAATATTTAATCCCCTTGGCAATGGAATTAAGCTTAATAAAAATACGTGTACCGATTCGGGACCAATTGTGATCTTTTAGCGAAGGAATTGCGAAAATCGGTTGAGCCGTTCGGGAGCTAGTCGATTGCAAACATACAAGCAAGCAAGCAAGCAAGCAAGATTTTCATTTTTAGTATATTAGATTCTTATAGTATTTTTTATGGCAACTGTACGTTCTTTAATTCTATTTATGGCAGATGTACATTCACTAGATCATACTATTTGGGATTCCCTCACTGGGGCTGCGTACATCGCTTGCACAGTTTGGCTGTCTGCCCCTCTTACCCAACCATGTACATTCTCCACTGTTCTTACTTCGTCTGATTCGTCTTGTAACCCACCTCAAAATCGATCGTTGCAAATATAAATATTGGAGCTTGGCAGTTAGCGGCCTAAGCCTTTTCGTCCACCACTAAATTGAGACTCTACACTATTTATAGCAGATGTACATTCATTAGTTTCTATTTATAGTAAATTTACAATATATTAATTAAATTAATTCAATGGCAGATGTACATTCACTATATACTATTTATAGTAGATGTACATTCATTAGATTCATTAGATTAGATTTAATAATTTTACATCCATTATATGTATCCAATCCGCCACCCTCCTCTCCTCTCCGTGAAAGACTTTGGAGAACTGCCTGCTAGAACGCACAGACAGATTCACAGTGAAGCTCGGCGGGCTGCTGTTCGCCAGATTCGAATCGGTGGAGCCGCCCACGCAGGTGCAACAGCTGTGGCGCCGCTGTTGTCGTGTTAACCCACCGTGTCCGGAGGCCTCTAAGACAACGGCGGCGGCGACTGCGGCAGCCGATGTGTGGGCGTTCGGCCTGCTGCTGTGGTCGGCTTTCACACTGGGCGGCGGCGGAGGCGGCGTCGGCAGGCAAAGACGTCGCGATCTGCTGGCCAGCGAGGGACTCAGCCTGGGCTGTGGCCTGCTACCCAGGGAGCTGGCCGGGTCACTGGAGCACCTGGTCCGCTCCTGCCTTTATGAGGTGAGTTGGCCACACTTGGCTGAGCTTCACGTCTTCTGCTTCTCGCGGCATCCAAGCAATTAAATTAACTGTAAATAGGTACAGCACTGGATTTCGGCACCAAGTCAGGGCAGATGTACACACTTGTGTGGGTGTATCCATGCGCGTGTGTACTGCTATCTTCTAAATGATGCGCCACCCCACAGCCAAAGTGGGAATCTAGAGTTTAGAACGTCGGACACATGAATTGAAGGTCGGGCGTTCGATTCCCGACTCCACTGGAGCTACGAGCGTTTGTGTCTCTTTGAAAGAAATTAACTCAGCATTGCCGTTGCTTCAGTTCGCCCTGGTGTTAACAATACGAAGACCTCGCTAGTCCCCCCCATGAATGATCCTTCCATAAAGGAAGGATTCATTAAGGGCAGCATCTTCTAAACTGTTTAATGCGGAAGATTTTGAAACTTGTACACAAAATTTGCCGCTTCCAGTTGCCCCAGCTGCGCATTTCGGCCGGCGAACTGGCAAAACAGCTGCGCGGCCTCATGGACCTGCGCAGCCGGCTCTGCGGCGACAGATACGGTGAGCTGGGGCTGTCTATGGCTTTCACTGTGGAAATTGTCTTTGCTTACTACTGCCGGCTAGTCAGTAGGATAGTGCGGATCAAAAACACTGAAGACAAATTGTGTCTCATTAGTCCTAAAGTCCGTGAGTCTCTTGAGTCCTTAAGTCTCTTGAGTCTCATGAGTCCTTAAGTCTCTTGTGTCCCATGAGTCCTTAAGTCTTTTGAGTCTCTTGTGTCTCATGAGTCCGTGAGTTTCTGAGTCCCTTGAGTCCGTTAGTCTCTTGTTGCTCGTTTTTGTACTTGAGTCTTGTCGGTCTCTCGTGGAAAACAAGGCTCATATTTTAACTCAAAACTTGTAGGCCCAGCGACAACCTACAGCAGTCTTGGCGCCGCCTTCAGCAGCTACGGCGCGCCCTCGCCCAGTCCGTCGTCGAACCAGATGCCGACCTCGTCCTCGGTGGACAGCATCGCCGTCAGCAGCAGCCATAACGCTTCAGTGGTCGCGTCGTCAACTGCAGCAGTGACAGCGTCACTAAAGCCGGTCAAAGACAAAAAGCGGCGCATGTTCTTTCGGTCAAAGAAGTGGAAATCTACGAACTTGCCGCGCTCCCAGACGGTGGACGCCACCGTCGGGTTTCAACCCGAGGCTGCCACGACGCCTGGGACATCAGCAACGGTGAGGCCTTCGACAACGGAGGCGAGTTCAAAGAGGCGCGGCCTGCGGCGCCTGTTCTGGCGCGGCAGTTCGCGTGGTGACAGCGGTACCCTATCGCCGTCGTCACCGATGCCGCAGACGCCGCAGACACCGACTGCTGGCAACTCACTGATGACAGCTGCGATGACAACCTCTGCGATGACAGCGTCGTCGTCTACTGCTGCTGCTGTTTCTGCTGGTGGACCTAATGGGGGAGATTTTGGGCTTTCGATGCTGAGATCGCAGAGCGACCACGAGATTGTTGGCGGCCAGTTTCTGAGCGGCCTGGCATCTCCGGGGTCCAGGAACGGTCACACTGCAAGACTGGGTCAGGTGAGATCAATCTGATATTTAATAAGAAATATTCTAATGATAAAAAGGAGATCGAGTCAGACTTCTTTAGTCATTCAGTCGAATATTTTAGTCGTTGAGTCCTTGAGTTCTTAAGTAATTGAGTCCTTGAATCATTGAGTCATTAAGCATTGAGTCCTTGAGTCCTTGAGTCCTCCAGCCCTTGAGTCCTTGAGCCCTTGAGTAATTGAGTCATTGAGTCATTAAGCATTGAGTCCTTGAGTCCTTGAGTCCTCCAGCCCTTGAGTCCTTGAGCCCTTGAGTAATTGAGTCATTGAGTCATTAAGCATTGAGTCCTTGAGTCCTTGAGTCCTCCAGCCCTTGAGTCCTTGAGCCCTTGAGTAATTGAGTCATTGAGTCATTGAGTCATTGAGTAATTGAGTCATCGAGTCCTTGAGTGCTTAGCAATCGTCCATCGCAACGTCCAGGTTCTCGAGTACATCCCAGGCGCCGATTCAATGACCTCCATGACATCTCAGCTAACCATGGGCAGTGGCGGCTTTAGCATCGGCTTCGACGACATCAACAACGGTGACTTAGGTGACGTAGGCAGCGGCGGGAATCGCTACGAGCGGCTGCTGGCTCAAATGCGGCAGCTGCGCGCCCGACACCAGGCTGAGCGGCAGTCAGGGCAGCAGCTGCGCCTCCGCCTCGAGGCCTGCGAGCTCCGCCTCGCCGACGCCGAAGCTGAGGCGCGCCGCTGGCGCCAGGAGGCCGCGCTGAATCGGCGCCAGGCAGCCGAGGCGGTCGAACAGCTGGAGGCCACCCGGGCCAACTATAAGCAGCTGCTCCAGGCGCACCCGCCGCCGCCGCTGCCTCCACCGCCGCCATCTCAAAACGTGCCTATGCCTCATCAGCAGCTGCTGCTGCCTGCGGAGCCGATTGGCTCTCACGACAGCGGCATCGGGCTGGGCCAATCAGAAAGCGGCTACGGACTGGCCAGGTGGGGCAGCGGGTCAGCGACCGCCGTCAAGTTGGCGGCCGTGACGAACGGCGCAGCCGGAGCCGCTGTCGACAGTCAGCGGCCGCCGAGGCCCCTACGATTTGCGGTTCCTCCGCCGCCATCACCGCAGCAGCCGCTGAATCAGCAGCAGCAGCAGCAGCAGCAGAATTCATTTATTCATCAGAGACTGCATTTCTATCAGCACCGTCAGCAGCAGCAGCAGCAGCAGCAGCAGCAGCAGCAGCAGCTGAGGCCACATTCAGAAGCCTGAAAATTCAGTATTTTATCTGCTCTATAGATCTTACCGTTCGACATTACTTTTTCCCGACTTGCAATTTGTACATTTTCACCTCTTCCCACAGGTCTATCTAGTGAGAAAATGAACTGCTATTCATCGTGTTAATTTTTGCTTTTCGCGTAGTTCCTTAATGTGAAAACTTTGAATGAAACTCACTTTGCCGCTTTAATTTGCTCTAAAATCAAGCTTGTGCTCGAAGTGTTTGCCTAATACACTCGTACTACTGCAAGTAGTGCAAATGATTCTACGGAAGCAGAATTCAAAACTAAAGCTTGTCTTCCTAAATCTTAACCGGAAGGTTCGATTGAATCCGCCTTTCGGATCTAATTGTGTGCGAGAAAGTTTTTCAAACGAGTATAAGAAGTACACGAAGCTACTCAAATTGGAAGTTAATCCAACTGAAGACTACTCAAACTGTGGAAACTACTCAAACTGTGGAAACTACTCAAACTGTGGAAACTACTCAAACTGTGGAAACTACTCAAACTGTGGAAACTACATAAACTGTGACAACTACTCAAACTGTGGAAACTACATAAACTGTGACAACTACTCAAACTGTGACAACTACTCAAACTGTGACAACTACTCAAACTGTGGAAACTACATAAACTGTGACAACTACTCAAACTGTGGAATCTACTCAAACTGGAAGTTAAACCAACTGAAGACTCAAACTGTGACAACTACTCAAACTGTGGAAACTACTCAAACTGTGGAAACTACTCAAACTGTGGAAACTACTCAAACTGTGGAAACTACTCAAACTGTAGAAACTACTCAAACTGTGGAAACTACTGAAACTGTGGAAACTACTCAAACTGTGGAAACTACTCAAACTGTGGAAACTACTCAAACTGTGGAAACTACTCAAACTGTGGAAACTACTCAAACTGTGGAAACTACTCAAACTGTGGAAACTACTCAAACTGTGGAAACTACTCAAACTGTGGAAACTACTCAAACTGTGGAAACTACTCAAACTGTGGAAACTACTCAAACTGTGGAAACTACTCAAACTGTGGAAACTACTCAAACTGTGGAAACTACTCAAACTGTAGAAACTACTCAAACTGTGGAAACTACTCAAACTGTGGAAACTACTCAAACTGTGGAAACTACTCAAACTGTGGAAACTACTCAAACTGTAGAAACTACTCAAACTGTGGAAACTACTCAAACTGTGGAAACTACTCAAACTGTGGAAACTACTCAAACTGTGGAAACTACTCAAACTGTGGAAACTACTCAAACTGTAGAAACTACTCAAACTGTGGAAACTACTCAAACTGTGGAAACTACTCAAACTGTGGAAACTACTCAAACTGTGGAAACTACTCAAACTGTGGAAACTACTCAAACTGTGGAAACTACTCAAACTGTAGAAACTACTCAAACTGTGGAAACTACTCAAACTGTGGAAACTACTCAAACTGTGGAAACTACTCAAACTGTGGAAACTACTCAAACTGGAAACTGCTCTAAAGGAGCATATACTGTAATGTCACACAATCAAAAGTGCAACTCTGATTGAAAGAAAATGAAAATCAAAGAGCAGGAATTTTCAAAGTGATCGTTTCCCGTTTAGTTCGCAGTTGATACAACTTTTGTTGCTTATTGGGAAAAACCTTATCTTCAATTGATGTGCATTCGAATTGTCTATTTTAGTGAAGCAATACGAAGGTTTGACTATTCAAAGCATAGCGAATTACTTTTCATCGTATGATCGCAAACAAACCGATTAGAACTCTTGTCTCGCATGGTTGCCTGGGAAGCGCGTGAAGTTTGAGTATGAGATTTTCATTAAAGAAACGCTTTTAGTCGGTGATTAAATAAAGTAGCAGAGGTTAGATTTTGAACAGGTTAATACTGACTCGGTAAGATGCCTCGTTTGCAGATCTTCCATGTGAAATATAAAGATAAAAAACAATATAGATAAAACAGAAACAATAGTAATAAATTATCAGAACAAATAAACAAAGGCTGCACTGATAATAAAACGACAGAAATTGCAAGGCACAAGCGGTAGTCTATGGTAATTTTTAACTGGCGAAAACTGAAATTCCATACCATAGATAGATTGGAGAAAAAAGAAAGGGAAAACTCGATTGCAAAACGTGATTTTTGGGGCCTAGAAGTGGTGTTGCCATAGCAACACATGGTGTATATAGAAGATAGAGCAGGCGGTGAGACAAGCGTAATATTTCTACTATTATTTTATTTAGTTACTAACAGTAATTGAGGCAATATTAAAGCACAAATTAGTTCATGGCCATGCACTTTCTCGTAAGCAGCTATAAAGCTAGAAGTTCCGCCAATCTGCACAGACAGCAGCTTTAATTTCTGTCAGTTACAAAACTGTTTGATTATTGATATGCGAGAAAAATAGCGAAACTGATTACGAGGTTCTAACTTCTTGAGAAAGTTTCGCCAAGTTCTATTATCTGTCTGTATCTTACTTTCAATGGGTTGACAAAAATATGAGATATAATTTTGGGCGACTTAAGTAATTTAAGTGATGTCCATTTTTTTAAATGTAATATAATTTCGTTTGACTACAATGGGCAGTAAAATAATCGGTCGATAAAGTTGATGGAGAAAAGGATCACGTGACACATTGTGCGTGTTTCTTCACTGTGTCCCGTGACATTAAAAATGTTGGGTGGGTCGTTCGCGTCGGATCACGTGACAAGTGGGTTGGTTGCCTCAATATAGTCACGTGCCATTTAAAACTGTTATTCAATTTGGCTCACAGTACGCAAAACAAAATTATCTGCCTTCCAGAGAACCAACCCTTTAATCTCTAATTAGCGAAAATGCCACTAAGGCAAATGTCAAATGTCTAATTGTAGGGTAACCGAATCGCAGTGTGAGCTGCTGGTTAGAGGAAGGCACAGATAAAAATAAATAAATAAAAAACAGCGACAGCGAAGACGAAAGTGAAGAAGACTCGGCGGGCGACAAAGGTTTCTTATTAGAAAAAAGAAAAGTACACATAGTGGAGTTGTGCTGTGAAATCTTTTCTGTTTTTAATAATCTTTGAGTAGTTTTTTCACTCGGCCGCTTCCACGGCATGTCCTCCCGCGTCGCCATTTTCGCCGAGTTCCACAGCCCGCGGGCCGCTTTCGGTGAGGATAACCTTGGACTTGGGCTGGATTCGCTCGTACTCAATGCCGTAAATTGGGCCCTTGTATAGGTCCTGACGCTCGCCGAAGCCGCGGTGGTCCTTCACGCGCTCGTACTGGCTGTACATCACGATCTTCGGCTGCAGTGTGAGCAATGTTGAGTCGTGCGATTCAAAAAAGCTTCATTCCACATTTTGTAACTTTGGGTTTCAAATGGGACAATTTGCGCTTACCGGAATTCCACCCAGCTTCTCCGACAACGGATCGCTGAAGAAAATTTTCGACTTCATCAAATATACTTGCTGTAAATTATTTTGAAATTAAGAGAATACTTTAAATACAGCAATCGCACTTACGGTGCAGTCTGGACCTTGCTGCTGGTTCCCTTCTGGCCGCTGAAATGGTAAACACAAATTAAGATTCTTTTGCGATCGGCCAGTTGACAATCCATGTAAACAACTAGCGTATTGTCTGGAAGGTGGCTCACCCCTTCTGCATCTGTCTGGCGCGCTCAGTCAGCTCAACCATCTGAAGAACCGGAGAATCGGTTTAAAGGACTTCAAAATGATAAAATCTGCTTAAACTGAAAACTGCGCCAAGTTCAACTATCCGCAGTATTCGCACTGTGTAAACTACTCAAACTGGAAACTACTCAAACTGCAAACTATACTCAAACAGAAAAATATGCTCAAACTGGAAACTATACTCAAACTGGAAACTATACTCAAACTGGAAACTATACTCAAACTGGAAACTATACTCAAACAGGAAAATATGCTCAAACTGGAAACTATACTCAAACAGGAAAATATGCTCAAACTGGAAACTATACTCAAACTGGAAACTACTCAAACTGGAAACTATACTCAAACTGGAAACTAGTCAAACTGCAAACTATACTCAAACTGGAAACTAGTCAAACTGGAAACTATACTCAAACTGGAAACTAGTCAAACTGCAAACTATACTCAAACTGGAAACTACTCAAACTGGAAACTATACTCAAACTGGAAACTAGTCAAACTGCAAACTATACTCAAACTGGAAACTAGTCAAACTGGAAACTATACTCAAACTGGAAACTAGTCAAACTGGAAACTATACTCAAACTGGAAACTAGTCAAACTGCAAACTATACTCAAACTGGAAACTACTCAAACTGGAAACTATACTCAAACTGGAAACTAGTCAAACTGCAAACTATACTCAAACTGGAAACTACTCAAACTGGAAGCTATACTCAAACTGGAAACTAGTCAAACTGCAAACTATACTCAAACTGGAAACTACTCAAACTGGAAGCTATACTCAAACTGGAAGCTACTCAAACTGGAAACTATACTCAAACTGGAAACTACTCAAACTGCAAACTATACTCAAACTAGAGGCAATTAGATTCTACTCAAACTGAGTTAACTACTCAAACGAGAAACTGTTTTACTCGTAAGCTGCTCAAGCTTCAAACTTCTCAAACTAGAAACGACTTTGAAGCTCAGGATTACAGTAGACAATAATGAAATCGTTACGCTAAGCGAACCTCCATGTTCTGCGACTTGAACCTCTGCTCAAGGTCGTACTTGTCGCCCTCGAGCGAGTAGATCTTGGCGAAAAGCTCCTTAGCTTTCTCCTGCAGTTGTGATTCGCCGAAGCCGTCGATGCCCAGCGGCTGAACCCGCTGCTCCAGGGCGGCCTTCTTCTCAGCGTCCAGCTGCTCCTTGGTCTTTCCCTGCTTGGCTTCGTCGGCTCCGGAGGCGCCAGTCTGCACGGAAGATGATCACGAGGTGAAAGCCCCGATGAAGGGAGGTGGAGGGTGGTTGATTTTGGAGTGTTGGGGTGCTCTCGTTTCCGATTGGCTGTGCGGCCTTACTTTCTACCCCTTACAGGCTCTTCGGTCATACAAATCGGTAGGGTGGTTGGCAGTAGGGTTGGCTTGGGCAGTGACTCCTTATAGGCTCTGTGACCTGCAAGACATGCAACCCCGAATTTCTTCATGCTTTCAACCCCAAACTGACCACCTCAATCCACGACTTATTTTTTCGCTGATTAGCGATATTGTTATTTGAATTTTGTTGGAACTATCTTTATTTAAATGCAGACCTTGTTTTAAGTAGACAATTATAGAACGGACGTTATACTAAAATATAGTTTTCAATGACTACACATAAAAACTTTGAGCAACAACTGACACCAGGGTGAATAATTGGCTCTTTTCCATAGTGCAAATATAAGTCGTGCAGTGCAGGCAAAGCACCCTGAGCAAGAAATCCGGTGGGGTTGAGCAATGATGTTCGATGTAAAGATGGTGCAGTTTTGGTTAAGTTTCTTTATCATCCGGATTTGGAATTGTGGTAGGGTAGGCTCTATATTTATGCATCTATTCAGCGGCCTCAAGAAACACACCGGCACAACCATCACCAAAATTCAACTTGTTAAAGCTTGATTGAAAAATATCGCGGAAAGTGGTTTAGTGCCAATCGCAGTAAAGGAAGACGCATTGATTGTTTTTCCAGCTAATCTCTCCATATACATTGAGACTTCAATTTGACCTCTAATTGAGTCACTGTGCTCTGATTGGCTGAGCCAAGTAGAAAGTGTTAATTTAAACTTTAGGCATGGGTTTTGAAGAGTGATAAGACATTTTCCACCAGAGCCAATGAGAGCACAGTGAAATTTAGACACAAATTTACACTCCAGCCAATGAGAGCACAGTGAAATTTAGACACAAATTTACATTCCAGCCAATGAGAGCACAGTGAAATTTAGACATAAATTTACATTCCAGCCAATGAGAGCACAGTGAAATTTAGACACAAATTTACATTCCAGCCAATGAGAGCACAGTGAAATTTAGACACAAATTTACATTCCAGCCAATGAGAGCACAATGAAGTTTTCTGTGGTTAAACTTTAGATGTGCATACTTGTATGTACAATTGGGCCTAATTTTTGAAATATAAAATTTAATGAATCCTTTTTTTGAGTCTTCTTAAATCTGTTACACACTGACACAGTTATATCTCACGCTTGGGAATATATTCCCACGCTAGGGAGGACTAATCTTAACCGATTGAGGGCTAAAGACCGTTAGACAGAACCCCTACTGTACGAATGGGGCACTACAAACCTAAATATTAAGAGTTTCCTATCGTACAAGCAGTACAACAACCCACAACACATTGTACGTTAGTGTGGTTGGCTTATTTAACATCCACTAATTATCCTATAAGTTCCGTGCACTTTTCATACTCTGTTGAGAACCATTTTTATTGATTAAATTAAAATAAGTAGAGCAGCGTGCAGCCCGCCTGAATAGATTCGGACACAAATTATTCTCCACAGACAGGTAACTCTACGAGTACAGTAGCCGGATTCCATAACACTATTATTCATTTACCTGCTTCTTGGTGTCAGCCTACAAATTGTGGTCGAAGAATATCATTTTAAGTATTTTATGATCTTTTCAAAAGCCACGTTTACTTCTCCCAAAATATTCTACCAACTCGCCATGAAAATCCAGAAACAATATGTATTCGCCATAGAGTTTTATACATGGCATTGGAAATGGCATGACATGACGTGGCATGGCATGGCATTGGAATGGCAATGGGTATTGGAAATAGCCCCGTGGTCATTCCCCTGGGGGAAATAGCGCTGTCTTTCTACTGTTAAGCCATAATTTGATCAAGAAGTAATTATACGAGTATATATATTGATTACAGTAACTATAAAAGTACAAAAGCATTTTAGACGATTAGAGTATCCTTACGTCCTGTCTGACTATTTTTCATAGATGAGGTCATAAAACTCTAATATATATTACTAGATCTATCAAATTAATCAGGTGCTAGAAGCAATCGACAGTGTCGAGCTCCAGCTCACCTCGCTGCCAGACTTCTTGCTGATGGTGAAGTTGCGCTGGCTCTGGCTCTTCGTCCTCTCCTCGGCCTCCTTCTTCTTCTTCTCCCGCTCCTCCTTCCGCTTGGCCTCCTCCTCGCGCTTGCGGCGCTGGCGCTCCTCCTGGACACAGTATTTAGTAGTTTAACAATCATGTTCTAAGCATACTACTTGCGCAGTTTCATCAGTAGCCATTTCTTGTTTTCATGAGTAAAAATAAAATGGAACGCGTTTTCCGCGGCTGGAGAGCTGAACTCTTGGTGATAAAGGGTGTAACTTCAATGTGTGACCAACTGTCACTCGCCAGACTCTCACACGAAGCATCTTAAGTTCTAGTCCGCATCATTATGGACTCACGCGTTTGAAACTTTATGCTAATAATTGAGTATGCTCAGAGAGGTTAGGGGAGGATCGAGCAGCATTGGCTCCTAGCTGGCTTCCAGTTACAGCCCCAGTTGCAAATTAATTTATTCCTAATAAAATGCAACTACGCTACTAATAGCAGGCAGTAGTCAGTAGCGCATAAATTTTCGCTCACCTCCTCGGCGCGCCTCTTCTGCTCCTCGACGGCGCGCAGCTCGGCCAGGCGCTTCTCCTCCTCGGCCCGCTCCTGCTTCCTCTGCTCCTGAAGGATTGTTGAAGGCGGCGCAGGCGGTGATAATCGCCATTTTCTCAACACTTAAAAACTTTGTGACGCTGCACACATCAATACTAAAAACCACTAGGAGTTGGACGGGAAACTACTACTTTCCTTAGAAAACGTTTAGGAGGCTGGTTTTCGCTGCACGAAAAGTGCACTACCAAGATGGGAAATTTTCATTTTTCTTACATTCAAATAGTGCAGATCTAAAGCTTTTCTATGAAGCTATAAATAGGGAAACAAATATCAAAAGATGAGCCTTTGATCCGCGCCTCCAATGAAACTAAATTTGGGAAAAACAGCCTCCTAAACGTTTTCTGAGAAACGAAGCTGCACGTCCTTCTACTCCTAGGGTCCTTGCATAGATACCGATGAAAAAGCTGCCATTTTTTGTTTAATTTTTGGTCTGCATCACAACTTATTGTTTATGTATCGAGACGACCTTTTTATTTAACCTTCTTCTTTAGCCTTCAAAAGAAACTTTGAAGATTGGTTGACCGAAACGGAAGCTAGCAGTGTTTTTTCGCTACTCACCCGCTTCGACCTGAGGTCGGAGATCTCGGTGGCCAGCCTCTCGCGTTCCTCCTTGCGCATCTCCTCGTACTCCTTCATCTCCTCCTCCATCTTGGCCATGCGCTTCTTCTTCTCCTCCTGGGATGTGAAAGTCGTGTTTTTAACTTAAATTCGATTTTCAAATTGGTGCCAAACTCGACAAATTTAAACAAAGCAAATAGCACTCACCTCCATGCGAATCTGAGCTTCATTGCGGCCGCTATCGTCTCTGCAAAGAAACAAATTGCAACCGATTGCTTTTCTATTCGATTAAGTCAGACGTACTCTGATTCAGCTCAATGATGTAGTAACATGCAATCCATGTATTGATGCAAAATAGATATACCAGGTTCATGAAAGATTAGTCGGGGCAGGGTTCTCTGCTCAAACCTTTTAACGCCGTCACCAAAAACATTGGCACCATGCAACTAATCATACTACTGCAGCAACAGCTCCGCAAAGTAGTATCATTTGCAAAAAGTTCACTTAGCAGTGTAATATTTAATCGGGTGCTGAAGCAAGCGTTCTTAGCGCTAGTAACTACTGGCATTGGCTGCGACTTTGAGGTGCACTGTGTCTATCACTCATTGGCGATGAAGCTTTTAACAGTA
This sequence comes from Macrostomum hystrix, assembly GCA_950097015.1. Classification (NCBI taxonomy): domain Eukaryota; kingdom Metazoa; phylum Platyhelminthes; family Macrostomidae; genus Macrostomum; species Macrostomum hystrix. The sequence goes on from CATNEN010000013.1 coordinate 825,408, forward strand.
GAAAGACCACTGGAGGTAGTTCATATACCCACATTTTCCTTGTTTCTGTATCTCCCAAAATGTTCTACCAATCGCAATTGAAACTCGAGAAAACGGGTCAAAATTTTCCGCTCTCTCCGATGGAACAACTTCCAGAATAACAAAACATCAGCATCGTCGAGATCCCCCCAGGGGGGGGGAAACGACGTGGTCTTTCCCAGGGGGGGGGAAACGACGTGGTCTTTCCCAGGGGGGCGGAAACGACGTGGTCTTTCCCAGGGGGGCGGAAACGACGTGGTCTTTCCCAGGGGGGGGAAACGACGTGGTCTTTCCCAGGGGGGGGGAAACGACGTGGTCTTTCCCAGGGGGCGGAAACGACGTGGTCTTTCCCAGGGGGGCGGAAACGACGTGGTCTTTCCCAGGGGGTGGGAAACGACGTGGTCTTTCCCAGGGGGGGGGAACGACGTGGTCTTTCCCAGGGGGGGGGAAACGACGTGGTCTTTCCCAGGGGGGCGGAAACGACGTGGTCTTTCCCAGGGGGGCGGAAACGACGTGGTCTTTCCCAGGGGGGGAAACGACGTGGTCTTTCCCAGGGGGGAAATGACGTGGTCTTCCCACTGTTAGTGATGATGACGAAACGATAGATGAACTGTGGCAGTTGGGGTGGCACAGATTGGCGCTTAGCGTTTTGGTTTGGGGGGCTGGGCTTGGCTTACTCAGCAAAGCTAGCACCCTGGTGGATCTGCTTTGGCTTTTCAGCTGGCGGCGGAGGCGGGGGCGGGGCCGCCTCCTCCTGCTGCTGCTCCTGCGGAGTCTCCTCAGCTGTCGTCTCTCTGCGCGCATTGTTTGTGTGCGTTTTATTTTGTTACGAAAACAAATAAAACTTCTTTCTTTCTGTAGCTCTTTATTGCCGAGTGGGCGGTCAAAATTCTCGAAGAGAAATAATATAGGATCCTATTATTCAGTCAAATAAGCTGTCCGGAAATTGCTGACAATCGTCTTCAATCATATTTCACTGATAAAAAGTAAATAGACAAAACTGATGATCAAAACAGGAGTTCTAGGAATAATTAAGGAAATTAACAAGCCAAACAATGAAATGTGATCGCATCGGAGTTCACCAGCCAGCCCTGGATGGTAACTCACTGGTGTTCCTCGTCAGACATGATTTGGCGGCTCCTCTATAGAGGCGAAATGACTTTGAAAGTTCCTTTAGATTGAAACTGCTGCTGCTGCTGCTGCTGCTGCTGCTGGCAAAGGATGTCAGAGGGGTTGGGCAGGCGGGCAAGAAGTAGCATTAGCCCGCCTCGACGCATTTATGGGGGACGGGACGCCAGGCGCCAACCCCAGCTCCGTCGAGTTTTTCTGCCTTCTGCAGCGTCGTGTCGTTATAGAAACTGCGCTTACCAAAGCGATCCCCGCGCACAGACATCGCATCCTCAGATCCCACAGCTTGCACCACATGAAATCCCCCAGCGATAGAATAACCTTATTTCTCTCTCTATCAGCAGGGCAGCCATTGTACAGCAGGGCAGCATTAGCATTTTAACATGCTTCAAATAGTTAGGGAGACAGAGAGAGAGGAAGGGGCGAGAACTCGATCGTTGGCCCCTCTCGGGGATGAGGGGAATTCTTGGGGAGCCAGGGAAGCGGTTCGATCGATACGGGGAGGCACCACCGACCCGGTGGGCATTGGGCTGGAAATGACACCGCAGGCAGAAGCCAAAATCAATGAATGCATTCGGCCCTGTATGGCGTATGATCTAAAAGGTGTCCGTACATACAGAAAAACGATTGCATAGGGCTTTCAACTCCCACACACACACGCACGCACACACTCACGCTAGACGAATAGTGCTTAGGTCAGGCCAGTAAACGCAACGACCAACCGCCCAACATTGGCATTTCAAGACTTCAGGGAAACCTTTACCAGCGAAGCCATTCTGATCCTAAAGCTTGAATGGAACGAGGGATTTGGGATAGCGAAAATGTCAGCAACTCCGATGCATTCGTGTCGAAATGCGCACTACAGTCGCGTGGTCTCCAAGTTGAACTGTGAATCCCCTTTTTTCTATAAAACGACGAAGCACTCTCGTGTATTGCTGCTGTTGGGCTGTGGACTTGAAAAATTATTTCGAACTTCAGGATGCTGGGCTGAAGTTTTTGTTCTTTTTACTGGATCAGTACAGCGTATCGATAAAAAAATAATGAAAAAATCAAGTTAAGTGTTTACTAAACTTTCAGATCAACCTGACATTGTTTCATTTCACATCCTGAAGTTCCAAATAAAGAATATCGATTTCAGTTTACAGTTGGCAGTTGTTTATCTCAGTTTATGGATTTCAGTTTACAGCTGGCTTTTGTTTATCTCAGTTAATCGATTTCAGTTTACAGCTGGCTGTTGTTTATCACAGTTTATGGATTTCATTTTACAGCTGGCTGTCGTTTTCTTACAGTTTATCGATTTCAGTTTACAGCTGGCAGTTGTTTATCACAGTTTATCGATTTCAGTTTACAGCTGGCATTTGTTTATCACAGTTTATGGATTTCAGTTTACAGCTGGCAGTTGTTTATCACAGTTTATGGATTTCAGTTTACAGTTTGCTATTGTTTATCACAGTTTATGGATTTCAGTTTACAGCTGGCTGTTGTTTATCACAGTTTATGGATTTTAGTTTACAGCTGGCAGTTGTTTATCCCAGTTTATCGATTTCATTTTACAGCTGGCTGTTGTTTATCACAGTTTATCGATTTCAGTTTACAGCTGGCTGTTGTTTATCACAGTTTATAGATTTCAGTTTACAGCTGGCTGTTGTTTATCTCAGTTTATAGATTTCAGTTTACAGCTGGCTGTCGTTTTTTTACAGTTTATCCATTTCAGTTTACAGCTGGCTGTTGTTTATCCAAGTTTATCGATTTCAGTTTACAGCTGGCTGTTGTTTATCACAGTTTATGGATTTCAGTTTACAGCTGGCAGTTGTTTATCACAGTTTATGGATTTCAGTTTACAGCTGGCAGTTGTTTATCCAAGTTTATCGATTTCAGTTTACAGCTGGCAGTTGTTTATCACAGTTTATGGATTTCAGTTTACAGCTGGCAGTTGTTTATCACAGTTTATAGATTTCAGTTTACAGCTGGCTGTTGTTTATCACAGTTTATAGATTTCAGTTTACAGCTGGCTGTTGTTTATCTCAGTTTATAGATTTCAGTTTACAGCTGGCTGTCGTTTTTTTACAGTTTATTCATTTCAGTTTACAGCTGGCTGTTGTTTATCCAAGTTTATCGATTTCAGTTTACAGCTGGCTGTTGTTTATCACAGTTTATCGATTTCAGTTTACAGCTGGCTGTTGTTTATCACAGTTTATGGATTTCAGTTTACAGCTGGCAGTTGTTTATCCAAGTTTATCGATTTCAGTTTACAGCTGGCAGTTGTTTATCACAGTTTATGGATTTCAGTTTACAGCTGGCAGTTGTTTATCACAGTTTATGGATTTCAGTTTACAGCTGGCAGTTGTTTATCACAGTTTATAGATTTCAGTTTACAGCTGGCAGTTGTTTATCACAGTTTATAGATTTCAGTTTACAGCTGGCAGTTGTTTATCACAGTTTATAGATTTCAGTTTACAGCTGGCTGTTGTTTATCACAGTTTATGGATTTCAGTTTACAGCTGGCAGTTGTTTATCACAGTTTATGGATTTCAGTTTACAGCTGGCTGTTGTTTTTTTACAGTTTATGGATTTCAGTTTAAAGCTGGCAGTTGTTTATCACAGTTTATCGATTTCAGTTTACAGCAGGATGTATTTTTTACAGTTTATCGATTTCAGTTTACAGCAGGATGTATTTTTTACAGTTTATCGATTTCAGTTTACAGCTGGCAGTTGTTTATCCAAGTTTATCTATTTCAGTTTACAGCTGGCTGTTGTTTATCACAGTTTATGAATTTCAGTTTACAGCTGGCAGTTGTTTATCTCAGTTTATGGATTTCAGTTTACAGCTGGCTGTCGTTTTTTTACAGTTTATCCATTTCAGTTTACAGCTGGCTGTTGTTTTTTACAGTTTATGGATTTCAGTTTAAAGCTGGCAGTTGTTTATCACAGTTTATCGATTTCAGTTTACAGCAGGATGTATTTTTTACAGTTTATCGATTTCAGTTTACAGCTGGCAGTTGTTTATCCAAGTTTATCGATTTAGTTTACAGCAGGATGTATTTTTTACAGTTTATCGATTCCTGTGTAATATCGATTCCGCAATATGTTTAGGCAAAAAATTCCAGTCAGTTCTGGAATTGAATAGAATTTATTTTCTTGGATTCTTGCTGCCTGTTGTATCAAATTTCACCTGGACACATGTCAAAGATAATTAAAGATCAAATTTCATCTTTAACAAACCCTTCAGGTTTTTTATTTCTGAATGACACGCTGTCGCGTATAAAAAGCTACCTTGCAAAACGTAGAATCTTGTTTGAATTACGATTTCATTTAGCTATAATATTTTCACTTTCCTACCGAACGCCCGACAACCCCAGATTTATCGATCGGCTTTGAAATTCTCTTCCTATTTCTCGAAAATCGCTGGAGTCTAGAAGCCTTCAGTCCAGCAACTTGGCGTGTAAGAACTGAGAAACGCATGAGAACTGAAAGCAAAAGAGTTTGCCATACGTCTCACTTCGAGTGCCAAAGTCGCTTTGAACAAAACGAAGGAAAGAAATAAAAAATCAACTGCCACAATAAGAGAGTGTGCTCACATTTCTCTTCTCCGATAACGCCCTTCTATAGGATTTTTGAGAGCTGCATTCCTTCTAGCAGTAGAAGCAGAGGAGGCTATAGAAAGGCAAAGAGCAGAGCAGACCAAGGCTGGGCGGTCAGCAATGGGCCAGTTCTATCGTCAGGAAGCCATTGCCTGGCTCTCCCTGCTAATCCTTGCCGTGCCCTCGTTAGGCCTCTTCTGCCTGCTGCTCTTGCACTTCCGCGGTCTGCTGAGAAGTCTGGACATCTGTCTGGCTGGCCTGATGCTGAGGAATGTGTTCTATTCGCTAGTGACTGTGCCCCTGTTGCTCTGCATGGTGTTTGGTGGAGTCCAATGGACGGTCGTTACCTGTCGGTTGCTGGTGTTCAGCTTGCACGCGCCTCTCTTAGTTTCGCTACTCGGCACAGCGTTTTTTGCAGTGGATAGACTGTTTCTGCTGCGCAAGGAGGGCGGCCCAGTCTATAACGGATGGGTGACTAATAAAGTGAAGCCGTTGATCATTATTAGCGGCTGGTCATGCGCCGCTTTCATCACTGGTGAGAAATGTTTTAGAAAGAATTTTACTGGGGCTCTCATTAGTAGCTATTGAACAGTGGAAAGCTATAAAGGCTATAAAAATCTATTTTTAGCTTTCTGTTGGCGGATTCTAATTGGTTGCTATTTTTAGCTTTTTGTTGGCGGTTTCTAATTTGTTGCTATTTTTAGTTTTTACTGGTGGATTTTAATTAGTTTTTATTTTTAGCTAATGACTACACTGATTCTAATTTGTGGAAACTTTGAGGGTCTATCCCGTAGCATCTATAACAATTAAGACCCGGATGAGAGATAGACATCAGAAAACAAGAGAAAAAAGTTTAATAGACACGTTTGCGATCTTTGCTAGACGTAAATTTGGAATTAAATGAAACTTTTAGCAGGAGCACAAAACTCAATCCAATATTTAGGCCTGGTGCCGATGAATCTGTGGACTCGAGTAACGCCCGATGCTAAGAACTCTGGCCCGCGCTGCCAATTCTTACCCAGCCAGCTGGACTTCACCTATTCAATGATTGTCTGCGCCTGCAACATCGCCTCCGCAGTGATCTGCGCCGCCTGCAGCCTTGACGGCTTTTTGCACCTGCGGCGGCCTCGCCACCCAGCTCAGGAGATGGTCACGCGCATCGTTGGCGGCAGCAAGAGCGTCGACGAAGGTTCCGACGACACCGGCGAAAGAGCATCAACAAAGCCAGGCCAGCAGCTGCGTCTGTCCGCCGAGTTCGACGCCAGAAAGCACGCCTGGGAGGCCTGGCGAGTCACGGCGACTGCCAACGCTGTGGCATTCTTCTTGAACCACCTGCCAATGCTGGTGAGCTTACCTGACTTACCTGCCGAATTCTGTGATCTTTCAAGGTCTTAATTATCCCGTCTAATGACAGTTCAATGGTATTCATAACCCCCGTTCTATGTCAGAATTCTAAAAATTAAGATTTTAAATCGATATAAAATTGTCATAAATTTTTCTGTAAGAAAAGTTTTTGTCAAATAAATCTGATTTGTCTACTTACAGTAGCGTTTGTGGAATCAACGCAATATAAATGTGTTGATTTTGAAGCCACAACAAATCGCCTGCAATAATTTGGCCATCCTACGTTTTTTAATATGTTTGCTGACTGTTTAGCAAGTAGAACTGAGTATATAAACTTGCCATCATCATCAACTTACAAAATTCAATCTGGTCATTAATAAATCATTTTCAGCCAAACTCGTACACTCAGCAAGGTTGCCTAAATTCACTTAGCCAGACGACCAGAGACGGTAGCTGAATTATGGGATAATTTTCCCAACTACAGCCCGCGTTGCATAATCGAATCGGGAAGGGGGTGGTGGGGGGGGCAGAGACCTGGTGACCCGTGAAGCAAAACAAGCAATCTGAGTTTCCATGTGGCCATGTGGTCCGAAACTACCTTGTCACACTGTGTGTTGCTGGGTTGCCATGGGATTAAAGAATTTCTAGCTCATTTCACCTGCTCAATACTGAAGCATCGATCCTCAGCAATGGAATCTGATGAAGTCTCGCGTGTGTTGCCAGTGTCAACAAGCGCTAGGCCTGTGTGAAACATGCTTTTTTGCAACCAATTTTTTTCTCTAGAAAGTTTCTTTGTGCATTTTTTCCGCCGGCATATCAACCCGTTTGGCACAATGTCAACAAACACTGAATTATTCTCTTCCAATACTTTAGTCTCATTTCCTGCGTTTGCCTCTCTATCTGTGGAACGTTTTTTAGGAGTTTATCCCCCGTTTTTCCTAGCGATAATGCGGGCTGGTTTGCGACGAGACACGGGGAGGGAGATGTGACAGGGGCAGGTGATGACAGGAGACCCTTAAACAATGTTTTGACAGTTTCCGCACTTTCTTTTTTCTTCTTTTTAGGTTCCTTCTTTTTTCTAGGTTTTTAACGTTGCCGAGGTCATTTATTATGATTTCTTTTAGGACCACCACCCGAACTAAAACAGGGGCCGACATTCGATCCGTTAGCCGAGTGTAAACAGCTGCCATTCGGCATTCCTCACAGCCGCATAGGCTTTGCCCGGATACAAATAAAACACACTAACTTTCACTTTGGGGTCAACGAGGGTCAGATTGAATTTGGGTCGCAAAGCACAATCGAATGAACTCCACAGATTTTGGACTTCTCGGCTCTGGTGGTCTGGCCCGATCGCAGCGGCTCCGAATACATCATACTGCTGTTGCTGGAGTCCATTGTGCTGCCTAATTCTCTCTGGGTGGTTGCCGTGCGGTATCGCCACGTTGTCAACAGGCGCTGTTCGAGAGGAGACAGTCGAAATGACGGTTGAGTACTGCTCAAATATGACCGATTCTATCAGTCCTCTGGTGGGATTTGAGAGACCGATTCTAACAGTCCTCTGATGGGATTTGAGAGACCGATTCTATCAGTCCTCTGATGGGATTTGAGAGGCCGATTCTAACAGTCCTCTGATGGGATTTGAGAGGCCGATTCTATCAGTCCTCTGATGGGATTTGAGAGGCCGATTCTATCAGTCCTCTGATGGGATTTGAGAGACCGATTTTATCAGTCCTCTGATGGGATTTGAGAGACCGATTCTATCAGTCCTCTGATGGGATTTGAGAGGCCGATTCTATCAGTCCTCTGATGGGATTTGAGAGACCGATTCTAACAGTCCTCTAATGGGATTTGAGAGGCCGATTCTAACAGTCCTCTGATGGGATTTGAGAGACCGATTCTATCAGTCCTCTGATGGGATTTGAGAGACCGATTCTATCAGTCCTCTGATGGGATTTGAGAGACCGATTCTATCAGTCCTCTGATGGGATTTGAGAGACCGATTCTATCAGTCCTCTGATTGGATTTGAGAGACCGATTCTAACAGTCCTCTGATGGGATTTGAGAGACCGATTCTATCAGTCCTCTGATGGGATTTGAGAGGCCGATTCTAACAGTCCTCTGATGGGATTTGAGAGGCCGATTCTATCAGTCCTCTGATGGGATTTGAGAGGCCGATTCTATCAGTCCTCTGATGGGATTTGAGAGACCGATTTTATCAGTCCTCTGATGGGATTTGAGAGACCGATTTTATCAGTCCTCTGATGGGATTTGAGAGACCGATTCTATCAGTCCTCTGATGGGATTTGAGAGACCGATTCTATCAGTCCTCTGATGGGATTTGAGAGACCGATTCTATCAGTCCTCTGATGGGATTTGAGAGACCGATTCTATCAGTCCTCTGATGGGATTTGAGAGACCGATTCTATCAGTCCTCTGATGGGATTTGAGAGACCGATTCTATCAGTCCTCTGATGGGATTTGAGAGACCGATTCTAACAGTCCTCTAATGGGATTTGAGAGACCGATTCTAACAGTCCTCTAATGGGATTTGAGAGACCGATTCTAACAGTCCTCTGATGGGATTTGAGAGACCGATTCTAACAGTCCTCTAATGGGATTTGAGAGGCCGATTCTAACAGTCCTCTGATGGGATTTGAGAGACCGATTCTATCAGTCCTCTGATGGGATTTGAGAGACCGATTCTATCAGTCCTCTGATGGGATTTGAGAGACCGATTCTATCAGTCCTCTGATGGGATTTGAGAGACCGATTCTATCAGTCCTCTGATGGGATTTGAGAGACCGATTCTATCAGTCCTCTGATGGGATTTGAGAGGCCGATTCTAACAGTCCTCTGATGGGATTTGAGAGGCCGATTCTATCAGTCCTCTGATGGGATTTGAGAGGCCGATTCTATCAGTCCTCTGATGGGATTTGAGAGACCGATTCTATCAGTCCTCTGATGGGATTTGAGAGGCCGATTCTATCAGTCCTCTGATGGGATTTGAGAGGCCGATTCTAACAGTCCTCTGATGGGATTTGAGAGACCGATTCTAACAGTCCTCTAATGGGATTTGAGAGACCGATTCTAACAGTCCCCTGATGGGATTTGAGAGGCCGATTCTAACAGTCCTCTGATGGGATTTGAGAGACCGATTCTAACAGTCCTCTGATGGGATTTGAGAGGCCGATTCTATCAGTCCTCTGATGGGATTTGAGAGACCGATTCTAACAGTCCTCTAATGGGATTTGAGAGGCCGATTCTAACAGTCCTCTGATGGGATTTGAGAGACCGATTCTAACAGTCCCCTGATGGGATTTGAGAGACCGATTCTATCAGTCCTCTGATGGGATTTGAGAGACCGATTCTATCAGTCCTCTGATGGGATTTGAGAGGCCGATTCTATCAGTCCTCTGATGGGATTTGAGAGGCCGATTCTATCAGTCCTCTGATGGGATTTGAGAGGCCGATTCTATCAGTCCTCTGATGGGATTTGAGAGACCGATTCTATCAGTCCTCTGATGGGATTTAAGAGACCGATTCTATCAGTCCTCTGATGGGATTTGAGAGGCCGATTCTATCAGTCCTCTGATGGGATTTGAGAGACCGATTCTATCAGTCCTCTGATGGGATTTGAGAGACCGATTTTATCAGTCCTCTAATGGGATTTGAGAGACCGATTCTAACAGTCCTCTGATGGGATTTGAGAGACCGATTCTAACAGTCCCCTGATGGGATTTGAGAGACCGATTCTAACAGTCCTCTGATGGGATTTGAGAGGCCGATTCTATCAGTCCTCTGATGGGATTTGAGAGGCCGATTCTATCAGTCCTCTGATGGATTTGAGAGGCCGATTCTATCAGTCCTCTGATGGGATTTGAGAGACCGATTCTAACAGTCCTCTAATGGGATTTGAGAGACCGATTCTAACAGTCCTCTAATGGGATTTGAGAGACCGATTCTAACAGTCCTCTGATGGGATTTGAGAGACCGATTCTAACAGTCCTCTAATGGGATTTGAGAGGCCGATTCTAACAGTCCTCTGATGGGATTTGAGAGACCGATTCTATCAGTCCTCTGATGGGATTTGAGAGACCGATTCTATCAGTCCTCTGATGGGATTTGAGAGACCGATTCTATCAGTCCTCTGATGGGATTTGAGAGACCGATTCTATCAGTCCTCTGATGGGATTTGAGAGACCGATTCTATCAGTCCTCTGATGGGATTTGAGAGGCCGATTCTAACAGTCCTCTGATGGGATTTGAGAGGCCGATTCTATCAGTCCTCTGATGGGATTTGAGAGGCCGATTCTATCAGTCCTCTGATGGGATTTGAGAGACCGATTCTATCAGTCCTCTGATGGGATTTGAGAGGCCGATTCTATCAGTCCTCTGATGGGATTTGAGAGGCCGATTCTAACAGTCCTCTGATGGGATTTGAGAGACCGATTCTAACAGTCCTCTAATGGGATTTGAGAGACCGATTCTAACAGTCCCCTGATGGGATTTGAGAGGCCGATTCTAACAGTCCTCTAATGGGATTTGAGAGGCCGATTCTAACAGTCCTCTGATGGGATTTGAGAGGCCGATTCTATCAGTCCTCTGATGGGATTTGAGAGACCGATTTTATCAGTCCTCTGATGGGATTTGAGAGACCGATTCTAACAGTCCCCTGATGGGATTTGAGAGGCCGATTCTAACAGTCCCCTGATGGGATTTGAGAGACCGATTCTATCAGTCCTCTGATGGGATTTGAGAGACCGATTCTATCAGTCCTCTGATGGGATTTGAGAGGCCGATTCTATCAGTCCTCTGATGGGATTTGAGAGGCCGATTCTATCAGTCCTCTGATGGGATTTGAGAGGCCGATTCTATCAGTCCTCTGATGGGATTTGAGAGACCGATTCTATCAGTCCTCTGATGGGATTTAAGAGACCGATTCTAACAGTCCTCTAATGGGATTTGAGAGGCCGATTCTAACAGTCCTCTGATGGGATTTGAGAGACCGATTCTATCAGTCCTCTGATGGGATTTGAGAGACCGATTTTATCAGTCCTCTAATGGGATTTGAGAGACCGATTCTAACAGTCCTCTGATGGGATTTGAGAGACCGATTCTAACAGTCCCCTGATGGGATTTGAGAGACCGATTCTAACAGTCCTCTGATGGGATTTGAGAGGCCGATTCTATCAGTCCTCTGATGGGATTTGAGAGGCCGATTCTATCAGTCCTCTGATGGATTTGAGAGGCCGATTCTATCAGTCCTCTGATGGGATTTGAGAGACAGATTCTAACGTCGGTTGATGAGATTTTTCATGCCTGGGATAAAAAGTTAAGCTTAGTTGTGACAGACTTACTTAGGAAGTCTATTTCATTTCCTTCCTGTTTCGTCAAGCAGTAATTTTCACGCTACTCAAAATTTTCCATTCCATCATCTCCCGCTACATCAAACGAATTTTCTAAGTTGCAAGGGTAACTTAATTACGCAAATTCATGGATAGGATCTCACCGAGGTTTATGCCTAGAAGCATAAGATAAACAAATATTATCCGCAATCAGATAATTGCACCTGCTATTAGGAGACTGTCTCGCGGCCAATCAAGCATGTTTAGACTAGCAGCTTTTAAAAGCAAAAAAACTGCAAACTCGTATAGCAACAAGCTCACCGAGTCATGACCTCACGGAGGCCTGACCTCCTCGTGTTCCAGATTTTGTTAATCTTGTTCTACATTCGCGCGAGAGGTGCCAGAGGGACTTGTAATGAATCAGGAAAGATGAAAAGATGAAAATATCATCCAATGCATCACAGAAACATTCTCTGAATCACAGAATCATTCAAAGCATCACAGAATCATTCAAAGCATCACAGAATCATTCAAAGCATCACAGAATCATTCAAAGCATCACAGAATCATTCAAAGCATCACAGAATCACGCAAAGCATCACAGAATCATTCAAAGCATCACAGGATCATTCAAAGCATCACAGAATCATTCAAAGCATCACAGAATCACTCAAAGCATCACAGAATCATTCAAAGCATCACAGAATCACTCAAAGCATCACAGAATCATTCAAAGCATCACAGAATCACTCAAAGCATCACAGAATCATTCAAAGCATCACAGAATCATTCAAAGCATCACAGAATCACTCAAAGCATCACAGAATCATTCAAAGCATCACAGAATCATTCAAAGCATCACAGAATCACTCAAAGCATCACAGAATCACGCAAAGCATCACAGAATCATTCAAAGCATCACAGGATCATTCAAAGCATCACAGAATCATTCAAAGCATCACAGAATCATTCAAAGCATCACAGAATCATTCAAAGCATCACAGAATCATTCAAAGCATCACAGAATCATTCAAAGCATCACAGAATCACGCAAAGCATCACAGAATCATTCAAAGCATCACAGGATCATTCAAAGCATCACAGAATCATTCAAAGCATCACAGAATCACTCAAAGCATCACAGAATCATTCAAAGCATCACAGAATCACTCAAAGCATCACAGAATCATTCAAAGCATCACAGAATCACTCAAAGCATCACAGAATCATTCAAAGCATCACAGAATCATTCAAAGCATCACAGAATCACTCAAAGCATCACAGAATCATTCAAAGCATCACAGAATCATTCAAAGCATCACAGAATCACTCAAAGCATCACAGAATCACTCAAAGCATCACAGAATCACCCAAAGCATCACAGAATCATTCAAAGCATCACAGAATCATTCAAAGCATCACAGAATCACTCAAAGCATCACAGAATCATTCAAAGCATCACAGAATCACTCAAAGCATCACAGAATCACTCAAAGCATCACAGAATCATTCAAAGCATCACAGAATCACTCAAAGCATCACAGAATCATTCAAAGCATCACAGAATCACTCAAAGCATCACAGAATCATTCAAAGCATCACAGAATCATTCAAAGCATCACAGAATCACTCAAAGCATCACAGAATCATTCAAAGCATCACAGAATCATTCAAAGCATCACAGAATCACTCAAAGCATCACAGAATCACTCAAAGCATCACAGAATCACCCAAAGCATCACAGAATCATTCAAAGCATCACAGAATCATTCAAAGCATCACAGAATCATTCAAAGCATCACAGAATCATTCAAAGCATCACAGAATCATTCAAAGCATCACAGAATCACCCAAAGCATCACAGAATCACTCAAAGCATCACAGAATCACCCAAAGCATCACAGAATCACTCAAAGCATCACAGAATCACTCAAAGCATCACAAAATCACTCAAAGCATCACAGAATCACTCAAAGCATCACAGAATCACTCAAAGCATCACAGAATCACTCAAAGCATCACAGAATCACCCAAAGCATCACAGAATCACCCAAAGCATCACAGAATCATTCACAATAGCTCGTATGCGCTAGGTTTAGCATCCTGGACCCCGGAAAGCATTCACAGCAGCTCTCTCACTCCCCGCAGATTTGTACTGCGCAATGCAGCAGTTCCAGAAGCGGTGCACCCTAATGGGGTCAGTTTATCGCGGCCAGCGCTCGGTCTCCTCGGCTGCGGCTTCCACGGCAAACTCTGCTGCGTCAGCGGCTGCCAGATCTGCTGGCTCGCATATTCAACAGAAGCTTCACCGAGCTCGCGCTGTGACAGCCGCTTCCAATCCCGTGTTCACAATGAACCCAGGTCGACCATTGTCGCTCAACATCAAAGAAGCCGCCCCATCCGTTGCCACCACGTCGAACAATGGCGATGCCGACGATTGCGCCGACACGGTCGCGGACGCCTACGACGCCAACCTGGAGACATCCGTCAGCGCCTGGAAGCCAGTCAGCGTCGGCGAGATCGTCCGAGCCCGCGTGCCGCCATCCCTGGCCACCCTGCCCGAGGACATCGACGTCGCCAATGGCGCGGATCCTTGGTCGACGACAAGCACAGACTTGGTGCAGCAGTTCGAGGACAGCTTCTTCATCGACGCCGTGATTGTCAGCTCGAGGAGCGACCCGGCCGGCTGGGCCGGCGGCGCCGGAGTCGACAGCTCCGGCCGCACGAGCCCGTCCGCCGGCGCCGCTAGCCTAAGCGACGATGTCGTCGGGAGCATCGACGATCGTGTAGAGCAAGACATCGACGGAGACTTCTATCTGAGCCCGGCGGAGATTCAGCAGATTGTCGCTCAGCGACGTCAGCGTCAGCTCGAAGAAGATCGCCGTATCGAAGCGATGAATTCGACCAGCCAGAGCAGCACGGAGCTCCGCGGTGACTGGCCAGGCGAAGACGACGCCGAAGGACCCGGGACTGTGACCGAAGGGCAGCTGAATGAGGCTTTTCTTTTCGGCGACGGAAATTTTGAGGACTTCGAACTGGCGGAAACGCCCGTGTCCGCTGTGCTGCCAGTCGATGAAGCGACGGAGCCGATGGACTCAACTAGGAGGAGCCTGAACCAGAAAAACAACTTCACTCAGGAGTTCGACGTGTTCCTGTGATCCCCATCCCAAAAATCCCGATCCAAAAATCCCGATCCAAAAATCCCGATCCAAAAATCCCGATCCAAAGAATCCCGATCCAAAGAATCCCCATCCCAAGGATCCCCATCCCAAGGATCCCCATTCCAAGGATCCCCATCCCAAAAATCCCGATCCAAAGAATCCCCATCCCAAGAATCCCCATCCCAAGGATCCCCATCCCAAGGATCCCCATCCCAAGGATCCCCATCCCAAGGATCCCCATCCCAAGGATCCCCATCCCAAGGATCCCCATCCCAAGGATCCCCATCCCAAGGATCCCCATCCCAAGGATCCCCATCCCAAGGATCCCCATCCCAAGGATCCCCATCCCAAGGATCCCCATCCCAAAAATCCCCATCCCAAGGATCCCGAGGTCATTGCAGCTGTCCATTATCCAGTATGTACAGAAAATATCATGACCTTTTTTGCCTAAATACTCAGCCGCTTGACGCCTTCCGACAATTATTTAATCATGCCGCTTAACAGTACGGTGCCAGAATGCATGCCTCAGGTATGATTTGAAAATCAACATTTTTTGTCTGACTTGTAAACGAGATTCCACCGCTGCTGCGTGATTTTCAATTGGCACAATAAATATATTATTTATCACATGGGGCTAATTTTCCTACCTTAAATAATTTATCCTTTATTAAAATTTTGAAATTCTGTGAGGCAATGCTCACTTTCACTGTGCCTTGGAGGTTGACTCTCATGAATACCCCCGATTATTATGTAGGTTCAGAATTGCTAACTCGTGTTTTGATTTTTCTGAAATAGCCCGTGATAGAAGTCTATCCATAGTTTCTGGCTGGGATTCCTGCTGTGCTTCTAGCTGCGATTCCAGCTACGATTCTAGCTGCGATTCTAGCTGCGATTCTAGCTACGATTCTAGCTGCGATTCTAGCTGCGATTCTAGCTACGATTCTAGCTGCGATTCTAGCTACGATTCTAGCTACGATTCTAGCTGCGATTCTAGCTGCGATTCTAGCTACGATTCTAGCTGCGATTCTAGCTACGATTCTAGCTGCGATTCTAGCTGTGATTCTAGCTGCGATTCTAGCTACGATTCTAGCTGCGATTCTAGCTGCGATTCTAGCTACGATTCTAGCTGCGATTCTAGCTACGATTCCTGGTACGATTCCTTCCATGCATCAAGCTACATCCCAGCTACGATTCTAGCTACGATTTCTGATACGATTCCTTCCGTGCTTCTAGCTACAACCCAGCTACGATTGTAGCTACGATTCTAGCAACTATTCTAGCTACGAATCCTGGTGCGATTCCTTCCGTGATTTGTGCTAAAACCCAGCTTCGATTCTAGCTACGATTCCAGCCTGATTTCAGCAACAATTTTCGGATAAAACGACAATTATTTCTCCGCTTCTAGCTAGGACTTGAGAGTTTGGGGACTGACTCATCGCACCTTGTTGAATCATGACTAAAAACCATTATCTAGCTGGTAAGCTCACATTACTGCGCCGACAAAGGTACGAAAAGTCTTACAGATCTGTTGTAAGACCTATCGATCACCTTGTTGATATTGATCTGAGCACACACACACACCGGAAGATGAGACGGCACGTGACTAAAAAGAATGTAGCTCGTATCTTTCAGTAGTAAATTTTTATCACAAAAGCGCAATCAGTTTTTTTGCTTGGCTTTTTGAGTAGATCATTGTGCTGGAGTTACACACAGTTCAATCGCAGAATTGTAAGTTGTGAGTTATGCGAACTGTGAATTTTTTTATAGTGAATTGTGTGAACGGTGAATTGTATGGATGGTGAATTCTGTGAATGGTGAATTGTGCAAATTGTGAATTAGGAATTGTCTAAATTGTGTATGAATTGCTTGAATTTTGGGAATTGTGTGAATTGTTAATTGTGAATTCTGTAAACTGTGAATAGTGTGAATTGTTCATAGTGAACTATGAACTATGAATGTGTGAATAGTGAATTTTGTGAATGGTGCAATGCAGAATGTGCCTGGCAGGAAGCTCTGGCTTAAAAAGGCTGCATTTGAAGCTTGCAGCCTCAGCTCCGACAGTTGCAGTTTTGCATTGCCGTGTTCTCTCGCCAAATTTAGTCGCTCATTGTTTCGCAGAGAAGCCAGCAAGCAGGAGAAACATTTGCTTTCTTGGAATGCGCTTCCAAAGTGGTCTGGCTACCCTCGCCAATTACGGATGGGAGATCCTCTCAGATGGGGATTTCAAAATCAATTGGGGTCTGGGGTGGGCAGGAACCGCAGAAATTCCTCGCCAAATTTCCCAAGGTCTTCGAATCCTTTCATTTCTCGTACCTTCGAGGCAAATTTGGCTTCTTATGTTTCCAGATCGGGTTTTAGAAGTGTGCGCGCGCGTGTGTGTGTTTTTCACTAATCCCCATCTCTTCTTTCACAATTCCGTTGATAAGACGCAAGAGGAGCTGCAGGCTGCACCACCCGTGTGACTCATTGCGACATCCCCTTCCCAACGTGTTGGGCTTCCCTACGCGGCATGGGAAGGATGAATGGGGCGCCCAGAGTCACACGTCAATGCGTCTTGGGAGATTTTGTGGCGAAATAGGATTCCCCACTTCTCGACATCTTGACGCTGGGCGATCGGGATTTGTCAGGGTGGAGAACCGCGCCCAGCAACAGCTCGAGGAGATCGGATAGGCCCTCAAATCTTCAATAGCTGCTCATGTCGCCTACCTTGGCTCTTTGGGGGTCTTGAAAACCGTCCTGAAATTTGTCTAGCGTATCGCACGACACGAGAACTTCTATTCATACAATTGCAGCTGTCATTTGGATGGGACAGAGTAAAATTGGATGACTTAAGCTCCAGGATCCCAACAATTCGTGGACACAAATCCCAGCGATCATGTGACCTTCGTTTTGCTACCTCCGTCTACAAACCATCTGAATCCCATCCATCAGACCCCATCCCTTGAATCTCATCCCTCAGACCCCATCCCTTGTATCCCATCCTCTGTATCCCATCCCCTGTATCCCATCCTCTGTATCCCATCCTCACTATCCCATCCTTTGTATCCCATCCTCTGTATCCCATCCTCAGTATCCCATCCTCTGTATCCCATCCTCACTATCCCATCCTTTGTATCCCATCCTCAGTATCTCATCTCCTGTATCCCATCCTCACTATCCCATCCTCTGTATCCCATCCTCAGTATCCCATTCTCAGTATCCCATTCTCAGTATCCCATCCTCTGTATCCCATCCTCAGTATCCCATTCTCAGTATATTATCCTCACTATCCCATCCTCTGTATCCTATCCTCTGTATCCCATCCTCTGTATCCCATCCTCTGTATCCCATCCCCTGTATCCCATCCTCTGTATCCCATCCCCTGTATCCCATCCCCTGTATCCCATCCCCAGTATCCCATCCTCTGTATCCCATCCTCTGTATCCCATCCCCTGTATCCCAGCCTCTGTATCCCATCCCCTGAATCCCATCCTCTGTATCCCATCCTCACTATCCCATCCTCTGTATCCCATCCTCTGTATCCCATCCCCTGTATCCCATCCTCTGTATCCCATCCTCTGTATCCCATCCCCTGTATCCCATCCTCAGTATCCCATTCTCAGTATATTATCCTCACTATCCCATCCTCTGTATCCTATCCTCTGTATCCCATCCTCTGTATCCCATCCTCTGTATCCCATCCCCTGTATCCCATCCTCTGTATCCCATCCCCTGTATCCCATCCCCTGTATCCCATCCCCAGTATCCCATCCTCTGTATCTCATCCTCTGTATCCCATCCCCTGTATCCCAGCCTCTGTATCCCATCCTCTGTATCCCATCCCCTGTATCCCATCCTCGGTATCCCATCTCATCGATCGCATCACTTCCCATCCCTTGAACCCCTGATCCTCTGGCCCAGCAACAGAGAAGAGGATAGGCGACACTTTGAGTTCTAGAATTCTGCAGATTATTTCTTTTCGCTTCTCCCCTTTCAGAAGCAGAAGCAGCTAGCAGAAGCTTTTAATTGGAAATTGTACTCTCAACACGACAAGTCGTTGGCGGTCGAAAAAAGACTGCTTCCAATTTCTGGGGCTGATTAACTCCCATGTCAAGGGGCTGCTTGTTGCTTGGGAAAAAAGCATGGCCAATGCCGTTCGGGACATCGTGCTCATCGCTTGTGTCATTCGGGTCACGGCATGTGTCATCTCTGAAATAATTTTAGCACGATGCCATCCCTGTCAGGAGAATTCTGAACCAGATGAAGGTTCGCTTTTAAATGGTCATGAAAATATGTCATTAGTTACATAGATACAGCCGTATAAACTGTGTGTTTACACGGGTAGTCGTAGCATGACAATTAGAAAACTGGCTTGAAAACCTTAGACTTCCCAACATCCTCAAACAAAATATCCTAAAAAAATAATAAAAAAATAAAAAAATATCAAACGCCCCGCAGACCTGAAGTGGGAAGCAAAATTCCCCACTCCCAAAATCCCAGACCTGAAGCTTCCCCAAACCCAACATCCCCTGACCTGAAACTTTCCCACTCTCAAAATCCCCAGACCTGAAACTTCCCCAAACCCAAAATCCCCACATCTGACACTTCTCCTCACCCAATATCCCCAGATCTGACACTTCTCTTCACCCAATATCCCCAGATCTGACACTTCTCCTCACCCAAAATCCCCAGATCTGAAACTTCCCACTCCTAAAATCCCCAGATCTGACACTTCTCCTCACCCAAAATCCCCAGACCTGAAACTTCCCCTCTCTTAAAATCCCCAGAACTGAAACTTCCCCTCTCTCAAAATCCCCAGACCTGAAGCTTCCCCACACCCAATATCCCAGATCTGACACTTCCCCACTACTAAGATCCCCAGATCTGACACTTCTCCTCACCCAAAATCCCCGGATCTGAAACTTCCCTACTCCTAAAATCCCCGGATCTGAAACTTCCCCACTCTCAAAATCCCCGGATCTGAAACTTCCCTACTCCTAAAATCCCCAGATCTGAAGCTTCCCCAAACCCAATATTCCCAGATCTGACACTTCTCCTCACCCACAATCCCCGGATCTGAAACTTCCCCACTCCTAAAATCCCCGGATCTGAAGCTTCCCTACTCATAAAATACCCGGATCTGAAACTTCCCCACTCCTAAAATCCCCAGATCTGACACTTCTCCTCACCCAAAATCCCCAGATCTGAAACTTCCCCACTCCTAAAATCCCCGGATCTGAAACTTCCCCACTCTCAAAATCCCCGGATCTGAAACTTCCCCACTCTCAAAATCCCCGGATCTGAAACTTCCCTACTCCTAAAATCCCCAGATCTGACATTTCTCCTCACCCAAAATCCCCAGACCTGAAGCTTCCCCAAACCCACAATCCCCGGATCTGAAGCTTCCCTACTCATAAAATACCCGGATCTGAAACTTCCCCACTCCTAAAATCCCCAGATCTGACACTTCTCCTCACCCAAAATCCCCAGATCTGAAACTTCCCCACTCCTAAAATCCCCGGATCTGAAACTTTCCCACTCTCAAAATCCCCGGATCTGAAACTTCCTCACTCTTAAAATCCCCAGATCTGACACTTCTCCTCACCCAAAATCCCCAGATCTGAAACTTCCCCACTCCTAAAATCCCCGGATCTGAAGCTTCCCTACTCCTAAAATCCCCGGATCTGAAACTTCCCCACTCTCAAAATCCCCGGATCTGAAACTTCCTCACTCTCAAAATCCCCGGATCTGAAACTTCCCTACTCCTAAAATCCCCAGATCTGACACTTCTCCTCACCCAAAATCCCCAGACCTGAAGCTTCCCCAAACCCACAATCCCCGGATCTGAAACTTCCCCACTCCTAAAATCCCCGGATCTGAAGCTTCCCTACTCATATAATACCCGGATCTGAAACTTCCCCACTCTCAAAATCCCCGGATCTGAAACTTCCCCACTCTTAAAATCCCCAGATCTGACACTTCTCCTCACCCAAAATCCCCAGATCTGAAACTTCCCCACTCCTAAAATCCCCGGATCTGAAGCTTCCCTACTCCTAAAATCCCCGGATCTGAAACTTCCCCACTCTCAAAATCCCCGGATCTGAAACTTCCCTACTCCTAAAATCCCCAGATCTGAAACTTCCCCCAAACCCAATATCCCTAGAAGAGCAAATTCTCAAAACCGGAAGAAAACCGGAAGATTAACAAAAAATTCAAAAGTTTCCCTAACAATGCTTTTTTCCTTAGCGAAACTTGGCAGTGAAGATTTAGTTGAAAATCACATTAAATAAATTAAAGTGTAAGCTGCGAAAAAAATTCCAATTAAAACAAAACTAATTGCCCACCCGTGGGTGGTAAATTAATTTCACACACGTCGCCATACGGATCCGAGTATGTCGCAAATGTATCTAATCCTCATGCCTCAGTGCTGTTAACAAGCTCCTGTTACAGCCACTCTGATTAGGCCAAAGAAGAAGTTTAATGAAACAAAATGATAGCGCTTAACTCCCTCACCTTCCTCCTTGGTTCGTCAGTCGTTCCAGATTTCAGACAATTGGATTTACCGGAGAGTAAATACTTACATCTTTTCTATTTTCTAATACGTAGGCTAGAAATATAATGAGATGGATGGTGTCCTGACTCAATGCAGTTATTGTGTAGCAGGTCCGTCACCAAGTGTTACCTATTTCAGGACATCAATACAATGCTGAGAGACTGCTGGGTCACTGAGAAATTCTTCCTGGAAATCTCAGTGTGGTAAATATCTAAGATTGTATTTCACCCCAACGATAATCTACTCCGTCAATATCAGTGATCCGCCCCTCGATTCCGCCCTCTCAATCTCAGAGATCAGCTCCTCATTTCCGCCCTCTCAGTCTCAGTGATCCGCTCCTCATTTCCACCCTATCAATCTCAGTGATACGCTCCTCATTTCCTCCCTCTCAGTCTCAGTGATCCGCTCCTCATTTCCACCCTATCAATCTCAGTGATCCGCCCCTTATTTCCGCCCTCTCAGTCTCAAAGATCCGCTCCTCATTTCCGCCCTCTCAGTCTCAAAGATCCGCTCCTCATTTCCTCCCTCTCAGTCTCAAAGATCCGCTCCTCATTTCCGCCCTCTCAGTCTCAAAGATCCGCTCCTCATTTCCTCCCTCTCAGTCTTAAAGATCCGCTCCTCATTTCCGCCCTCTCAGTCTCAAAGATCCGCTCCTCATTTCCTCCCTCTCAGTCTTAAAGATCCGCTCCTCATTTCCGCCCTCTCAGTCTCAAAGATCCGCTCCTCATTTCCTCCCTCTCAGTCTCAAAGATCCGCTCCTCATTTCCGCCCTCTCAGTCTCAAAGATCCGCTCCTCATTTCCTCCCTCTCAGTCTCAAAGATCCGCTCCTCATTTCCGCCCTCTCAGTCTCAAAGATCCGCTCCTCATTTCCTCCCTCTCAGTCTTAAAGATCCGCTCCTCATTTCCTCCCTCTCAGTCTCAAAGATCCGCTCCTCATTTCCTCCCTCTCAGTCTCAAAGATCCGCTCCTCATTTCCTCCCTCTCAGTCTCAAAGATCCGCTCCTCATTTCCTCCCTCTCAGTCTTAAAGATCCGCTCCTCATTTCCGCCCTCTCAGTCTCAAAGATCCGCTCCTCATTTCCTCCCTCTCAGTCTCAAAGATCCGCTCCTCCTTTCCGCCCTCCCTGTCTCAGAGATCTGCTCATTTCCGTCTTCTTTATCTTAAGGGGGCTTTTTCGTCCTGTCAGGTTCAACTGTTGAAGCACATGAGTATTTCAGTGTTTTACTTAAAATGAGTACTCAACCTTTCAGAGCACATCAAATCAACTGTGAGCTATTTTTATATTTCCGATTTTTCAAGCTTTTTATTGATAAAAAGGGCATGCGCCTTCGCAAATAAAGGACTCACGAATAATTAGCGGAAAGCAGAAGAAAAGCAACTTCCGTACTAAGAAATGTAACTTTGCCGCCAAAACTTCTAAGACAATGGTCAAATGGCCTTTAAGACAATGGATGATTAATTGACTAGTGCAGTGATTCGCAAGCAACAGTGCAAATATAAAACTATCATAAAACGCTTTCAATTCGTATCGCATATTTTTTACAAGTACAGTTTTGAGGAGAATAAATGATTTGTTTGACCGTGAAAAATCTTTACACTTGCTCAGTTACTCGTAGTTAAAACAAAAAAAAACAATGAATTGCAGAGCTCGCACGAGTAAGACTTGTAAACGAGATGCCGTTAATAGACAAATTGACAGAAGTAAGAAAACTGTTTTTAACGAGATTCCACGATCAATTCTTTCTACGAGCGTACATGGCTTAAAGAAACGTGTACAGAATAACACACTAATTTGGAATCTGCGGTGATAAGAATTTGACCAATTCAAGTGGCAACTGAGACTGTTCTGTTCTGTGCACAGGAGGTAAAGTTGCTTTCGCGTTTGTTATAATTTTAGTTGTGAAAAAACTGATTATTATGATTCCAAAACTCAACGGATTAGAGATGAAACTTCGATAAACAGCTGTCATCTTCTGAGTGAAACAGCAATTGTGCTCAGCAGCAGCATCAGCAGTAGCAGCGGCAGCTTTGGAGACGCGGCAGCAGAGTTCGTAGCTTTATCATCGGACATCAGCATTTTGAATCCGGCGTCGGAGGCTGAAGCTCCCGATGCCTGCGGTGAGCGGGAGCCGGCGGCGGCGGCGGCTGCGGCTGCGGCTCGCTCGCGACACGGCAGGCTGGGCTCGACAGCGTCAACCAGATATGGTCGACAGTCGGGTCCCAGACGCTGCTGGCAGCCGGGAGCGGCCAGTTTGGTAGCCGGAGGCGAGCAGGCGACTTCGCCGGTGTCGGCGTTGCTCCGGGAGCAGGTTAAGCAGGCGCTGCTGGCGAGTGGGGTCTCGGAGGCGAGGGTCCACAGGCCGGCCGAGCTGCCCAGCAAGACCCAGGCACAGCTGCTGACGTTGCCGGGCACCAGGTCGAGCTGGATCCAGGTGGCGTTGACTCGCCTGCCGCCCAGGATGCTGGCGAGCTGACGAGGTCCCTCCGGACAAACCGGCTCGCCGTCCTCGTACGGGCAGGGCCGCTCGGCGGCCAGGTAGGCGGTCAGGTGGAAGCGACAGTCCACGCCGAGCTGGTGCTGACACTTGCCGACAAGGCGCGGATCTAGTTCGGGCGCCGATGGTACGCTGGCCGTCCAGGAGCCGCCGCTGGGTCCGCCGGTGACGCGGACTCGCCGACATCCGCCAGAGCCGTCAGCGGCTTCGTCGCGCTCGTCGACATAGTCGGTAAAGTCACCACCGTCCAGAATCCAACGGCAGCCGTGCATGGCGGTGGCTGCCAGGCGGAGGCGCTGCTCGACGCGCCGACCGCCGAGGGTCTCTGCCATCAGGCGCGTCTCGTTGCCGACACCGCACCGGAACGTCGGCGCCACGGCGACTGCGGCGGCGGCGGCTGTCGTGGAGGCGACAACGAGGAGACAAGATATTATCAAAGAAGACATGATTGCTGGTATCCTGGGTGAAGCTGCACACGCCAAATCGGAAATCGAGCGTCGCGCCAGCTGCCCGGCTTGGCTTTATAACTCTGCCCCCCAGCCCCAGCTATCGGGCTGACTGGTGATGAGGAGGCGGGTGAGGACTTGGCGGGCGATTCCTATTGGCTGGGAGGTCTGCCTGGGCTTGAAGGTCCTGAAGCCAGCCCAGACTGTTGTCAATTTAAGGTGTGGCTGACGTGGGTAAGGGGGATTGTTGATTTTTTGTGTCGCTCTCCGCAGCCTAATTTCAGTTTTTTTTCTCTGTCCCACAAAGTAGGTTGGCTGGGCAGTGTGTTTACTATTTAATTTTGCAGCTTTCAATGTTGATTCGCATGCAATTGAATGAGGGCTTGTGTGTGTGTGAGAACAAAAATGTGTCGCGTTGTGTCAGACTGGCAGGCCCAACAACTTAAAAGGGTGAAATTTGCCCCCAAAAATATTCCCAAGCATTGTGAGTTTTGAGAGCCGGGCGCGAGGATGTTGCAAGTTACGTAAGGGGCGTCTTAGAGAGACGGTGAGAGGGTGAGCAGGGAGGGAGAGAATAGCGAAGGATTTTGTGAAGAACTGTGAGAACAGAGCGCGTCTATTGCATTGGGGGGGGAGGCGGGGTCCTTCCGTCTTCCGTCCTTGTCTCGGGGCCCCCTCGGAGGTCGGGGTCGCGGCGGGCGGATTCGTCGCACGTGACTTCCACCCCGGTGGGAGCTCCTGTGAAGACGCTCGGAGGTGGGTCAGTTCGCCCCAGACAGCCGGTTGAGTCGGGATGTAATGCTCAGAAAGTGGGATGGAGGCTGAGTTAATCGCCACTCAGCTCTCTCTGCAAGGAGTTCGAGGGTCAGGCCGTCTGAATGGCCAACGAATGGGGCTCCGGGCTCTTGGGATCTGGGGTCGGTGGGATTTAGACTGAAGAGATCCCTCATTTAGCGAACAGAGGACTGCTTGCATTAATAAGTAACAATCTGGTGGCAGTTCGTGTGAAACTCATTCTCGAAGACCATGGCTTGAAAATCAACGTATGGATCGATTTGCCTTATTTAGAAGATTTTATTTTTCTAGTGGGTAGCAGGCTCTTTGAGCCACTGAGGATTGGGGGACTGGGGATTGAGGATTGAGGAATCGGAGGATTTGGGGATTGGAGGATTGGAGGATTGGAGGATTGGAGCATTGGAGGATTGGGGGATTGGGGGGATTGGAGGATTGGAGGATTGGAGCATTGGAGCATTGGAGGATTGGGGGATTGGGGGGATTGGGGGATTGGAGGATTGGAGCATTGGAGGATTGGGGGATTGGGGGATTGGATGATTGGAGGATTGGAGAATTGGAGGATTGGAGGATTGAGGGGATTGGAGGATTGGAGGATTGGAGGATCGGAGAATTGGAGGATTGGAGGATTGAGGGGATTTGAGGATTGGAGGATTGGAGGATTGGAGGATTGGAGGATTGGAGGATTGGAGGATCAGGGGATTGAGGATGGGGGTGTTTGGAGGATTGGAGGATTGGAGGATTGGAGGATTGGAGGATTGAGGGGATTGGGGGATTGGGGGATTGGGGGATTGAGCATTCGGGGATTTAGAATTAGGGATTGAAGATTGGGGTATTGGATTCAAAACTAGATTTCGGTTTTAAAATTGTTTTAAATTTTCCTTGACTATTTATATTCAGCACAAGAATCGTGATGATATGAAAATTGAAGCTTTCAGAAAAACTTCCAACTGAGTCATAAAAATTCAATATGAACAACTCAAAGCCCAACTCAGCTCATAGCATTCAGTTTATAATAAAAACATTCAAAACCAGCCCGTAGCATGGATTACCTAGAATTATATAATCTGTCGCATAGCAACTAGCACCTATTAAGCATATATATAACATTTTGTCACCTGTCACAAATGTCACAACCTGTCAAACGATCAATTTCATAACAATTCTTAAAAGTTTTCAAGAGCAGAACAATAAAACTATTTCCGCTACGTTTCATATTTGAAACCGCATTCGAGAGGTTAAACCGGCTGCAACAAATGAGTGGCCAGTGAGAACAGGTTCAATTGACTCTGGGGTCTAATAAAATAACAGAAAATTGGCCAAAGTCACACAACCAACAGTTAAACTATATAGTCCCTGCATCCGCCACTTCACTCCTTTGAACTATGACACTCTCCAATATATGAAAACTTTGTGAGTATTTCTGAGCATGCTTTCTGAGCAGGAAGTGGCTCATTTAATGGCGCAAAAGTTTTGATCCCACTGTGCAAGATGAAATATTGGGTTGGCAATGGCCTTGAGATCATTCCGCTTCCTTCCTTCTTTCATCTTCTCAATCTTCCATTCATGCCGTGTCATATGGCCACAAAAGACAAAATCCTACTCTATCTTAGCTAGCTTTTCATTTTTCCCCATTCTCAACCTTCCAATAGAAAGATCCTTCCAATGATTGATAACTGGGATAGCCGGGAAATATCTTGGCCATATGTTGTTCTGTTGTGATTTCTGGTGATTATCAAAAGTAGATAATTCATTTATGAAATAAAATAGAAAAATCGTTTGTCACTTCATCATAGAATTTTAAGGTCATAATTCACAGTACTAACGTGAGGAGTCAGGGAGGTCGCGAGCTCTAATCTCGGAGGGCACGGCGGGCCTAGGAATAGATATTTCAGGGCATCCGAATGTCTTTGCAGATGTCTACAATGACTGTAATTACTATCCTTATATTTAAAGCGAGGAGTTAGTCAGGACTCGAACTTGGGACCTCATAATAGTAATAATAATAATTGCAGGAAGGCTGTGGGCAGTGCCACACTCACAAAGGTGTCTCTGGCATCTCTCCGCGGCTGCGCCCCAAATAAATGTGGCCTCGCCGTGGAATCGAACTTGAGGACCTTGGTGCCAGAGGCAAACACGTTAACCGCTCTGCCACCGACCCCCTCCAACTTGGGACCTCAGGATCCTAAATATAGTTTAGATTTTTTTCTAAGGGCCATGAAAAAATGCATTCTCAGGTCATGAACTCTCCTGTACTCAAAGATTAAAAGTCAACGAGTCTTGGCGTGACACACTGAAAGGGATATCACAAAGAGATGAAAAGATCCCAATTTTTTTGTCATCGTCGACACTGTAAAAAGTGAATCGACTGTATGAAGTAGAAGGGATATTATTTCTTGAGGAAAAATTCCTTATTCTTAAGATCCCAAAGTCCCACTAAGGAATAGGAGAAGAAGTCAAGGTATGCCTGCCGGAGGGAAATGAACTAATCTACATGGAAATGCGATTCTTACGTAACCACCGGACTGGGGTGGGCGGGACCAGCGGGCCGTGCAACTATTAGGGGAATAAATAGGCAATTGCTTGCCTCACCTGTCTCAGAATCCCAACGAAAAAAATCCCAATTGCTCAATTTTGCAGTACCCAGTGCCGTATTTGAAGCTTAGGCGCACTGATGAGGAAGTAAATTTGGTCGAGTTCCCACTCCCAAATGCACGATTCTATTGCATTACAGATTTCTAGCCGGCCCCACCAACTCAATCAGTTCAGAGTCTCATCCTGGCTGGTGACAAGCCCAGTGTTGTTCTAGAATAACTGCTCAATCTGATCAGTGCTGACGGCTCTAAAAGATTATTCATAACTTGCCTTGGTCTGAAATCGTCAAAGACAAAGTAGGCGATTCTCTGTAATCTCACTGATTAGTGAAACTGTCCGGACATTTTGGGGCCAGTGATCATGAAATTGCGATATGATGCAATCGTTATGGCGCCTTGATTCATGCTTTATGGAAATTTTGAGAACAAGATACAGCTATGTATGATGCTTCAGTAATGAGATGCCGGTTTCTGAATTTTGGGCAAAAAGTTATAAAAATATTATCCCAACTTCAAAAGTCTACAAAAAATTCTGTTAAGAATGGGATGGGATGTTTAATTAAGGATGGGATGTTTAATTAAGGATGGGATGTTTAATTAAGGATGGGATGTTTAGTTAAGGATGGGATGTTTAGTTAAGGATGGGATGTTTAATTAAGGATGGGATGTTTAATTAAGGATGGGATGTTTAATTAAGGATGGGATGTTTAATTAAGGATGGGATGTTTAATTAAGGATGGGATGTTTAATTAAGGATGGGATGTTTAATTAAGGATGGGATGTTTAGTTAAGGATGGGATGTTTAGTTAAGGATGGGATGTTTAGT
This sequence comes from Macrostomum hystrix, assembly GCA_950097015.1. Taxonomy (NCBI): domain Eukaryota; kingdom Metazoa; phylum Platyhelminthes; family Macrostomidae; genus Macrostomum; species Macrostomum hystrix. The sequence goes on from CATNEN010000013.1 coordinate 853,671, forward strand.
TAAGGATGGGATGTTTAGTTAAGGATGGGATGTTTAACTAAGGATGGGATGTTTAGTTAAGGATGGGATATTTAATTAAGGATGGGATGTTTAATTAAGGATGGGATATTTAATGAAGGATGGGATGTTTAATTAAGGATGGGATGTTTAATTAAGGATGGGATGTTTAGTTAAGGATGGGATGTTTAATGAAGGATGGGATGTTTAATGAAGGATGGGATGTTTAATTAAGGATGGGATATTTAGTTAAGGATGGGATGTTTAACTAAGGATGGGATGTTTAGTTAAGGATGGGATATTTAATTAAGGATGGGATGTTTAACTAAGGATGGGATGTTTAGTTAAGGATGGGATATTTAATTAAGGATGGGATGTTTAGTTAAGGATGGGATATTTAATTAAGGATGGGATGTTTAATTAAGGATGGGATATTTAATGAAGGATGGGATGTTTAATGAAGGATGGGATGTTTAATGAAGGATGGGATGTTTAATGAAGGATGGGATGTTTAATGAAGGATGGGATGTTTAATGAAGGATGGGATGTTTAATTAAGGATGGGAAATTGCATATTTTTTAGATCTATAGTTATAAGAAGGGCATGCACTGATATTCGAGGAGATGTGTAATTTTGGGATGGGATGTGGAACGAGCAATGGAATGTGTAGCTTGGGAGTATGGGATGTGGAAGTGGGCGAGTGGCAGAACGTTTAACGCGTTTGCCTCTCGCACCAAGGTCCCTGAGCTCGCTTGTGGGCTTGTCATACAATTTTCGCCCTTGAGGGCCAACCTCCAAGGCAAATTGTACACTGCCTGACGATGAGAAAGTCGGGGCAGATGTACTCACCTGTGCCTGCGTATGCCTGCGTACGGTATCTGTGTGCGTGTGTGCTCAGGAGTCAGCGAAATGGGCAGAATTGCCTCCTCACTGGCTGCAGGTCTAGTGTCACCAAAATGTTGTGCCACTGCCCGCAGCCCTCCTGCAAATGATGATTATTATTATTATGGGATGTGGATCTCGCGATGGAATTTCAAGCTCGTAATATGGTGCGGAGCTGTGGCATATTCTAATGATCGATCAAAGCCATATTTGAAGCCCTTATCCATATTTCATATCTAAACGGCCTCAAACTCAACTCCCAACTAGCAGATCAGTGAAAGTTAGCCTATAGATACGAGTATAGTGACTAGCCGGGCATGGAAGCACCTGTCTTAAGCTCTTCCACCCCAACAGCGGCCCCACTAAAAGAGAATAGCCGGCCAAGTCAGTTGGTCCCTGTTGTATTGGCATTACGTAACTCAAAGAAGACTGCTTTGCCAAATCGACTGGAGCGAAGGGCTTGGGAGAAAGCGAAACAGCGCCTCCTTGCTTGGCCCCTTTATCCTTTAAGAAGCCCCTACCTCCCAACCTCGTGGTTTTTCAAACACTAAAATATCCCAACAATTTAATAAAGAAAGTGAAGCAGGAAGACAATAGAGTGAAAAAGCAAAAGGCAGGAAGGGGTAGAAGAGAGAGAGAGACTTAAGCGTTAAACTTGTAGTTGGAGAGAAGGTTATAGTGAGTGAAATATCTGGCAATTTATGAATGCCGACTGTGGAAGTTCAGGCCTACTGAGCCATGGCAGCATGTGCTACCAAGTGGACTAGCCACGCCTCTAGAAGCAGTTTTTTTCTGCTTCCCCTAATCCCAACAGGCCGGGCGTAACGGGGAAGATTTTTTTCTTGAGCCTATTTATTCAACACCGAATTTTTTGTTAATTGTCAAACTGCTCTGCAACTAATTTTAACGAGATTGTATGTCAATCATGGCAAAAATGATTGATTTGACATTTAACACTGCGTTGGGTTTAATTTTTCTGAGTGTGAAAATTGCGATACACGCCTAGTTTTGTTGATGCTAATGTAATGTATCAAACTTGACAGGCCTTTAAAGTAATATAAAATTCATCTGATTTTCCTACCTGTGTCTCACCAGCTGTGGGTTATCCAAGTAAGTGTCGTGGGAATTTTCAATCTGGTTTGAACAAAACACACGTCGAGCCGCAGGGGTATTGACAACTGAAAAACTCATGCTTCGAAAATGCCGAAATGTGATAAAAGTTGGTCAGTTCCCGCTTGGTTGAGATAAACTGTGAACTATCGCCTTTGACGGCGAGACAAGTGGGCTAGGGGGGGGGATAGTCTGATCGATCCCATAGTTGAACGGATATCCCAATGTTCGCCTGAAGCAATAAATTATCCTAGAAAGGATTTCATGGCTTAGTTCACAAATAAGGCAATGAGCAGCTACAGTGCCTAGGCTACTTACGCAATGAGTAAATAGACACAGCAATGCACCCTAACCTAGCTCATTCTGACCACTAATTTGCTGAGTCCACAGCCGCTTCATCTGCTTGGACAGAACTGTCAGCCAGATAGTAAGTCAATGTAGCTATTTTTAAGTAAATCGAGTGCATGGATATTTAGGACAGACATGGGGATAATTTAGGTACTCACCTGATAGGCCTGACAAAATCATGGGATCTAGCTAGATATTTAGGAAATAAAGTTATGCAATCAATCTACCTGAGGGAGGGTGAGATCAATCCCCAAAATCCTATTCAGCTTCAATGGTGGAGAGGTTGGAGTGACCAATATAGAATGCTCCTTCATCAAATTAGGGACGAAAATGGGAATGGTCCAGGGAACTGTAAGGATATATAGAACCAAGAGGCACTGAAGCTGTTAGACTATTTCCTTTGTTTCAATGACACACAAGTGCCAGCGTGAGTGTGTTGACAGGTTCGAATGCAGGCTGGGGATATTGGGAGAGACAGTTTGAGAATGAAGTGTCAGTGTGACTCAGTCTTTGAGGCTTGTAAGCAGCAATTCGAGCGTATGCAATCTCATTAGCGACCCCTAGGCTGCCAACATTGGATGGAGTGATAAAGAACTGTGCTGGAGTGATACAGAACTGTGTTGGACTGATACAGAACTGTGTTGGACTGATACAGAACTGTGTTGGACTGATACAGAACTGTGTTGGACTGATACAGAACTGTGTTGGAGTGATACAGAACTGTGTTGACTGGAGTGACTGGAGTGACTGGAGTGACTGGAGGGATTGGAGTGATACAGAACTGTGTTGACTGGAGTGACTGAAGTGACTGGAGTGATACAGAACTGTGTTGGAGTGATACAGAACTGTGTTGACTGGAGTGACTGGAGTGACTGGAGTGACTGGAGGGATTGGAGTGATACAGAACTGTGTTGACTGGAGTGACTGAAGTGACTGGAGTGATACAGAACTGTGTTGAATGGAGTGACTGGAGTGACTGGAGTGATACAGAACTGTGTTGACTGGAGTGCTGGAGTGACTGGAGTGATACAGAACTGTGTTGACTGGAGTGACTGGAGTGACTGGAGTGATACAGAACTGTGTTGACTGGAGTGCTGGAGTGACTGGAGTGATACAGAACTGTGTTGACTGGAGTGACTGGAGTGACTGGAGTGATACAGAACTGTGTTGACTGGAGTGACTGGAGTGATTGGAGTGATACAGAACTGTGTTGACTGGAGTGACTGGAGTGATACAGAACTGTGTTGACTGGAGTGACTGAAGTGACTGGAGTGATACAGAACTGTGTTGAATGGAGTGACTGGAGTGACTGGAGTGATACAGAACTGTGTTGACTGGAGTGCTGGAGTGACTGGAGTGATACAGAACTGTGTTGACTGGAGTGACTGGAGTGACTGGAGTGATACAGAACTGTGTTGACTGGAGTGCTGGAGTGACTGGAGTGATACAGAACTGTGTTGACTGGAGTGACTGGAGTGACTGGAGTGATACAGAACTGTGTTGACTGGAGTGACTGGAGTGATTGGAGTGATACAGAACTGTGTTGACTGGAGTGACTGGAGTGATACAGAACTGTGTTGACTGGAGTGACTGGAGTGATTGGAGTGATACAGAACTGTGTTGACTGGAGTGACTGGAGTGATTGGAGTGATACAGAACTGTGTTGACTGGAGTGACTGGAGTGATTGGAGTGATACAGAACTGTGTTGACTGGAGTGACTGGAGTGACTGGAGTGACGAGTGACTGGAGTGACTGGAGTGACTGGAGTGATACAGAACTGTGTTGACTGGCGCTGTTTGCCATGGCTTTAAACAGTTTGCTATCCTATATTCGTATGGACGATTACGAAATGTTACAAACACCCAATATTTTAACACGATACAATATTGGCCTTAAGTTTAAAGAGGCCTTTATTTAAGCTTCGGTTATAAAAAATGTTCTTTTTTGTAACTGAAACTTTTTTGCCACATTTTCCAGTGCAAACGAAACTATGACAGAGGGTTGTTGCCACGCTCAATAGGTTTGATAAGCTGGGGCAGTGTGTGGGACGCCCATCAGCTATGGGCACATCCCGTGTTTGCTCACAGTTTGAGTAGGCTAGGCTCACACTGAGCTGGTATTGCGTCATGAGCCCGGGTGTAAATGACACAAACATCATTGGGCATTGAGCGCTGTCGAGTCGGTTTTTAAAACTAATGCGGCTGCTTGTTAGTCGCGGTAGGGACAAGAGGTCTCAGCGGATTCTCAAGTGGCTCACATCCCAAACGCAATGGAGAAGTGACAGATGCGACACTCGGGCTATCACTTTAGCGTGAGCAACAACACACCCTCCGTGTCTTTAATGCTCACATCTAGCTCCCTGTGTAGCATTGTCCACGACTTGCGATAATGATGAAATGTGAGAAATGTCACTGCTCAGGAATCCTGCACCCGTGAATTCCCGACTCTTCGTCTATTCAATACCAATCTAGGGAGATTTCGATATGGAGAATTCCTCCAGAGATGGGAGGTTGGGGTCTAATGCGCTTGCATTATGCACCGAGGTCCCTGAGCTCGATTCCGCGGCGAAGCCACACTCATTTGGGGCGCAGCTGCGGAGAGAAGGCTTGGGGATAAAGGGATGATTGGAGATGGGATAATGGAAGATCAGACTGTCTCTGATGGGATAATGGGAAGATTGGAGTGTCTCTGATGGGATAATGGGAAGAATGGAGTGTCTCTGATGGGATAATGGGAAGATTGGAGTGTCTCTGATGGGATAATGGGAAGAGTGGAGTGTCTCTGATGGGATAATGGGAAGAGTGGAGTGTCTCTGATGGGATAATGGGAAGATTGGAGTGTCTCTGATGGGATAATGGGAAGAATGGAGTGTCTCTGATGGGATAATGGGAAGAGTGGAGTGTCTCTGATGGGATAATGGGAAGAGTGGAGTGTCTCTGATGGGATAATGGGAAGATTGGAGTGTCTCTGATGGGATAATGGGAAGAATGGAGTGTCTCTGATGGGATAATGGGAAGAGTGGAGTGTCTCTGATGGGATAATGGGAAGAGTGGAGTGTCTCTGATGGGATAATGGGAAGATTGGAGTGTCTCTGATGGGATAATGGGAAGAGTGGAGTGTCTCTGATGGGATAATGGGAAGAATGGAGTGTCTCTGATGGGATAATGGGAAGATTGGAGTGTCTCTGATGGGATTATGGGAAGAATGGAGTGTCTCTGATGGGATAATGGGAAGAGTGGAGTGTCTCTGATGGGATAATGGGAAGAGTGGAGTGTCTCTGATGGGATGATGGGAAGATTGGAGTGTCTCTGATGGGATAATGGGAAGAGTGGAGTGTCTCTGATGGGATAATGGGAAGAATGGAGTGTCTCTGATGGGATAATGGGAAGAGTGGAGTGTCTCTGATGGGATAATGGGAAGAGTGGAGTGTCTCTGATGGGATGATGGGAAGATTGGAGTGTCTCTGATGGGATAATGGGAAGAGTGGAGTGTCTCTGATGGGATGATGGGAAGAGTGGAGTGTCTCTGATGGGATGATGGGAAGATTGGAGTGTCTCTGATGGGATAATGGGAAGATTGGAGTGTCTCTGATGGGATAATGGGAAGATTGGAGTGTCTCTGATGGGATAATGGGAAGAGTGGCGTGTCTCTGATGGGATAATGGGAAGATTGGAGTATCTCTGATGTGATAATGGGAAGAGTGGATTGTCTCTGATGGGATGATGGGAAGATTGGAGTGTCTCTGATGGGATAATGGGAAGACCAGACGGTGTCTGATGTGGCTTCTCGTGCAATTTACGCCACAGAGTGCCAACCTCCAAGGCACAGTGAAAGTGCGCACTGCCTGACGATAGTCCGGGCAGATGTATACTCCTGTGTGAGTGTGTGCTCAGGAGTCAGCGAAATGGGCAGAATTGCCTTCTCGATGGCTGCGGGTCTAGTGTCAGCAAATAATGTGCCATTGCCCGCAGCCCTGCTAGGAATAATCATAAATTATATTTAGTATTCATTTGCAAATTAATTTGCTATCCCTCTTCAGCTCTTATATTTACATAGCATCTTCTTGAGTTGCAAGTGTACTAGCTAAGCCTAAAAAGTGTTTTTATTGTCGGACTCATAAAAAACTGGAGCAAACATCAAACACTGCCGGCTGAGACGCCCGGAACATCTGGCTATAGAGGAGAAAGTTTTGGGGATTTGCCTGTGATCCAGGCTCAACTCACTATGGGGAGGAGGGGTGTAGTCGGCAATCGGTGAGGCGTTATGGACAGACTCGAAGGGGATAAAAATCCTCTCAGACTGGCGAGTGGGATGTGAAATATGGCTGGTTTATGATCCCGCTAGACTCATATCCTGCCCCACTTCCCCGGCCTTTCTTAAGGGTTATGACACAAGGAAGAAAGTGAGCAGCCTGAGCATTAGGGAGAGTCTGTTGATCCATCTTCCCGGGATCGCATGAGCAGAAAAATTCGCAGCCTGGGCTTCAATTTCCTAGCTCAATCTGGTACAGGCAAAGGGTGCTGCTTTGAGTTTGGAGATCGTTGCTAATGTAATCACTGCCTGTGCGCTGCGGGGGAAAATCCGGAAAACATTTTCTCCCCAATATTGCCAAGGGGATATTGGTTAGCCATATAGGCTGGCAAATGTAGCAAAGTGTCAAATTCTTACAGGCCATGCACGCGCAGCTTCCCCATGGCAAACGATAAATGGTTCAAGAATTTTGGCAAGCAGAAAAAATCGAAATTGCGACGCAACTTGAATGTGGAATTTTTTTCAGAAACGAAGCATGGACTGTTTGCCCTGGATTCCAGGAATCCGCGTGAATTCGGCTATCTATATGCAGGTCTTTGTCCAAAAGCATATTGTATATGCATATATAGGTGTGTTTGTTATCCCGGTATTGTGGGATATTTCGCATGTTGGCACAGCGGGCGGTTGTCAGAATTCAACTTGGCCTAAATAGCAATGCTAGAGTGATAAAAAATGCATCAAAGGCTAATTTATGGAGACACACTCACATCAACCATCAAGGAGGTCAGGTCAATAGTGCGAAACAAAGACCTAGGTGACAGACGGACGTTTAAACTTTCGATTCCATGCAGAACTTTTTATTATTTCAGAAGACAAACAGAACCATTGTTTTGCTGCCTGCGCACAATGAGCTAGGGTTAAGGTTAAGGAAAACTATAGACTTAAAAGTGACACTGCACAAAAATCACCCCAAATTCTCCCATTATCCCATCAGAGACACTCCATTCTTCCCATTATCCCATCAGAGACACTCCACTCTTCCCATTATCCCATCAGAGACACTCCAATCTTCCCATTATCCCATCAGAGACACTCCACTCTTCCCATTATCCCATCAGAGACACTCCACTCTTCCCATTATCCCATCAGAGACACTCCAATCTTCCCATTATCCCATCAGAGACAGTCTGATCCTCCCATTATCCCATCAGAGACACTCCAATCTTCACATTATCCCATCAGAGACAGTCTGATCCTCCCATTATCCCATCAGAGACACTCTACTCTTCCCATTATCCCATCAGAGATACTCCACTCTTCCCATTATCCCATAGAGACACTCCAATCTTCCCATTATCCCATCAGAGACACTCCAATCTTCTCATTATCCCATCAGAGACACTCCAATCTTCCCATTATCCCATCAGAGACACTCCAATCTTCCCATTATCCCATCAGAGACACTCCAATCTTCTCATTATCCCATCAGAGACACTCCAATCTTCTCATTATCCCATCAGAGACACTCCAATCTTCTCATTATCCCATCAGAGACACTCCAATCTTCTCATTATCCCATCAGAGACACTCCAATCTTCCCATTATCCCATCAGAGACACTCCAATCTTCTCATTATCCCATCAGAGACACTCCAATCTTCCCATTATCCCATCAGAGACTCTCAAATCTCCCCATTATCCCATCAGAGACACCCCAAATTCTCCCATTATCCCATCAGAGACACTCCATTCTTCCCATTATCCCATCAGAGACACTCCACTCTTCCCATTATCCCATCAGAGACACTCCAATCTTCCCATTATCCCATCAGAGACACTCCACTCTTCCCATCATCCCATCAGAGACACTGCAATCTTCCCATTATCCCATCAGAGACACTCCAATCTTCCCATTATCCCATCAGAGACACTCCAATCTTCCCATTATCCCATCAGAAGACACTCCAATCTTCCCATTATCCCATCAGAGACACTCCACTCTTCCCATCATCCCATCAGAGACACTCCAATCTTCCCATTATCCCATCAGAGACACTGCAATCTTCCCATTATCCCATCAGAGACACTCCAATCTTCCCATTATCCCATCAGAGACACTCCAATCTTCCCATAATCCCATCAGAGACACTCCACTCTTCCCATTATCCCATCAGAGACACTGCAATCTTCCCATTATCCCATCAGAGACACTCCAATCTTCCCATTATCCCATCAGAGACACTCCAATCTTCCCATTATCCCATCAGAAGACACTGCAATCTTCCCATTATCCCATCAGAGACACTGCAATCTTCCCATTATCCCATCAGAGACACTCCAATCTTCCCATTATCCCATCAGAGACACTCCACTCTTCCCATTATCCCATCAGAGACACTCCACTCTTCCCATTATCCCATCAGAGACACTCCACTCTTCCCATTATCCCATCAGAGACACTCCAATCTTCCCATTATCCCATCAGAGACACTCCACTCTCCCCATTATCCCATCAAAGACACTCCAATCTTCCCATTATCCCATCAGAGACTCTCAAATCTCCCCATTATCCCATCAGAGACACCCCAAATTCTCCCATTATCCCATCAGAGACACTCCAATCTTCCCATTATCCCATCAGAGACACTCCAATCTTCCCATTATCCCATCAGAAGACACTGCAATCTTCCCATTATCCCATCAGAGACACTGCAATCTTCCCATTATCCCATCAGAGACACTCCAATCTTCCCATTATCCCATCAGAGACACTCCACTCTTCCCATTATCCCATCAGAGACACTCCACTCTTCCCATTATCCCATCAGAGACACTCCACTCTTCCCATTATCCCATCAGAGACACTCCAATCTTCCCATTATCCCATCAGAGACACTCCACTCTCCCCATTATCCCATCAAAGACACTCCAATCTTCCCATTATCCCATCAGAGACACTCCAATCTTCCATTATCCCATCAGAGACACTCCACTCTTCCCATTATCCCATCAGAGACACTCCACTCTTCCCATTATCCCATCAGAGACACTCCACTCTTCCCATTATCCCATTGGGAAGACACAGAGGTGCATCGACCAAAGGTAATTTTCATTTCTTATCGAAAGAATATACAATTAAAGAAGTGAAAGCAGAGCTTAGGAAAAAAGAGTTATCAAGAATGAAATCTGTAATAGGAAAATAATTGCTACAAAAATCCTTCAATGGCATGTCCAAATTATGGGTCATTAGTTAGGAATATTCAGATTTCATTATTCTCTACTTGCCAAGAAAGAGCTATTTCCGCTTGTCGGAAATGGCAGGTTATATTAACACGCCTATACTCAGGTGTTAACTAAATTGAAGGATTTTATAATAGTAATCCTTCAAAAATAATTCTGGAGAATGATTGAGTCAATCATAAATGGTTGAAACCTCATTGCGTAAAACACGGGTCTGAAAATAAAGTTTTCAAATGCCTACACTCAAACTGTAACTATGATTGAACACCCTATTATAGAATGCTGATGCATATACAGATAGAAATTTCATCTAGCTCAGTTGTTCTCATTCGAAGGCGGTGTACAGCTTTTCAGTCCATGGACAGGACAGGACCGTTCCCATTCTACAGTTCCGTAAATTAATCCTAATTTAGTCACTAAGAAGACTTCACTCTGCATGTTACTTTTGGGATATCCGATCTGCTTAATCCATGCACATTGTGTTCAGAGGATGCTAGAGATTGTCCGTTGTCATTATTACAAACCATTTTCCCTTAAAAAATATCATTTACACTTAAGTTTTGTATTTTCTAAGCATTTTTTTTGTATTATAGGAAACTACAAGTATTATATTAGCAGTAACTTCTGAATAACAATAAAGATTTTCTTTTTGTCATTTATTATCGACAGTGGTCATTTCTGATAAAAAACGGTCATTGCTCATCGACATTGCTCACTACCCATTGATACAGGTAATTACTCATCGATACAGGTCATTACTCATCGATAATGGTCATTGTTCATCGATAATGGTCATTGTTTATCGATACTGGTCATTGTTTATCGATAATGGTCATTGTTCATCGATAATGGTCATTGCTTATCGATAATGGTCATTGTTCATCGATAATGGTCATTGTTCATCGATACTGGTCATTGTTAATCGATAATGGTCATTGTTCATCGAGACTGGTCATTGTTTATCGATAATGGTCATTGTTCATCGAGACTGGTCATTGTTTATCGATAATGGTCATTGTTTATCGATAATGGTCATTGTTCATCGATACTGGTCATTGTTTATCGACAATGGTCATTGTTTATCGATAATGGTCATTTCGCGTCGGTACTGGAGATTTCATACGGTGATTTCCCCTTTCTTCCCCATATATTTCCCCTTATTCCTTCGGTTTCGCGAAAACTGAAAAAGGACAGCAAAGTAAATCAGGCCGCTTTTATCCGCTTCTCATCTTTCTACTCTCCGGTTGTCCTCAGCTGCTCCCCCTGACACGCCGGCCAGTTTTCACGCGGTTGTTTATTAACTTTTTTTTCTACAGCTGGCCAGAGTCAAGAGGCGGAGCGAGGATGGGGATGAAACGAAGAGTGGCTGCCCGCTCACCGCATCCCATAAATCACAATGAGCTGGCTGCTTAGTCGCTTCCCACACGGGGCGAAACTGAGGGGGGGGCCACAGCAACGGTAACAGCAGCAGCAGCTGAAATCCCCTTTGCCGATTTCCTCTTTTCTCCCTCGGGCACACCGATAGGGATGGGGATGGGGAAACGAATCAGAATCAGATTTTCTATCTCCCCAGTCTCTGATTGATGGCAAGCCGCCGCCGTTGCGAGGGTCCTTGGGAGCACCTGGCGGCGAGGAGGGATAATCCTCACCTTCCATTCTCCTCCCCTCCAATCAGTCGGGCGGAATCAAACAGGGAGATCCAGGGGCATATAAAGCAGACTCGGGGATCTTAAGGTGAAGTGGGGACTGATTGATGCCGAGTTGAGCAGTCAAATCGCATGTTTTACAGATTTAGTCAACCGGTGGACGAGAAGTTTTGTTATTGGTTGATTTGCTTCCAGCAAACAAAGACTTTTGAGCACCTGGGCGCTTCAGTCAGGCGAGACAACACCATTCAAGTTGTGAGTTCGGTGACACAAGAGCCAGGTTTGACACTGATTGGCTGGGAATCAAACATCGGAAATAATTGATCAATCTTTGAGCACCATATATTTATGCGGTAAAGAAAGATAGTGTTCAAAAACTAGCTTCGAACGAACAATCAGTGAGGTCACCATTCACGAGTAGATTTGGTTGAAGAACTCAAGCAGGAAGTCGTCAACGAGTTCCTTCGCCGGCACCCGCGCCACCATGCCGTAGACAGCGGCCATGCCCTTCGGCTTGATGCTCTCCGACTGCGGTTTTTGTTCATTTGTTTTTGGTGAGTAAAATATAACAAAATCCCAATCTTGCTACTTAAACCAGTAGTGACAATAGCGGACATGTCTCACTAGTATTCTTTCGATGCAGGCGCGGATGTCAGACACAAAATCGTCCCGTCTGGCCAGGTGCTGCGGCAGCACGGTGACGTGCAGACAGTCAGGGTTCGATTCCCGCTCCATCTTCCAGCCTGCGACGTGAAAATATTGAGGATTAGATTGACATTCTGAGTATTTAAGAAAGAATCGAGATCGTATCAGAATCCCAAATTTCAAATAACAAATCCCAAAAATGCCAAAATGCCAAATTCTAAATCCCAAATCCGAAATCTCAAATCCCAAATCCCAAATTTCAAATCCAAAATCACAACATCCCCAATCCCACTCACCCTTCTCCTCCATTAGGTCGGCCAGTACGAAAACGCTCAGCGCGGGATTGCTTGAAGCGATAGCGAAGCAGGTCATGTGCGGCGAGCCAATAATCTTTAGCGACTAGAAGAAAGAAAATATGTTTTTTTAAATGAACGCAAATATCTACTTTCAGTAGTGCAAATGGCAAAAGTAATTCGTTGCCCTTAGCTTACCCCAGTGGCTCGTATTTCTCCAGTCCAGAATTTAGTGAGCTCCATGAGGTCGCCGGCCACGCGTAGGAAGCCCTCCTGGCCCATTGTGCGCAGCGTCACCCAGGCGGTGGCCAGGTAGCCGCCAGGCCGGGTGCCCGCCATGGTCGGCGAGCCGAACAAGCCGCCAGGCCAGCCAGAGTAGGCGAACAGCTGGTGCTTGCGGAGCTCCGCGCTGCGGTACACGATCACGCTGGCTCCCTGGGGATTTAGATTTTGATTGGAAGCCTTTAGTTAGGGATTATTTAGGGATTCTATTCTATTTAGGGATATATCTGAAAATTTATTATTGAAAAAAGTTCCAGTTATGGAAATTACTTGATGGGAAGTTTTAAGAGTGGAAGTTTCCAGAGGGGAAGTTTCCAGAGGGGAAGTTTCCAGAGGGGAAGTTTCCAGAGGGGAAGTTTCCAGAGGGGAAGTTTCCAGAGGGGAAGTTTCCAGAGGGGATGTTTCCAGAGGGGAAGTTTCCAGAGGGGAAGTTTCCAGAGGGGAAGTTTCCAAAGAGAAAGTTTCCAGAGGGGAAGTTTCCAGAGGGGAAGTTTCCAGAGGGGAAGTTTCCAGAGGGGAAGTTTCCAGAGGGGAAGTTTCCAGAGGGGATGTTTCCAGAGGGGAAGTTTCCAGAGGGAAAGTTATGCTTGTTTTAATCAGGGAGCTTCCTTACCATGAAAAAATATAGTTTAATAGGGAATGATTTTTTCCCTTGTCTTGATAAAACTTTTTTCTCATTCAGAGGGGTTGCAGCCTAGTGCTTTCACATGGTAGCGAACCCACGACTTGAAAGTCGGGGGTTCGATCCCCGACTACACAAGAACAAGTTGTGTGTCCTTTATGAAATCCTTGCTAAAATGGGTACCTGCATCAGCTGGGTGTGGCGTCCCACAGTCCATGGACTGACCAGCCGTACACTGCCGTCAGATGCGCCGCGCAATTGCTATTTATTATATCTCGTATTATTATTTATTAGCTAGCAAAATTAAAATAGTTTAATATTATTATTCAAACCTTAGGCGCAAAGCCGTACTTGTGCAAATCGGCAGACACCGAAGTCACTTCTGGCACGCGAAAGTCAAACAACGGCACAGAGTAGCCCAGCTTCTCCACCCTGTCAAATTGGTAGTCAGTGAGTTTGATGGATTGTGTTCATTGGTCTGTCAAACAACCTCACTCCACGTCCTATCCATTTCCAGAGCTCTAATTGGCTATCAGCTCACTGTCCGATTAGCGCCTGCATAGGGTCAGGGCGCGAGGCTGGGGTTAATGTACACTAGGTGGATTGTACAAGCAAGCTTCCACTCAGCCAATCAAAGCGAGGCAGTAGAACGCTGGCCTCACCAGGGCAGCATGAAACCGCCGAAGCAGGCGTCGACGTGCAGCGGCAGGCCGAACTCTCGGGCCACCGTGGCGTAGTCTTCCACCGGGTCAATAACGCCGTGGCAGTACTGCGGAGCTGACGCCACTAGGAGGACTGTGTCGGCTGTTACCGCGGCTCGCAGTGACGCTGCATCAGCAGTCTGACTGACAGGGTCAACAGGCACCAGGATCAGGTCCAGGCCGAAATAGTGGGCCGCCTTATTGATGGCCGGGTGCACCGTGACTGCGGCTACCTGTGCAATACAGAATCAGGGAGCGAGATCAATATATGTAGGACATAGTAGGTATATAGGTGCAAAATATCAGATGACTCTAATGTGTGCATTACTAAAGCTTTTTATCTTGTAATGCACTAACCAATGAACCTCAGGCTCAGGTGCACCAGCTAATAAATCTTATGTATACACCAAGCTTTAAACCTCAGGTGATAAACCTACGATAAAAACATCAACATATCAAGATGGTGCAACATGTCAAGTGCATCAACATAAATTTCAACTTTACACCATCTTAAAGGCATCGTATGTTCACCAACTAAAATACATCAGGTATTCACAATCTAAAGAACGTCAGGTGTACACTTTCTAGAAACCATCATGTGTACACCATCTAAAAACCAACAGGTGTACGCTATCTAAAGAACGTCAGGTGTACACAATCTAAAGAACGTCAGGTGTACACACTTTAATGACCGTCAGGTGTACACTATCTAAAGAACGTCAGGTGTACACTTTCGATAAACCATCATGTGTACACTATCTAAAAACCATCAGGAGTACGCTATCTAAAGAACGTCAGGTGTACACACTTTAATGACCTTCAGGTGAACACAATCTAAAGAACGTCAGGTGAACATAATCTAAAGAACGTCAGGTGTACACTATCTAAAAACCATCAGGTGTACGCTATCTAAAAACCATCAGGTGTACACCAAGGACCACTAGGAATTACATATATAAGTTAAGTTGTCCTTGGTGTACACTATCTAAAAACCGTCAGGTGTACACTATCTAAAAACCGTCAGGTGTACACTATCTAAAAACCGTCAGGTGTACACTATCTAAAAACCGTCAGGTGTACACTATCTAAAAACCGTCAGGTGTACACTATCTAAAAACCGTCAGGTGTACACTATCTAAAAACCGTCAGGTGTACACTATCTAAAAACCGTCAGGTGTACACTATCTAAAAACCGTCAGGTGTACACTATCTAAAAACCGTCAGGTGTACACTATCTAATCACGCGGTAGCGAATCCCAATAGAATCTCACAATATTGGGCTTGGCAGACCAGCCAGGTCTTCGCTCCCTGGCAAAATCTCTGTAGGTCTTCACTGCCATCAGGAGGCTCTCGGTTCCGCCCGAGGTGACATTGCCCCGCGCTCCAGTCCCGGCGTGCAGCATGCCGGCGGTCATCTGGACGAGTTCCACTTCGAAGCGGCGCAGCGCGGCAAACAGTGTCGGATTGAGGGCATTCTCATGCATGAATGCGCGCATGTACTCGGCCACAACCTGGCGCTGATCGGCCGTCAGGCTGCCAGCCAGCTCGGCGGCGTCCTCGGACACGAAGTCCAACGCTGCGCGCTCCTGAGCGGCGGCCAGGGCTCGGCCGAGAACTTCGACAGCCTCGGAGTAGACGTAGGCGAACATTCGATCGGTTTTGTGAGTTCGCAGGGACTCCACCTGGGCCAGGAGCTGCTGGGGATCTTCGCCTGCGGTTTGTGCAATGATGCTACTATTTTTAGAAGTGAATTTGTGGGGAATCCCTTTTTAATCGACCAAGCACGTGACTTGACCATAGAAAATTTCTATTAGGTCGATTACCAAAAAAAACGGTGTAAGTTGAGTGTACTTAAGGCATTTAGCAACCTTAATGTCTTAATGTTATCCCATTGATGTCTCAATGTTATCCCATTGATGTCTCAATGTTATCCCACTGATGTCTCAATGTTATCCCATTGATGTCTCAATGTTATCCCACTGATGTCTCAATGTTATCCCATTGATGTCTCAATGTTATCCCACTGATGTCTCAATGTTATCCCATTGATGTCTCAATGTTATCCCACTGATGTCTCAATGTTATCCCATTGATGTCTCAATGTTATCCCATTGATGTCTCAATGTTATCCCATTGATGTCTCAATGTTATCCCATTGATGTCTCAATGTTATCACCCCAGTCTCAGTGTTATCCCCTCAGTATTGATGACCCAGATGGGATTTGAATCCCTCACCTTTCTCTGGAATCTGCACCGGCTGCGGCCCGCCAGCCTTGATGCCGAGGTCCTCGGAGATGATGCGAGCCGCCTGTTGGCGAAGGCCTGCTGAAATGGCTCTGCGAAGCGCCGGCACCTTCCGCACACTGTCCAGGATGAATGCGATGGGACCGTCGTACCAGACTCTGACAGCCGCCAGCAAGAACAGAACGGTGGCGACGGCCTTCACCGTCAGCTCGACCAGGGCAGCCAGCACAGCAAAGCTCATTGTGGTTGTTATTTCCGTATTTTTCTCTTTTTTCTTCTTCTTCTGAGTCTATTCTGAGTGAGTCTCGACTCAAACCCATTAGGCGTCAGTAAATATTCGTTTTGAGCATACTTTCAAACCAGGTGTACACAGCCTGTACAGTCCTGCTCTTGCCTGACCCTTGGCCTGAGGAGGTGGGGTTAGACTGTACACTTTGAGCTGTCTCCATTCGCATGCGACTCGGAGTTGTTTGTGATTCAATTAAAAAATTCTTATCGATAGAGAGAAATTTAATTCAGCCAAGGTGGAGATCATTTGTCTGCCTCAACTTGTTATAGGTGTTAGCAAAGGCGCTGCTAATTGCTCTGCCTAATTAAATACGATGAAAGGTATCAGCACAGGTGATGCTAATTGCTCTGCCTAATTAAATACGATGAAAGGTATCAGCACAGGTGATGCTAATTGCTCTGCCTAATTAAACACGATGAAAGGTATCAGCACAGGTGATGCTAATTGCTCTGCCTAATTAAATACGATGAAAGGTATCAGCACAGGTGATGCTAATTGCTCTGCCTAATTAAACACGATGAAAGGTATCAGCACAGGTGATGCTAATTGCTCTGCCTAATTAAACACGATGAAAGGTATCAGCACAGGTGATGCTAATTGCACTGCCACACTTGATACGATTAGAGGTGTTAGCAATGATGATGTTTAATCGCCCTGTCTCATTAAATACGATGAAAGGCATCATCAGTACAGGTAAAATTGATCAATTTTTCTCGACGATATTGGGTCAGGTTGAGTTATTTTGATTTATAAAAATTAAAAATATTTGAGATAATATTTGAGATTACATTTGAGAAAGTAATTATCAAGCGGTTTAAAATACCGGCCGATAATTTAAGGCCAAAAGATTGACTTGAAACAATGGGCTTATTTTATCTATAGTAAAGTGATTTTCTAATTGTTACTGCACTGTATATTTCATTTTTTCCCCAGGAAAAAATAGATAAACGATTCACAATCTACAAAGAAAGATAGAAATAATGATGCATAACTTAGTTGTACCAGATGGCGATTCTGCAACCACTGGACAATAATCTCTACAATATTCAAGCCACTTTCTAAACTGGTATTGTAAAACGCATGGCAGGTATTAATTACTCACCAACAGGCACTATTCCGAGCTCAGTAGCTTAAGACCCGGCCTGACTTTGATAACTGCTCAGGAGCCATCGCCTACACGCACAGGCTTGGTCAGTTTGACCAGATTTTACCTGGCTCTCAAGAGCAGCAATCAAAAACTGACCGATGGGGCCACAATTTGAAGAAAATTGAGCAAATTTTCAGATTGTCTCAGTTGAGCACTCGGCAGGGTTTTATGCCCCTAGGCATTGGCAAGCACTTCCGGTGAGGTGGCTCTGCGGCCTTATCACCCACACCCCTCCCCCAACCAGAGGTGAGAACAGCTCCGATTGAATGCTGGATTTCAAATGAGAGAAACAAAGAAATATTATGAAGGATTTCTTCTTTCCAAACGATAAATAAACTGCTATTTTTTTCTCGCGCTAAATTCCCAACACGGGTGCTGACGTGGCGCCGTGAAGAAGAATGGGGGATACATTTGGGAGGTCCGTGGGCGGTTTCTGGGATTTGGTTTACGATTCCCAGCTCATCCGGTTGTTTTTGGAGTCGGGATTCGACCACCGGAGGTGACGACTCAGAGTAAGGCAGAATGAGAAATGAGATCTGACAGACCGGGCTGTTGTGATATTTTTATTTATTCGATAATGTGGTTTCTGCATTGTGTCTCTGCAGTACAGACACCTATTTAGATTAGCCTATCTATCTAGTTTCAGTCAAATATTCTCAGAATGAGTTAGAAAACTGCTGTCAGGAGAGTGCTTCGGAGTTGTCAGGAGAGTGCTCAAAATCTTTCAGGAGAGTGCTTGGAGAGTGCTTCGGAGTTGTCAGGAGAGTGCTCAAAATCTTTCAGGAGAGTGCTCAAAATCTTTCAGGAGAGTGCTCAAAATCTGTCAGGAGAGTGCTCAAAATCTGTCAGGAGAGTGCTCAAAATCTGTCAGGAGAGTGCTCAGAATCTGTCAGGAGAGTGCTCAAAATCTGTCAGGAGAGTGCTCAAAATCTGTCAGGAGAGTGCTCAGAATCTGTCAGGAGAGTGCTTAGAATCTGTCAGGAGAGTGCTCAGAATCTGTCAGGAGAGTGCTCAAAATCTGTCAGGAGAGTGCTCAAAATCTGTCAGGAGAGTGCTCAAAATCTGTCAGGAGAGTGCTCAAAATCTGTCAGGAGAGTGCTCAAAATCTGTCAGGAGAGTGCTCAAAATCTGTCAGGAGAGTGCTCAGAATCTGTCAGGAGAGTGCTTAGAATCTGTCAGGAGAGTGCTCAGAATCTGTCAGGAGAGTGCTCAAAATCTGTCAGGAGAGTGCTCAAAATCTTTCAGGAGAGTGCTCAAAATCTTTCAGGAGAGTGCTTGGAGAGTGCTTCGGAGTTGTCAGGAGAGTGCTCAAAATCTGTCAGGAGAGTGCTCAAAATCTGTCAGGAGAGTGCTCAAAATCTTTCAGGAGAGTGCTTGGAGAGTGCTTCGGAGTTGTCAGAAGAGTGCTCAAAATCTGTCAGGAGAGTGCTCAAAATCTGTCTGGAGAGTGCTCAGATGGCTGCAAATTCGTTTATACTGCCAATTGAAAGCTAATCTAAGAAAACACGGATGTTCTGTTTAACAAACAAAAGACAGTATTTCGATTCCATCAAGCGCAAATCTCGTCAAGGACCACTGGGTCTAGTAGTTGTCGCTGACTGGCCATCTGAAATGAAAGCGGTGGGCGCGACTAGCCGGGCCTTGAACAAAATCAACTTTTTTCGCATTGATTTTCTTTAGTCTCTACTAATCTCTACTAAAAGTAGGCACAAATGAGAAAGCATGAAATTTTTTTTTGTTAAACAAATATGGATTCGCCGTCGAGGTTTATACAGAGCAATGTCAGTTGTCCTTGTCACCAGGGTTTTCGACAAGAATTGCTTGTGTTACCGGACACCGGTAACACCGGTATTACACCGGTGTAATGCTGACACCGGACGGCTTTGAAAGTTCATCGTAAAGGGGCGGAAAACTTGGATTTATAGCGACTTTCACAAACAATCTGTCATTAGATTTGGGACCTATCGTGAAATAGGCAGTGCGAATTTGAACGGCCCCGTTGTCTTTCCCCAATGGGGAAAATAGCTCACCTTCGCTAGCCAGCCGGCGTGTCAGCCAGCGAACATCAGCGGGCAGCAGGGACCAGTCGGACTTCCTGGCTGCGTCTCGCTGACGAGTTAGTTGAACAGCCAGCATGGCGACGAAGTTTGTGCGGCTGATACGACCGCTGGCTGTAAAATGATTGGTTGCGTGATAGACCATGGACTCTAGCGAGACTGCATAGCAACCAAAATGAGGTTTTACCTACCTCGATCTGCAAACAGGCCTATCCATTCAGATGGTCTGTCATGGCAGCCGTCAAAGCCGAGCTTCGAGAACGCGTCAGCAAGACCTTCTGGCTGAAGCTGATTACGACCGGGCAAGCTTCGAAACACAGATTCTGCAACTAAAGTTAAAATAATTATAATCGTCTCAGATTAGTATGATTACTAACTAATTCAGATTATCCAGCAAAGACTGACCGCTAAGCCATTCCTCTGAAATGGGACATTCGTCAATTAGAAGATCCTGAAATTATTGCATGCTGCATTGTGAAATCTACTGACAGTCACTCTGACAACTAGAAACAGTCACTCTAACAACTAGAAACAGTCACTCTGACAACTCGAAACAGTCACTCTGACACTTAAAAACAGTCACTCTAACAACTAGAAACAGTCACTATAACAACTAGAAACAGTCACTCTAACAACTAGAAACAGTCACTCTGACACTTAGAAACAGTCACTCTAACAACTAGAAACAGTCACTATAACAACTAGAAACAGTCACTCTAACAACTAGAAACAGTCACTCTATAAACTAGAAACAGTCACTCTAACAACTAGAAACAGTCACTCCGACACCTAGAAAGAGTCACTCTGACAACTAGAAAGAGTCACTCTGACAACTAGAAACTTGACTCTCTCACCACCCGGGCCAGTCTCCCCTGTCCCTCTGCGTTTAGCCTAACTCGCCGACAACCGCGTCCACGACTGTACGACAGACAGTCCACAGACAGTCGGTCCAGTTCTGGCTTGGAGACAACGATTGGCGGCTTGTCATACTCTGACAGGCACCGAGTTGAGACTGATGAAGTTGAATAATTGCTTGAGACCGTCGCCACCGCTTGCCTGTTAGTGAAAATATATGTACTTGATTGATAGATTGAGAATTTTCCGTGCCCAGTAAGGCCAGATGTACAGCCGCAGCAATTTCCCAGCGCCTCTAAACGCTGTGTACAGCTTCTCAGTCCATGGACAATTGACGCCGCAGCACACAACTAGATTTCTGCCCCAACTAATTCTGGTACCCACATTGATCCTATTAATGTTTTATTAATATAAACCTGACTAAAATATTAATTAGAGATAATAAAATATTGAAAGACTTACACTTCAACAACAACTTTGCTGTGCGGCATCAAAGTTAATTTCTTGGAAAGATCGAATACACAATGAAAACCCGCTGCAATACGCTTTAGTGCTTGGCTGAATCTGCGGAACTGGGTATATTGTAGTTAGATAGAGTCTGTACCCGTAATTTATACAATGTGGAGATTTGGTATTTCACGAAACTAACGGTCTGTTGCGTTTGTGTTTACACTGCACCTGTCTCCGGGATGGACCGGAGGTAATGGGTCAAGTGGAACAGATCGAAATGGCGTTGACTTTCCAAGCAACCGGGGCTAACATAGGAGAAAGGTTGCTGTTTATTTATTCTTGTGATTTTCATCTGCATCGAGTGAAAGGAACTAAACTGACATTTCGCTCCCTTAGAATTGCATTGCCTCACTAAGCACTCTACTAGTTCACTCGGTACATTTCACTCCATTCTTCTTCACTTGTCACTCTTCTGAATATAACAATCAACTTACACTTCACTCTGTACTTGGCACTCTTCTGAATATAACAATCGCCTTACACTTCACTCTGTACTTGGCACTCTTCTGAATATAACAATCGCCTTACACTTCACTCTGTACTTGGCACTCTTCTGAATATAACAATCGCCTTACACTTCACTCTGTACTTGGCACTCTTCTGAATATAACAATCGCCTTACAATTCACTCTGTACTTGTCACTCTTCTAATTATAACAATCGACTTACACTTCAGTCTGTACTTGTCACTCTTCTGAATATAACAATCGACTTACACTTCACTCTGTACTTGTCACTCTTCGGAATCTAACAATCGCCTTACACTTCACTCTGTACTTGTCACTCTTCTGAATATAACAATCGCCTTACACTTCACTCTGTACTTGTCACTCTTCTGAATCTAACAATCGCCTTACACTTCACTCTGTACTTGTCCCTCTTCTGAATATAACAATCAACTTACACTTCACTCTGTACTTGTTGTGACTTACACGTAAATTTAAGTGAGGCTTAAATAATGGTTGGTTGTTGGTGCGATTAGAAATCCTTGCGGCGGTCCGAGAGCCAGCGGGTCAAGAATATATAGCCAGAAGTCTCGTAACCAATTTTATTGATTTTATTATAGCGAGATAACAATGGGGGAGCTGAGCGTACATTGTAGAGAGAAAGATAAGAGACGAGCGATCGAGAGGGGTGGCGAACACGGGGGGGTTGAGGCGTACATTAGAGAAAAGGTGGGCAGGCAGCGAAGATACGAGTAATGCATGAGGGGGTCCAGTGCAGGCGCACTTCATGATAATTTAGCGACAGTACTTGTCACTCTTCGGAATCTAACAATCAACTTACACTTCACTCTGTACTTGTCACTCTTCTGAATATAACAATCGCCTTACACTTCACTCTGTACTTGTCACTCTTCTGAACATAACAATCGCCTTACACTTCACTCTGTACTTGGCACTCTTCTGAATATAACAATCGCCTTACACTTCACTCTGTACTTGTCACTCTTCTGAATATAACAATCGCCTTACACTTCACTCTGTACTTGTCACTCTTCTGAATATAACAATCGCCTTACACTTCACTCTGTACTTGTCACTCTTCTGAGTATAACAATCGCCTTACACTTCACTCTGTATTTGTCACTCTTCTGAATATAACAATCGCCTTACACTTCACTCTGTACTTGTCACTCTTCGGAATCTAACAATCAACTTACACTTCACTCTGTACTTGTCACTCTTCGGAATCTAACAATCGCCTTACACTTCACTCTGTACTTGGCACTCTTCTGAATATAACAATCGCCTTACACTTCACTCTGTACTTGTCACTCTTCGGAATCTAACAATCGCCTTACACTTCACTCTGTACTTGTCACTCTTCTGAATATAACAATCGCCTTACACTTCACTCTGTACTTGTCACTCTTCTGAATATAACAATCGCCTTACACTTCAATCTGTACTTGTCACTGTTCTGAATCTAACAATCGCCTTACACTTCACTCTGTACTTGTCACTCTTCTGAATATAACAATCGCCTTACACTTCACTCTGTACTTGTCACTCTTCTGAATATAACAATCGCCTTACACTTCACTCTGTACTTGTCACTCTTCTGAATCTAACAATCGCCTTACACTTCACTCTGTACTTGTCACTCTTCTGAATATAACAATCGCCTTACACTTCACTCTGTACTTGGCACTCTTCTGAATATAACAATCGCCTTACACTTCACTCTGTACTTGTCACTCTTCTAATTATAACAATCGACTTACACTTCAGTCTGTACTTGTCACTCTTCTGAATATAACAATCGACTTACACTTCAGTCTGTACTTGTCACTCTTCTGAATATAACAATCGCCTTACACTTCACTCTGTACTTGTCACTCTTCGGAATCTAACAATCGCCTTACACTTCACTCTGTACTTGTCACTCTTCTGAATATAACAATCAACTTACACTTCACTCTGTACTTGTCACTCTTCGGAATCTAACAATCAACTTACACTTCACTCTGTACTTGGCACTCTTCTGAATATAACAATCGCCTTACACTTCACTCTGTACTTGTCACTCTTCTGAATATAACAATCAACTTACACTTCACTCTGTACTTGTCACTCTTCGGAATCTAACAATCAACTTACACTTCACTCTGTACTTGTCACTCTTCTGAATATAACAATCGCCTTACACTTCACTCTGTACTTGTCACTCTTCGGAATCTAACAATCAACTTACACTTCACTCTGTACTTGTCACTCTTCGGAATCTAACAATCGCCTTACACTTCACTCTGTACTTGGCACTCTTCTGAATATAACAATCGCCTTACACTTCACTCTGTACTTGTCACTCTTCGGAATCTAACAATCGCCTTACACTTCACTCTGTACTTGTCACTCTTCTGAATATAACAATCGCCTTACACTTCACTCTGTACTTGTCACTCTTCTGAATCTAACAATCGCCTTACACTTCACTCTGTACTTGTCACTCTTCTGAATATAACAATCGCCTTACACTTCACTCTGTACTTGGCACTCTTCTGAATATAACAATCGCCTTACACTTCACTCTGTACTTGTCACTCTTCTAATTATAACAATCGACTTACACTTCAGTCTGTACTTGTCACTCTTCTGAATATAACAATCGACTTACACTTCAGTCTGTACTTGTCACTCTTCTGAATATAACAATCGCCTTACACTTCACTCTGTACTTGTCACTCTTCGGAATCTAACAATCGCCTTACACTTCACTCTGTACTTGTCACTCTTCTGAATATAACAATCAACTTACACTTCACTCTGTACTTGTCACTCTTCGGAATCTAACAATCAACTTACACTTCACTCTGTACTTGGCACTCTTCTGAATATAACAATCGCCTTACACTTCACTCTGTACTTGTCACTCTTCTGAATATAACAATCAACTTACACTTCACTCTGTACTTGTCACTCTTCGGAATCTAACAATCAACTTACACTTCACTCTGTACTTGTCACTCTTCTGAATATAACAATCGCCTTACACTTCACTCTGTACTTGTCACTCTTCGGAATCTAACAATCAACTTACACTTCACTCTGTACTTGTCACTCTTCGGAATCTAACAATCGCCTTACACTTCACTCTGTACTTGGCACTCTTCTGAATATAACAATCGCCTTACACTTCACTCTGTACTTGTCACTCTTCGGAATCTAACAATCGCCTTACACTTCACTCTGTACTTGTCACTCTTCTGAATATAACAATCGCCTTACACTTCACTCTGTACTTGGCACTCTTCTGAATATAACAATCGCCTTACACTTCACTCTGTACTTGTCACTCTTCGGAATCTAACAATCGCCTTACACTTCACTCTGTACTTGTCACTCTTCTGAATATAACAATCGCCTTACACTTCACTCTGTACTTGTCACTCTTCTGAATATAACAATCGCCTTACACTTCACTCTGTACTTGTCACTGTTCTGAATCTAACAATCGCCTTACACTTCACTCTGTACTTGTCACTCTTCTGAATATAACAATCGCCTTACACTTCACTCTGTACTTGTCACTCTTCTGAATATAACAATCGCCTTACACTTCACTCTGTACTTGGCACTCTTCTGAATCTAACAATCGCCTTACACTTCACTCTGTACTTGTCACTGTTCTGAATCTAACAATCGCCTTACACTTCACTCTGTACTTGTCACTCTTCTGAATATAACAATCGCCTTACACTTCACTCTGTACTTGTCACTCTTCTGAATATAACAATCGCCTTACACTTCACTCTGTACTTGGCACTCTTCTGAATCTAACAATCGCCTTACACTTCACTCTGTACTTGTCACTCTTCTGAATATAACAATCGCCTTACACTTCACTCTGTACTTGTCACTCTTCTGAATATAACAATCGCCTTACACTTCACTCTGTACTTGTCACTCTTCTGAATATAACAATCGCCTTACACTTCACTCTGTACTTGTCACTCTTCTGAATCTAACAATCGCCTTACACTTCACTCTGTACTTGTCAGTCTTCTTACAATCAATCGCCTTACACTTCACTCTGTACTTGTCACTCTTCTGAACATAACAATCGCCTTACACTTCACTCTGTACTTGTCACTCTTCTGAACATAACAATCGCCTTACACTTCACTCTGTACTTGTCACTCTTCTGAACATAACAATCGCCTTACACTTCACTCTGTACTTGTCACTCTTCTGAGTATAACAATCGCCTTACACTTCACTCTGTACTTGTCACTCTTCTTACAATCAATCGCCTTACACTTCACTCTGTACTTGTCACTCTTCTTACAATCAATCGCCCTACACTTCACTCTGTACTTGTCACTCTTCTAAATAAATCACACTCTACTTGTCACTCAAAATCTTAAACATTTAGTCTAACGATTCACAAGGAAAATTTGATGCTTTTCTATTGCACTACTAACAGTAGTCTGATAAGTAGCAAGCACTGTAAGACAGCGTAAAAAAGCCCGTTTTTGAAGCTCTCTGTTCAGGGGGCACGGCATAAGGCAAAAGTGAAATTTCAATGTCTACCAATTTCATTGGCTTCTATATTCCGAAGAGGAAAATCAAACAGCGAAAATGACAGGCATAACTGACCGAGGGGGGCACGCAGTGGTGCTGAGTGATTTGGGGATAAAGATATGGGATCTGCGGGAGGTGGGCGATTCTAGGGTCAAATTTTAAGCGCCCACTTTCTATTTAATATTTCATATTTTTAGCCCAACCGATTCGCGCAAAAACTCGACAGGGGGTTGTCTTAACTTTAAGCTGGCCCTGTGGTGTTTTAAGCGATTGCTCACCCAAAGGTCGGCTTTTAATTAAATATTTCTGTGCCCCTCTTATAAATCTGCTTTAAAGAATTTGAAAGCAATGGCTATAGGTCTTCAATGTGGACAATTGTGCAGGAAATTCGTCACACTCGATATAAGCGAAGGAATTTGAAGAATTGATTGTTAAATTTTTAACAGGACAGAAGTTTGAGAGGGCGAATGAGGAAATTCACCAAACACTTCCCCCTTCTGTTCAATCAATAAATATTGCATCTAGTACAAAAAATATTCCCATTTAAGCGTTTAATTATCGTATATATTTGAAGCATATGTTTCCACTTATTGTTTATACCGATTTCAAGTCCAACATATGTTCATTACTTTTCAGTTAGAAATGAACAGAAATTCCTTTCACATCTCATCCACGCACATGGCTATTCGCTCTGGGGTTTCATCGAATTATGAAAAAAAATAGCCTATGGCAACTTTTCGCTATCAGCCGCTGGCATCAGTTCCGCCAAATGTCGATGAGTTTTTTAGGCCTTCCAGCCTGTCTGTCTGTCTGTTCCTCTGTTTCATAGTCCATGAGGCTGTGTTGAGTTGGTTGTGAAATGAAACACAGGAAATTTGAGATGGTATTAGGCTCTTCTAGGAGACAAAAAGTCGGATTTTAATTAATGAATTAATTAGCGATGCTGTGCCTATCGGATTGGAAATCAGCTCACCGGATAGCGACAATGCATTTGAGTTTGAAGCTTTGCCAATTCAACAGTTCGCTGAATGCTAAATAAATGCCTCTAGGAGAATAGATGCAGATAAGAGATTGACTGGAAAGTATAAGCAGTGTGAAGCGAGTGAATTCAGTGGGATGAAGAGATGGGGAGAGATGGGGAGAGATGGGGAGAGATGGAGAGAGATGGGGAGAGATGGAGAGAGATGGGAAGAGATAGAGAGAGATGGAGAGAGATGGAGAGAGATGGAGAGAGATGGGGAGAGATGGGGAGAGATGGGGAGAGATGGAGAGAGATGGAGAGAGATGGAGAGAGATGGAGAGAGATGGAGAGAGATGGGGAGAGATGGGGAGAGATGGAGAGAGATGGGGAGAGATGGGAAGAGATAGAGAGAGATGGAGAGAGATGGAGAGAGATGGAGAGAGATGGAGAGAGATGGGGAGAGATGGGGAGAGATGGGGAGAGATGGAGAGAGATGGAGAGAGATGGAGAGAGATGGAGAGAGATGGGGAGAGATGGGGAGAGATGGAGAGAGATGGAGAGAGATGGAGAGAGATGGAGAGAGATGGGGAGAGATGGGGAGAGATGGGGAGAGATGGAGAGAGATGGAGAGAGATGGAGAGAGATGGAGAGAGATGGAGAGAGATGGAGAGAGATGGAGAGAGATGGAGAGATGGGGAGAGATGGAATAAATTGGGGAGAGATGGGAAGAGATGGGGAGAGATGGGGAGAGATGGGGAGAGATGGGGAGAGATGGAGAGAGATGGGGAGAGATGGGGAGAGATGGAGAGAGATGGAGAGAGATGGAGAGAGATGGAGAGAGATGGAGAGAGATGGAGAGAGATGGAGAGAGATGGAGAGAGATGGAGAGAGATGGAGAGAGGGAGAGATGGGGAGAGATGGAATAAATTGGGGAGAGATGGGAAGAGATGGGGAGAGATGGGGAGAGATGGGGAGAGATGGAGAGAGATGGGGAGAGATGGAGAGAGATGGAGAGAGATGGGGAGAGATGGGGAGAGATGGAGAGAGATGGAGAGAGATGGAGAGAGATGGGGAGAGATGGGAGAGATGGGGAGAGATGGGGAGAGATGGGGAGAGATGGGGAGAGATGGAGAGAGATGGAGAGAGATGGAGAGAGATGGAGAGAGATGGGGAGAGATGGGGAGAGATGGGGAGAGATGGAGAGAGATGGAGAGAGATGGAGAGAGATGGAGAGAGATGGAGAAAGATGGAGAGAGATGGAGAGAGATGGAGAGAGATGGAGAGAGATGGAGAGAGATGGAGAGAGATGGAGAGAGATGGAGAGAGATGGAGAGAGATGGAGAAAGATGGAGAGAGATGGAGAGAGATGGAGAGAGATGGAGAGAGATGGAGAGAGATGTAGAAAGATGGAGAGAGATGGAGAGAGATGGAGAGAGATGGAGAAAGATGGAGAGAGATGGAGAGATTTAATAAGATATGGGAAGAGAAGTTAAGAGAAGGGGAGATACGATAGGGCATCTTACGTGTATACCATAATACAGTAAAATATTAGCTTTGTTGCTACGAGCTATTAGCATATCGTTGACGAGTTGATGTTAAAAAGAGGAAGTTTAAGTTAGTGAGTCCACTTAAACGGATCGCAACAGTCAGGTAGGCAACAACTCTAGATCTGTCACTTGAATACTTCTTCTTGTAATAAAAAGTCACGGAAGCCAATTCATGGGAATAAAATTTTCAAGGAGCAACAGGAACGATGATCAGCTACTTCATTATTTTAATTTCCCAACCCAACTCCGTTGTTCCAAATGGAATTGAGACTGTAGGGGTCAAAATCTACAGCCTGTGAGTTGAGAGATTTTCGAGTGTCGATATTGAGCGCGAACCCTAGGTCTTGTTCTGAGCCTTTAGAAAGTGAAACTCTATCGAAACTAGGTTCAGGAAATTGAGCCGCACGAAGTAAGAGTTTGAGAGCGGTGCGGCCTAATGCAAAAATCAAGAGAGCGCTTATAATTCCCTTAGAGAGTCGCTTTCACCTCATGGCTCCCATAACGGGGCCATGAGGTTTATAAATTGTGATTTTTCTCAAATCCTCTTAGCGACTGTTGCTGTGAGCCATTCTCCGAAGGGGATTTTTTTATTAAAAAACTGCCGATAAGATGGAAGGATTGATTTAAGTTTTGATAACTGGCGGGGGCCTTCTTAATGTTTGGTTTTATTGGGGTCTAACGGGGGAAGGTTTTGCACAGATTTAAATCTGTGGGAATTCGAGTGCTAGTAATGCTGCATCTCTTTCAATGGGTTCAGACAGGAACAGATTTTATTAATTAAATAGAGAATTGGAAGGTAGAAAAGATTGACAACTAGTGGGAAGCAATACTTAAGGGGATTGATAACTTGGATCGGGAGGTAGGTAGAGGGGATCGGGAGGTAGGTAGAGGGGATCGGGAGGTAGGTAGAGGTGGATCAGGAGGTAGTTATAGAGGGGATCAGGAGGTAAGTAGATGGGATCAGGAGGTAGGTAGAGGTGGATCAGGAGGTAGGTAGAGGGGATCAGGAGGTAGGTTGAGGGGGATCAGGAGGTAGGTAGAGGGGATCACGAGGTAGGTAGAGGGGATCAGGAGGTTGGTCGAGGTGGATCAGGAGGTAGGTAGAGGTGAATCAGGAGGTAAGTAGATGGGATCAGGAGGTAGGTAGAGGGGATCAGGAGGCTGGTAGAGGGGATCAGGAGGTTGGTCGAGGTGGATCAGGAGGTAAGTAGATGGGATCAGGAGGTAGGTTGAGGGGGATCAGGAGGTAGGTAGAGGCGGATCACGAGGTAGGTAGAGGGGATCGGGAGGTAGGTAGAGGGGATCAGGAGGTAGGTTGAGGGGATCAGGAGGTAGGTTGAGGGGATCAGGAGGTAGGTTGAGGGGGATCAGGAGGTAGTTAGAGGTGGATCAGGAGGTAGTTAGAGGTGGATCAGGAGGTTGGTAGAGGGGATTAGGAGGTAGGTAGAGTGGATCAGGAGGTAGGTAGAGGGGATTAGGAGGTAGGTAGAGTGGATCAGGAGGTAGGTATAGAGGGGATCACGAGGTAGGTTGAGGGTGATCAGTTGGTAGTATAAAGGGGATCAGGAGGTAGGTAGAGGGGATCAGGAGGTAGGTAAAGAGGGGATCAGGAGGTAGGTATAGAGGGGATCAGAAGGTAGGTAGAAGGGATCAAGAGGTTGGTAGAGGGGATCAGGAGGTTGGTAGAGGGGATCGGGAGGTAGATATAGAGGGGATCAGAAGGTAGGTATAGAGGGGATCAGGAGGTAGGTAGAGGGGATCAGGAGGTAGGTAGAGGGGATCAGGAGGTAGGTATAGAGGGGATCAGGAGGTAGGTATAGAGGGGATCACGAGGTAGGTAGAGGGGATCAGGAGGTAGGTAGAGGGGATCAGGAGGTAGGTAGAGGGGATCGGGAGGTAGGTAGAGGGGATCAGGAGGTAGGTATAGAGGGGATCACGAGGTAGGTAGAGGGATCAGGGGGTAGTTAGAGGGTATCAGGCGGTAGGTAGAGGTTTTCAATTAACACTTGAAAATAGCTATACTTTGGCGCGAGACCCAACGTGCTTCAACTTCTCAACCTCTTCAGCAATTCGAATGATTTGAATTAATTTTAGATAGTCAAACAACAATTCACTGTATGCTCAAACAGTCTAGCTGCAGTGTGACAGCTGTGTCAATATCTATACAGTAGAGGCTAGTCTAGTTCCGCTAGTTTTCACCAATCCATCAGCTCGGCTTTCCGAACAGATGATTGGAATTATCTTCTTCAAGGAAGAGTCGATCAAAGCGCCAGTTTTTAATCAATAACGATTTTGAAGGCTTGCGCAAAAGGCGACTTGCAGAGGCAGTGGAGGATGACGCAATAGCTTATCGATTTCTATACAGTTCCAGACGCTGCAACAATTGCTGTTTATATTGTGTTGGTCTGTGCTTGAGCCAATAATTAAATTAAGCTTCATCTTTCTTCTTATACATAGTTTCTCATATTTTATCGATTGATTATTGCATTGGGTGCAGTGTTGCACAACAGTCAGATTGGCAGTGTTACATATGCCATAGACTCTTTGCAGGTAGCTATATAGTATATGAGGGTATCAATTTGTTGTCATCGATTAGATTGATTGATAAAATAATGCAATCAGTAATTGAATGGAGATCGATTAAATTTCTTCTCAGTTTCGCAGTATTTTCTGCTATAGAATTCTAAATTTGAGAGGTTTATACTGAGCAGTGCTATAGTTGTCCTTGTCACCAGGGACTCGGACAACTTTGAAAGTTATTGATTTTGGGGAATTTTGGGGAATTTCACAAGAATCGGTCATTCGGTTTGGGGACTGTCGTGAAGTAGGCAGTGGGTGGGTATTTGAAAGGGGCGAGTGGGTCAGCGGCTAGCGTCGCTGCCTCGCACTCCAATGGACGCTAGTTCGATTCTCCCTTTAAGTCACGATTAATTTCGGGACCTGTTGGAGGGTTTGGACAGTAGCGACCGGCGGAGGTGCACCATATTTCGTGCAATCAAAGCTTGAAATAATAGCTTCGCTCCTACCTTCTGTGTGCCTGTTCTGCGTTGTGTGAGTTGTGTGCGTTGGCGCTGGGGCGTGAGGCCTTGCAGTGGGGGTGGCTGGGGGGCGGGTGTACACCGCCGCGCGCTTTCTGGATTTCCGTCAGCACGATTGGATAAGTGTACACTCATCACCCGGCCCCCCTGAGGACTGATCTCTTATCAGCCTTCCGCCCCGGCTTGGTCTGCTCTGTGCGTCTGGGGCTGGGGTGGGGGGCACTGCTGCCTATTCTGGGTGCCTCCTGCCCTCCCCGGCTGGTCTGTGCTGCTGTGTGTGGTGCCTGCTCAGGGGAGGCGGCGCAATGGGCGCTAAGCGCCTAGTTCGCCGGTCTGGGGGCGTGCCGCTCCGTCGCTTGTGCTACAAGTGCCCCGGGCTCCCCTGCAAATAGAAATAGAGTGGGTATTTGAACTACCCCGTGGTCTTACCCCAGGGAGGGGGGATAGCGTGGTCTGTGGTCTTACCCCAGGGAGGGGGGATAGCGTGGTCTGTGGTCTTACCCCAGGGAGGGGGATAGCGTGGTCTTTCTTAAAAGTCACTGCAGTTCCTGCACATGTGCCGATGACAATAAAACAACTAAAGCACAGTTGGCTTAACAATAACAAACAATAATAATAATAAACACATGCTAACCAGATCCTCAATACCGGACAATGAGACTTCATTTTCCTCATCCAGCTTCTCCTAGACTAAATCGCTGGGATAATAATCTGATGAAATACGAGTATATGGCACAGATCATTTTTGAGCCATATGGCAACTCATAAATGCAGGGATGGAAGATGGAACCGAAAAATTGATGCTACAAGCCCCAGTTGCTAGACAGAAAATCATAATTTATCCCATTACGGGAACAATGGGAGATTTACCAACTCGCCCCACAAAAACAGTACCAACCGAGGAAGCAGCAGACCAATGGCCCTGTCCTCCCTTTCCATCACTTTTTTCTGAAGAGAGGAAACTATTTAGAAGGTGAGAAATCTCAGGTAGACCAAGCAGCGGGACGTGGCACGACAGCAGACTCCTCGACAACAGAGGGGACTATGGGATTTCCTGGGGACTATGGGAATACTGGAAAATCACTGCACGCGAGAGCTATAGAAGAGATTTTGGAGGCCATCTGCCACAGAAAAAAAACTGGGGAGATTTACAAAACAAACGGCATGCGACACACACGAGCCAAGCAAGAATCGTTTAGATTGGTCGCCTCTGCCAGCCAATGGGAGGCGGCCGGGACCCGCGAGAGCCGCCAGGGGGAGGGGGCGAGGCCCGGCTAGATAAGGAGGCGCCACGTGGCTGGCGGCAGGTCGGCAGGGATCACAAGTTTGAGAACGCAAGCCGAACACGTGACCATGTCATCATCAACAGTGTCAGCAGTGTCAACAGCGGCTTCGGCCTCGGCCTCTGCGGCAGCGGCGGACAGGCAGCACCTGCCGGTGCCAGCCTTCCTGCGACTGCAGCAGCTCCGGGCAGGCGACACCGCTGCGGCGGGCGCGCCGAGGCAGCCGCTGGGCGAGCGCAGCAGCAACCTCCCGCCGGCGCGGCCTCAGCAGCTGAAGCAACAGCAACAGCAGCACCAGCAGCAGCAACAGCAGCAGCAGCAGCCTGGCTCGGAGGCCGTCAAGTCGGCAGTCGCCCGACCTGCGGCGGCCGCCTCGTCGATGCAGCGCCGAAATCAGCGCGAGCGGAACCGCGTCAAGCTGCTCAACCTGGGCTTCGAGCGGCTCCGTCAGCTGGTGCCGAGCGATGACGGCCAGCGGCTGAGCAAGATCGCCACCCTGAGGGCCGCCATCGCCTACATCCGCAGCCTGCAGGAGCTGCTGGATCAGGACGACTGCGGCGGCGACTCCGGCAACTCTGGCGACTCCTGGATGCTGCCGTGCGAGTCGACGACCGGCGACCCCGCAGCCGGCGATGTCGGCCAGTAGCCGCAGCCGCCAAGGAGCTCCTGGGCGATGTCCCGTCAGCACTCTCAGCTGCTCTTCTCTCTGCTCAAAATCTTCTTCGTGGCGCCTTTGGCGGCCCTTCAAATCGCTTGGGTTCAGACCGACTTTTTCTGTTGCTGCTTTTTTCTCACCTGCGGCTTTTGCTGCGTGCTTTCAGATTTCATGTTAGGCATTTCCACTGCGGGTTCTGGGATTTCCTGTTTTTAGGATTTTTCCTGTTTTTCTTTAGGATTTTTCTGTGCTCAGATGACACTCTCTTTTTAGGATTTTTCCTGCTTTTTAGGATATTTCTGTGCTCAGAAGACTTTGCTTTTTAAGGATTTTTTTGTTTTTCAGAAATTTTCTACTTTCTTAGATTTCTCCAATAGATTTTTATAGGTTTTTATTTTGTATTCCGGTACGCTCGAAGATTAGAATTTTTTCAATTCAAGATTGCATCTTATTTTGTCTCGCTTTCGCTATCCTATGCATATCTGCTTAAACTGTTTGTTACAATTTATTTTTTCTCTGATCAGATATTTTCTTTAGTTTTCGTTAGCTGTCTAATATTGCTTATTTTCTGCGAATGTTGTGCACTAGCCAATATGCAACTATCGATGTTATGCACTTAGTGTAATTGCTATTGTTTGTACTTTATAATATGAAATTTTATCAACTCAGCCTTACTCAATACACTTTTATTAAGTCTCGCTTCTGTATAATTTCAGTTTGTACAGAAAAAATACAAAACCTCGAAGTTAAAAATACAAAATTTTGCACGAAAGCAATAAAAAATATATATTTGACTGGTGTATCTCTCTCAGTCACTCTATATCTCTCTCAGTCACTCTATATCTCTCTCAGTCACTCTATATCTCTCTCAGTCACTCTATATCTCTCTCAGTCACTCTATATCTCTCTCAGTCACTCTATATCTCTCTCAGTCACTCTATATCTCTCTCAGTCACTCTATATCTCTCTCAGTCACTCTATATCTCTCTCAGTCACTCTATATCTCTCTCAGTCACTCTATATCTCTCTCAGTCACTCTATATCTCTCTCAGTCACTCTATATCTCTCTCAGTCACTCTATATCTCTCTCAGTCACTCTATATCTCTCTCAGTCACTCTATATCTCTCTCAGTCACTCTATATCTCTCTCAGTCACTCTATATCTCTCTCAGTCACTCTATATCTCTCTCAGTCACTCTATATCTCTCTCAGTCACTCTATATCTCTCTCAGTCACTCTATATCTCTCTCAGTCACTCTATATCTCTCTCAGTCACTCTATATCTCTCTCAGTCACTCTATATCTCTCTCAGTCACTCTATATCTCTCTCAGTCACTCTATATCTCTCTCAGTCACTCTATATCTCTCTCAGTCACTCTATATCTCTCTCAGTCACTCTATATCTCTCTCAGTCACTCTATATCTCTCTCAGTCACTCTATATCTCTCTCACTCACTCTGTACCTCTCTCACTCACTCTGTACCTCTCTCACTCACTCTATATCTCTCTCAGTCACTCTATATCTCTCTCAGTCACTCTATATCTCTCTCAGTCACTCTATATCTCTCTCAGTCACTCTATATCTCTCTCAACCACTCTATATCTCTCTCACTCACTCTGTACCTCTCCCAGTCACTCTTTACCTCTCTCACTCACTCTGTACCTCTCTCACTCACTCTGTACCTCTCTCACTCACTCTGTACCTCTCTCACTCACTCTATACCTCTCTCACTCACTCTGTACCTCTCTCACTCACTCTGTACCTCTCTCACTCACTCTGTACCTCTCTCACTCACTCTGTACCTCTCTCACTCACTCTGTACCTCTCTCACTCACTCTGT
Organism: Macrostomum hystrix; assembly: GCA_950097015.1. NCBI lineage: Eukaryota > Metazoa > Platyhelminthes > Macrostomidae > Macrostomum > Macrostomum hystrix. The sequence goes on from CATNEN010000013.1 coordinate 889,142, forward strand.
ACCTCTCTCACTCACTCTGTACCTCTCTCACTCACTCTGTACCTCTCTCACTCACTCTGTACCTCTCTCACTCACTCTGTACCTCTCTCACTCACTCTGTACCTCTCTCACTCACTCTGTACCTCTCTCACTCACTCTGTACCTCTCTCACTCACTCTGTACCTCTCTCACTCACTCTGTACCTCTCTCACTCACTCTATATCTCTCTCACTCACTCTGTACCTCTCTCACTCACTCTGTACCTCTCTCACTCACTCTGTACCTCTCTCACTCACTCTGTACCTCTCTCACTCACTCTGTACCTCTCTCACTCACTCTGTACCTCTCTCACTCACTCTGTACCTCTCTCACTCACTCTATATCTCTCGCAGTCACTCTATATCTCTCGCAGTCACTCTATATCTCTCTCAGTCACTCTGTACCTCTCTCACTCACTCTGTACCTCTCTCACTCACTCTCTACCTCTCTCAGTCACTCTATATCTCTCTCAGTCACTCTATATCTCTCTCAGTCAGTCTATATCTCTCGCAGTCACTCTATATCTCTCTCAGTCACTCTATATCTCTCTCAGTCACTCTGTATCTCTCTCAGGCACTCAGCATACCTCGTTATATCTCACTCCCACTGCATGCCATATCAGGCTTAAAAAGCTTTAAAAGCCAATTAAGAGTTGAAGGAATAAATTTGAAACTATGGTATTAGAAGGAATTATAGCGCCTCCATCAAACTGCTCAATGTCGTGTACGAGCGTATAATCGATCAAATCTGTAGTTGATCTCTACAATTTCTAACACATGCCCAGCTATTAACAGTTGCGCAATCAACCTGTCCTCGCGCCGAACCCCCTAGGGGCTTGTGTGTGTGGTCGGCGAGAATTTCACAAAATTTTTTATTTGCTCACCGAAGCTTGAAAACTTAGCTCACAAATTGACAATAAATTTCATATTTTAGCCCGAAGCGGTCTGTCTGAAAATATCGGATAACACAGCTCGTGTCTATGTCCTAAGTATAAAGCAGTCATTAATTTCTAATTAGTGTACTTCGCAGCATCCAGCAGGAAGATGACTGATTGGGAATTTTACAGCAGCAAGAATGCTTTTAGGAAAAAAACTATGTTTGCAGAGATTTAACTGACAACAACAGCTGCTTTTTCTTAGAAAAATATTCCTAGATTGTAATGGGGGTGAGTGGCAGAGCGGGCTAACGCGTTTGCCTCTCGCACCAAGGTCCCTAAGCTCGATTCTGTGGCGAGGGCCGCATTAATTTGGGGCGCAGCAGCGGAGAGAAGGCTTGGGGGCTTGTGGTGCAATTTACACCACTGAGGGTCAACCTCCAAGGCACAGTGAGAGTGTACACAGCATGAAGATGAGAAAGTCAGGGCGGATGTACACACCTGTGTGCATGTGTGCTCAGGAGTCAGGTCTACTGTCACCAAATGATGTGCCATTTCCCACAGCCCTCCTGCAATTATTAATTATTATTTTTTTTTTCCCATTGCATGATATATTGGGAGATAGACGGATGTCTTATACATGGATGGTGTTATTTGTAGACCTCCTGATAGTTTTTCAAATGCGATTGGCCAATCATAAATGTTGATACTATGCGAGCATACGGAGTGACTTTAAGTCAAGCACACAGCGGCGCGTGTCAACAAATCAGTTGTGGTTTAGTTGCCACGTGCCATCAAGTGGGTGTGGCATCTGTAGGCGGCGTGCAGTTCACTGCTTAGTCTGGGCTACTTTTCAATGAGGCTAAGCTGAGACAATTTAGCTGAGACGTGTGTGAGAGAAGGGGAGAAAGTAAGAGAGAGGGTGAGAGTGAGAGAGGGGGTGAGAGTGAGAGAGGGGGTGAGAGTGAGAGAGAGGGTGAGAGTGAGAGAGAGGGTGAGAGTGAGAGAGGGGGTGAGAGTGAGAGAGAGGGTGAGAGTGAGAGAGAGGGTGAGAGTGAGAGAGAGGGTGAGAGTGAGAGAGAGGGTGAGAGTGAGAGAAAGAGGGTGAGAGTGAGAGAGAAGGTAAGAGTGAGAGAGAGGGTGAGAGTGATAGAAAGAGGGTGAGAGTGAGAGAGAGAAGGTGAGAGTGAGAGAGAGGGTGAGAGTGAGAGAGGGGGTGAGAGTGAGAGAGAGGGTGAGAGTGAGAGAGAGGGTGAGAGTGAGAGAGAGGGTGAGAGTGAGAGAAAGAGGGTGAGAGTGAGAGAGAAGGTAAGAGTGAGAGAGAGGGTGAGAGTGATAGAAAGAGGGTGAGAGTGAGAGAGAGAAGGTAAGAGTGAGAGAGAGGGTGAGAGTGATAGAAAGAGGGTGAGAGTGAGAGAGAGATGGTGAGAGTGACAGAGAGATAGAGTGAAAGAGACAGGGTGAGGCATTGTCAAGAGAATGCGGCTAAACGCGGCGTGGAATATTTGTCGCTATGGTTAGTCCCAAAACGGCAACAGGTCCGATATGTCGTGAAAAAAAAAATTTGAAACACAGGCGGCAAAGCAGCCAAAAATGAAAGAGTCATCGGAAGATTTTTTTGTTAATTATCAAAGGATCAACAAAGAGAGACAAACAATGAACTTATGAATGAATTGAATGAGCGCGTTAGCTGTTCAGTTCTCAAGCATGCCAATTATGCCCACTCGATGCAGTCAGTAGTTGGCAGTGCCTGGCGCACTTGGGATTATAGTTGCAGATCTGCACTAACAAAAGCGATAGAATTTGATTATTATCATTATTATTGGGCTACTTGGGGAGAAAAAGAACAACGGACTGGAACGAACAAAAAGACGAACCACCGCTTTTTGCCGAAGCCGCCCCAGGGGCAAAAATTATTATAGTTACCTCTCATTTATGACAACTTTTTTCCCCAAATCCCAAATTCCCTTAGCTTGGAAGGGCTTGGGGGTGGCTGGGGGGCAGGGCCTTCACAGCATGGGATCAAGGAGTGCATTGGGAAAATGTCACCGGGAACTTACAGTTTATAACTGTAGGTGTGGGATAAGTGGCGCTGATGACCCCCCGTTGGTCTACTATGCAGATAAGAGCAAAAAAACCTGAGCAGGCAGGTAACAAAGGGATAAAAACACGGGAAGTAGCAGGCTTAGTGCCCTACTGCATTTGCAATTTCCCAATGCGAAATCCCGCTGTGAGCCTCGGCCTCAGCCTAGTGATGAGAGCTGCAGATAGACTGTCCTCTCTATAGTCTGATTTCTCTATAATTTTCCAGACGCTCCGATTATGATCTTCCGGCTGCTGAGCTATTGTCTAGACAGACTGACAATATATCGAGAAAATACAATTAAAGTGCAGGTGGAAACAGAACACGAGATTATGCGAATGAGAGAAGAGAGACTGGGAGAGAGAATAATGAGCACGGAATATCTGACGAAAGAAGCAATAAGAAGAACAAGAAGACACAGTAATCCAAGACAGAACTCTAGAACTATTCAAAAGCAGACGACAAGACCGCTCAATCAATCTAAAGGCCTATATCCACACCGATAATACAGATCAGTGAAGTAGTGTGGAACGCAGCGTGAGAAAAGTCGGTCGCGGCCAGACCCGGCAAATATTTACTGGGGTTCCCGCACAAACACGAGCAATTGGAAATGGTTAAAAGGAAGGGGAGAATTTAAAATTGGGTCGTGCTCAGTGAGACGGCCCTGTTGATGACGAGTGAGAATTTTGTGCTCAGTCTCAGACTCTCAGACTGTCATGGACAGAAAGAAAAGACAAACAACACTTTGAGAAAGTTTTTATTGATCCACACACTTGGGTAGACTCAATGGGATAACAGTCGATGGTCCAAGAAAAGGGTAAGTGGAAGTAAGTTAAGGGAAAATTATTCTGCTTTTGAGGGAGTTTCAGTTGTGACAGATGTTTGCCAAAGCTTAAGGATCTTGTTTGCATCTCCCCTAATAGAAATAGGTGAGTCCTTTGAGTCTGCGATTGCTGTGAACCTTGGGGGATATCAGAGGGAAAATGGAACCTTTTGCTCAGCTGTTTTCATCATTAACGCTAAATCCCATAAGGTCGAGTCGGGGTCTTCCAGAGGCCATTTAGGGGGGATCGTAAAATCATAATTTTATTATTTAGCTCGCGATGCTAACACACGGATTGAACACAATGATAGGTGCAATAACTTTTTTACCTGGAAGTGGTCCTAAAAATAGAAATAAATGGCTAATTTAGGACTCAAATTTATTGAGACAGGAATGAGAAGGCCAAGAAGAATATTGTTCGCTTTAAAAAATAGCCGACAATTTTACGACCGAAAGAGCATAAACGCTATGCATGCTCACTGTGAATCATGTCAGAAAAGGGAGATTCTCAACTCAGCCTTTTAACTAAAATGATCCCCAAAAAACTTTCATAATCCCAAAATGACTCAAATAATCCTCAAATGACTCTCCTGATCCTCAAATGACTCTCCTGATCCTCAAATGACTCTCCTGATCCTCAAATGACTCTCCTGATCCTCAAATGACTCTCCTGATCCTCAAATGACTCTCCTGATCCTCAAATGACTATCATGATGCTCAAATGACACCCCATGATCCTCAAATGACTCTCCTGATACTCAAATGACTCTCCTGATACTCAAATGACTCTCCTGATCCTCAAATGACTCTCCTGATCCTCAAATGACTATCATGATCCTCAAATGACTCTCCTGATCCTCAAATGACTATCATGATGCTCAAATGACACCCCATGATCCTCAAATGACTCTCCTGATACTCAAATGACTCTCCTGATACTCAAATGACTCTCCTGATCCTTAAATGACTCTCCTGATCCTCAAATGACTCTCCTGATCCTCAAATGACTATCATGATGCTCAAATGACACCCCATGATCCTCAAATGACTCTCCTGATACTCAAATGACTCTCCTGATACTCAAATGACTCTCCTGATCCTCAAATGACTCTCCTGATCCTCAAATGACTATCATGATCCTCAAATGACTCTCCTGATCCTCAAATGACTCTCCTGATACTCAAATGACTCTCCTGATACTCAAATGACTCTCCTGATCCTCAAATGACTCTCCTGATCCTCAAATGACTATCATGATGCTCAAATGACACCCCATGATCCTCAAATGATTCTCCTGATACTCAAATGACTCTCCTGATACTCAAATGACTCTCCTGATCCTCAAATGACTCTCCTGATCCTCAAATGACTATCATGATCCTCAAATGACTCTCCTGATCCTCAAATGACTCTCCTGATACTCAAATGACTCTCCTGATCCTCAAATGACTCTCCTGATCCTCAAATGACTATCATGATGCTCAAATGACACCCCATGATCCTCAAATGACTCTCCTGATACTCAAATGACTCTCCTGATACTCAAATGACTCTCCTGATCCTCAAATGACTCTCCTGATCCTCAAATGACTATCATGATGCTCAAATGACACCCCATGATCCTCAAATGACTCTCCTGATACTCAAATGACTCTCCTGATACTCAAATGACTCTCCTGATCCTCAAATGACTCTCCTGATCCTCAAATGACTATCATGATCCTCAAATGACTCTCCTGATCCTCAAATGACTATCATGATGCTCAAATGACACCCCATGATCCTCAAATTACTCTCCTGATCCTTAAATGACTCTCCTGATCCTCAAATGACTCTCCTGATACTCAAATGACTCTCCTGATACTCAAATGACTCTCCTGATCCTCAAATGACTCTCCTGATCCTCAAATGACTATCATGATCCTCAAATTACTCTCCTGATCCTTAAATGACTCTCCTGATCCTTAAATGACTCTCCTGATCCTTAAATGACTGTCACAATCCTCAAATGACGCTCATCATCCTCAAATTATTAAAATAATAATTCTCCTAATCCTTCCATGATCATCAAATGACTTTCACAATCCTTAAATGTCCCCTATGATCCTCAAATGCATATCATGATACTTAAATGACTCTCTTGATCCTTAAATGACTGTCACAATCCTCAAATAACTCTCCTGATCCTTAAATGACTCTACTGGTCCTCAAATGACTCAAATGACTCAAATGATCCTCAAATGACTCAAATGATCCTCAAATGACTCTAATGATCCTCAAATGACTCAAATGATCCTCAAATGACTCTAATGATCCTCAAATGACTCAAATTATCCTCAAATGACTCTAATGATCCTCAAATGACTCTAATGATCCTCAAATGACTCAAATGATCCTCAAATGACTCTAATGATCCTCAAATGACTCAAATGATCCTCAAATGACTCTAATGATCCTCAAATGACTCAAATGATCCTCAAATGACTTCCGTCATCCTTAAATGACTCAAATGATCCTCAAATGATCCTCAAATGATCCTCAAATGATCCTCAAATGATCCTCAAATGATCCTGAAATGATCCTCAAATGACTCAAATGATCCTCAAATGACTCAAATGATCCTCAAATGACTCAAATGATCCTCAAATGACTCCCGTCATCCTCAAATGACTCAAATGATCCTCAAATGACTCCCGTCATCCTCAAATGACTCAAATGATCCTCAAATGACTTCCGTCATCCTCAAATGACTCCCATGATTGCAAAATGAGTCCCATGATCCTAAAATGAATTTAAGTTACTGTTTTTTTAAATAGTTTTTAACTAGTACGACACCTGTTTTTAAACTAAAAGTAACTAGATAATTACTATTTAACATAATAAATGATGGTTCACTCAAATTTCATTTTTTGATCACGCAAGACTTTCAATTGATCATTTTGTTTGTCTGTTGTCAAACGCGAGCCTGGCACCCGCACAAACATCAAAGGGTTTGTCTTCCGTTTTTTCTCTCTAAAGTTTGACTCTCACTTCAGAATAATTTGATATTAGTCGCTGACATTTATATAACCCTTCTTTACAACTTGTGCAGATACAAAAAGACACACGCACACAGAGACTCAATTAAGAATTCAAATTATTTAACACGGGTATGGACATATTTTTTGTTCTAGAGAATGGTGTCACGCGAAAATACGATACTTAACGGGTCTCAGTGCTATACCTGATCTTTTATATTATATCGCGGGCCATAGCAACCGTGCACAATATGCCACGGAGACCGAGCTCTGCAAACTCCAAGCGCGCATCTTTGCTGACATTTTCGGAATTTGGGGGAGGCCCCGTACGTATAGCAACCAATATTAGCGGATTGGAGCGGAAGTGGAAATGAGATCAGAATTCTAAATCTGGTTGTTAAGATGCGCGTTGAAATTAATAATTAATTTCTTTGATTTCATCATCATTTCTTTCGGATGCAAAATCTTAGATAGTCAAATTATTATTTTTTTCATCCAAGCCTTATCCCTGAATAAGCAGCTGATCACGCAACACACAGCTATATGCATATAATACTCACACACATTGATGAGCACCGAATGAGCAACTAGTAACGTTATTAAATTACTCTACAAATTATGGATGTCACTTTGGTCAAGATAAATTTGTTAGAAAAAACATCTATGCCGCAATGTGAAAAAAGCAGTGGATAATTACTGCGCATACAAATTTGAGTATCAAATTGCTCAACTGTCCCATATACGAGTATTATGTTGCGCTTCTTTCGATGAAACAATAATAAGTATATAGTAGTAATTTGACTCAGAAAATAATGATGGAGATTGAATTCTGATAGCAAACGCATAGTCTCAATAAATAATCATGGCCGATAAAAAAAGATTAATAAAGCTTTATCTTAGGGACAGATGGTGCTCTGTTGATAGAACAAAACCGGTCCGGCTTTTTTCAGTGCCAAATAAAAGAAAAACTTTATTGGTTTATCTCACGACAGACTGGTGTGTGTGAGTGTGTGTGTGAGTGTGTGTGTGAGTGTGTGTGTGAGTGTGTGCAGATGCATAGCCCACTTATTGGGACTCGCGTATGCATAGTGACCCGTGCTCTTGGGCCGAAATAAGTGTTGGGCCAGGCCCAAGAAGTGCGTCCAACACTGCCAAAAATTTGGAGCTATTAGGAAAAAAAAATATCCACTGAAACCGCATTTTTTTTGTCCAAAAGAAAAAATTCATTTTTTTCATTTGCAATTGAAGATTTTTTATTAATCTAATAATAATTGCTGGCCCAATAATGTGAAAACTGATGCAAACAAACGTAACTGACCCAATAGTGTTGTTCGGACAAAATGCGAATTATGTGCTCTAGCATTTTTGAATCGAATTTTCAAAGCCGCTACTGATAGTAGTATTTTCGAATTCGTTTTAGGCGGCTCGCTTTTAAAACTCGCGTTCAATGAGACTGACTCCCCTCTGTATTTCTAATGCACAGTGGCTGTGTGACTAGGAAGTAATGAATGTTACGTTGATTGTGAAACTGTACTTCTGTCCATAAAAATCCCCGACTGCAACTGAATGTGCAGGTATAGCCTTTTAGTTATTTACAATTTATAACGCTAGTTACAGGATGGAGGGTGGGAGCTTTGTTTGACGACAGAATGCAAAATCTAGAATATTCATGCGTTCATATTAGAGATTTTAACACAGTTAAAATTATTGTATTATTCGTAGTGCAATGCAAAAGAGCTATGCGCTTTTAAAGATTTAGTATTTTAGCATTGTCGCATTAGACATTACTAAATTCCCAAATATTTATCTACCAATTTAAAAGAACTTTTAACTAAGATTCAAATTCACTTATGGAGTCCAGAAGCTGACTAAACAGAACAGTGAGAACTCATACTCCTAAAATGAAAACATTTTTGCTCAATGAATCAAAGGCATCGATTCTACAAGAATCAAATTCCAGATGACAAGTTGTGGCACTATGTATTGCCTATATTTTACTAGCGCGCAGCTCTTAAAGGCTGTCTTCAAAATGCCATCAGTTTATCACACATGCAGACTTATGCCTATGGATCATTTAAAAGGGCCTCGTGTTCTGGGGTTGTTGTTGTTGACCTGAAAGTGTTGGGACAGCCTATTGGGGGGCTCTTGCTCTATCCACTGAATTAATCGATAACGCCCCATCTACATTTAATTGGACGCCTTGTTTCACACCCTGTACAATTTCACAAACCCCTAAAATCTTTTACCCGTCTGAACCAGTAAGAAATGAACGACATACAAGCCCTACTAAGCCAAAGAGGGTGGACCCCTGTTCTGTCTTTATTAGCCTAAAAAAAACTAGTGAAAAGCTTTTTAAGTGACTGCTTCGATCCTTAGTATTTTAAGTGACTGCTTCGATCCTTAGTATTTTAAGTGACTGCTTCGATCCTTAGTATTTTAAGTGACTGCTTCGATCCTTAGTATTTTAAGTGACTGCTTGTCGCCACAATGAGGCGACAAGCGAACAAGAAGGGAAGAAAGAAAAAGAAAGACTCTTCAGAATCAGAATACCATCCGAACTTTCGCGTGGAAGTAAGGTTCGACAAGAGGCACCCATCTTATGGCCAAACGAATGTTGTATATTTGAAAGACTTGACATACTCGGGCAAGCTGTGCCATGGCACCAGAGTCTCAATGGCTTGGAAAGCGAAGGAGTGGTTCGGTACCGTCACAAATATGTAAGTAGCAAATTACTTTCCAACATTTGTCTTTCTTTGTTCGCTTAACATTTTGAGACCACTAGCCAAAAGCAATTTTGATTTTCGGAACACTGCTTTGCAGATATGTCGACGTTGATCCGCTTCCAGCTGGTGCAGTTACCTCGGGACTTCGCACTACACTAACAGGTAGGCGGCGAATAAACTTCTGGAATTCACTGAATCAAAAAGCCTATAGCGTATAGATATATTTCACCTAAAAGAGATGCAATATGCTTTATGCAGTTTAGGGAATATGAACGTACTCGAACTTAAATTTGATTTCGTGAAATTTACGGAATATAAAACGCGCCTTTATAAAGAGCATCAAGAACTGTACATTTCGATGCAATCCCAATCTACGATCATTACAGCTGAAGAACTTAGTCAAGGCAAAACTCCCGGCGATTGCTTTGAGGACTATTATATTGGTAAGTAATAAAAGCATTGTCACCAAAATTAAGAAAAAACCCGATTCGATTCGATATTAAAAAACTCACACGTTACAGAAAAGGAGAAGGAGTACATAAATAAACAACTCAGCGAAAAATCCAGTCAGTCCAAGAGAGAAAACTACGCTGATTCTGAGAGACAAGTCAGCTGCCTTGATTCGCTTCCTCCTGCAGCTTCACACACTGCCAAACTGGACGATCTCAGCAGCGCCTCCAATCGATCCGCTGATTCTGAGAGACAAGTCAGCTGCCTTGATTCGCTTCCTCCTGCAGCTTCACAGACTGCCAAACTGGACTATCTCAGCAGCGCCTCAAATCGATCCGCTGATTCTGAGAGACAAGTCAGCTGCCTTGATTCGCTTCCTCCTGCAGCTTCACACACTGCCAAACTGGACGATGTTAGCAGCGCCTCCGATCGACCTGGTGAGTCCCGCTTGACAATGCCATATGAATAAGAGCTAAAACAGACCAATTTCAGCATTGAAATATTAAAAACGCATTTCCTGGAACACTGCTGAAAGACACTAAACAGTCGGCATTTTTCAGCTTAGAAGACAGGGCATTGTTGGGACATGCAGTTCAAAGTGTGTTCTGATAAAACAGGGCATTTTTAGGACATGCAGAACAAAGTGTGTCGCGATAAAACAGGGCATTGTTGGGACATGCAGATCAAAGTGTGTTTCGATTCAACAGGGCATTGTTGGGACACAAGAGATTATGTAAAGTGCATGCAGGAGATAAAAGTGTTCAATGTTTTCTCCCTTGTGTGCAGATTCGGTTGCTAAGGAAAAGAAGAAGCGAGGCAGCAGCGGCAACGGCCCTTCGGCTCCAAAGTCTGTCAAATTTGACGATGTCAGCGGCGCCTCAAATCGATCCGCTAATTCTGAGAGCGGAAGCGTCGGTGTCGATTCGCTTCCTTCTGCAGCTTCACACACTGCCAAACTGGACGATCTCAGCAGCGCCTCCAATCGATCCGCTGATTCTGAGAGACAAGTCAGCTGCATTGATTCGTTTCCTCCTGCAGCTTCACACACTGCCAAACTGGACGATCTCAGCAGCGCCTCCAATCGATCCGCTGATTATGAGAGACAAGTCAGCTGCCTTGATTCGCTTCCTCCTGCAGCTTCACAGACTGCCAAACTGGACTATCTCAGCAGCGCCTCAAATCGATCCGCTGATTCTGAGAGACAAGTCAGCTGCCTTGATTCGCTTCCTCCTGCAGCTTCACACACTGCCAAACTGGACGATGTTAGCAGCGCCTCCGATCGACCTGGTGAGTCCCGCTTGACAATGCCATATGAATAAGAGCTAAAACAGACCAATTTCAGCATTGAAATATTAAAAACGCATTTCCTGGAACACTGCTGAAAGACACTAAACAGTCGGCATTTTTCAGCTTAGAAGACAGGGCATTGTTGGGACATGCAGTTCAAAGTGTGTTCTGATAAAACAGGGCATTTTTAGGACATGCAGAACAAAGTGTGTCGCGATAAAACAGGGCATTGTTGGGACATGCAGATCAAAGTGTGTTTCGATTCAACAGGGCATTGTTGGGACACAAGAGATTATGTAAAGTGCATGCAGGAGATAAAAGTGTTCAATGTTTTCTCCCTTGTGTGCAGATTCGGTTGCTAAGGAAAAGAAGAAGCGAGGCAGCAGCGGCAACGGCCCTTCGGCTCCAAAGTCTGTCAAATTTGACGATGTCAGCGGCGCCTCAAATCGATCCGCTAATTCTGAGAGCGGAAGCGTCGGTGTCGATTCGCTTCCTTCTGCAGCTTCACAGACTGCCAAACTGGACGATCTCAGCAGCGCCTCCAATCGATCCGCTGATTATGAGAGACAAGTCAGCTGCATTGATTCGTTTCCTCCTGCAGCTTCACACACTGCCAAACTGGACGATCTCAGCAGCGCCTCCAATCGATCCGCTGATTATGAGAGACAAGTCAGCTGCCTTGATTCGCTTCCTCCTGCAGCTTCACACACTGCCAAACTGGACGATCTCAGCAGCGCCTCCAATCGATCCGCTGATTCTGAGAGACAAGTCAGCTGCCTTGATTCGCTTCCTCCTGCAGCTTCACACACTGCCAAACTGGACGATGTTAGCAGCGCCTCCGATCGACCTGGTGAGTCCCGCTTGACAATGCCATATGAATAAGAGCTAAAACAGACCAATTTTAGCATTGAAATATTAAAAACGCATTTCCTGGAACACTGCTGAAAGACACTAAACAGTCGGCATTTTTCAGCTTAGAAGACAGGGCATTGTTGGGACATGCAGTTCAAAGTGTGTTCTGATAAAACAGGGCATTTTTAGGACATGCAGAACAAAGTGTGTCGCGATAAAACAGGGCATTGTTGGGACATGCAGATCAAAGTGTGTTTCGATTCAACAGGGCATTGTTGGGACACAAGAGATTATGTAAAGTGCATGCAGGAGATAAAAGTGTTCAATGTTTTCTCCCTTGTGTGCAGATTCGGTTGCTAAGGAAAAGAAGAAGCGAGGCAGCAGCGGCAACGGCCCTTCGGCTCCAAAGTCTGTCAAATTTGACGATGTCAGCGGCGCCTCAAATCGATCCGCTAATTCTGAGAGCGGAAGCGTCGGTGTCGATTCGCTTCCTTCTGCAGCTTCACAGACTGCCAAACTGGACGATCTCAGCAGCGCCTCCAATCGATCCGCTGATTCTGAGAGACAAGTCAGCTGCATTGATTCGTTTCCTCCTGCAGCTTCACACACTGCCAAACTGGACGATGTTAGCAGCGCCTCCGATCGACCTGGTGAGTCCCGCTTGACAATGCCATATGAATAAGAGCTAAAACAGACCAATTTTAGCATTGAAATATTAAAAACGCATTTCCTGGAACACTGCTGAAAGACACTAAACAGTCGGCATTTTTCAGCTTAGAAGACAGGGCATTGTTGGGACATGCAGTTCAAAGTGTGTTCTGATAAAACAGGGCATTTTTAGGACATGCAGAACAAAGTGTGTCGCGATAAAACAGGGCATTGTTGGGACATGCAGATCAAAGTGTGTTTCGATTCAACAGGGCATTGTTGGGACACAAGAGATTATGTAAAGTGCATGCAGGAGATAAAAGTGTTCAATGTTTTCTCCCTTGTGTGCAGATTCGGTTGCTAAGGAAAAGAAGAAGCGAGGCAGCAGCGGCAACGGCCCTTCGGCTCCAAAGTCTGTCAAATTTGACGATGTCAGCGGCGCCTCAAATCGATCCGCTAATTCTGAGAGCGGAAGCGTCGGTGTCGATTCGCTTCCTTCTGCAGCTTCACAGACTGCCAAACTGGACGATCTCAGCAGCGCCTCCAATCGATCCGCTGATTCTGAGAGACAAGTCAGCTGCATTGATTCGTTTCCTCCTGCAGCTTCACACACTGCCAAACTGGACGATCTCAGCAGCGCCTCCAATCGATCCGCTGATTATGAGAGACAAGTCAGCTGCCTTGATTCGCTTCCTCCTGCAGCTTCACACACTGCCAAACTGGACGATCTCAGCAGCGCCTCCAATCGATCCGCTGATTATGAGAGACAAGTCAGCTGCCTTGATTCGCTTCCTCCTGCAGCTTCACACACTGCCAAACTGGACGATCTCAGCAGCGCCTCCAATCGATCCGCTGATTCTGAGAGACAAGTCAGCTGCCTTGATTCGCTTCCTCCTGCAGCTTCACACACTGCCAAACTGGACGATGTTAGCAGCGCCTCCGATCGACCTGGTGAGTCCCGCTTGACAATGCCATATGAATAAGAGCTAAAACAGACCAATTTTAGCATTGAAATATTAAAAACGCATTTCCTGGAACACTGCTGAAAGACACTAAACAGTCGGCATTTTTCGGCTTAGAAGACAGGGCATTGTTGGGACATGCAGTTCAAAGTGTGTTCTGATAAAACAGGGCATTTTTAGGACATGCAGAACAAAGTGTGTCGCGATAAAACAGGGCATTGTTGGGACATGCAGATCAAAGTGTGTTTCGATTCAACAGGGCATTGTTGGGACACAAGAGATTATGTAAAGTGCATGCAGGAGATAAAAGTGTTCAATGTTTTCTCCCTTGTGTGCAGATTCGGTTGCTAAGGAAAAGAAGAAGCGAGGCAGCAGCGGCAACGGCCCTTCGGCTCCAAAGTCTGTCAAATTTGACGATGTCAGCGGCGCCTCAAATCGATCCGCTAATTCTGAGAGCGGAAGCGTCGGTGTCGATTCGCTTCCTTCTGCAGCTTCACAGACTGCCAAACTGGACGATCTCAGCAGCGCCTCCAATCGATCCGCTGATTCTGAGAGACAAGTCAGCTGCATTGATTCGTTTCCTCCTGCAGCTTCACACACTGCCAAACTGGACGATCTCAGCAGCGCCTCCGATCGATCCGCTGATTCTGAGAGACAAGTCAGCTGCCTTGATTCGCTTCCTCCTGCAGCTTCACACACTGCCAAACTGGACGATGTTAGCAGCGCCTCCGATCGACCTGGTGAGTCCCGCTTGACAATGCCATATGAATAAGAGCTAAAACAGACCAATTTCAGCATTGAAATATTAAAAACGCATTTCCTGGAACACTGCTGAAAGACACTAAACAGTCGGCATTTTTCAGCTTAGAAGACAGGGCATTGTTGGGACATGCAGTTCAAAGTGTGTTCTGATAAAACAGGGCATTTTTAGGACATGCAGAACAAAGTGTGTCGCGATAAAACAGGGCATTGTTGGGACATGCAGATCAAAGTGTGTTTCGATTCAACAGGGCATTGTTGGGACACAAGAGATTATGTAAAGTGCATGCAGGAGATAAAAGTGTTCAATGTTTTCTCCCTTGTGTGCAGATTCGGTTGCTAAGAAAAAAAAGAAGCGAGGCAGCAGCGGCAACGGCCCTTTGGCTCCAAAGTCTGTCAAATTTGACGATGTCAGCAGCGCCTCTGATCGATCACCTGAGTTCAGGGGCAACGTCGGGACAGGCGTGATGTTTGAGAAGTTGTCTTTTGTTGGCCATTCTCAATGTTCTATTGAGGCTGACGCATTTTTGGGCGTGGCAGATGATGCTGCAACGTTTGCTCTTCTTGAACCAGTTACTGCAACGTTTACTCGAAGTGGATTGTCTTTTGCTGCTGGTTGCGGTGACCCGTATGCTTTGTCACCGTGTGACTCAGCCCAAGGCCTGGTGGATTCTGACTGTAATCTGGTTAATTGTGAACTAACCGAAGTTCCTGTCGAACATGTTTTACGTGATTTTAGCGATCTATCAATGCCATCTCAGCTTGTGAACTATGTTAGTACCGAAGAAGTAAAACATCATGAAAGTAGTCTTCATTCTCATCACGGTGATATGTTTGGCCCTCAGACGACACATGAAGTTTTACCTGAAGGCGGCTCAACTGTAAGACAAATCGAAGAGAACTCTGAATCTGTAGACTTTGATTTGCCGTGTAAAGCAGAAAAATGTCAACCTAAAGGCAGTGTAGTTTTGCAGAAGTTTGTTTCCTCGATTACCAAGATCCACCACTGCAAGTATTGTGGCAAAATGTTGACAAAAATCTCGAGACATTATAAAACTTCTCACAAGAAGGAATCTGATGTTATGCGCATACTTAAGATGCACAACAAGTCACGCCGAAAGAGGGCGTTTAAAGCTTTAGAAAGTGAAGGCGACTTCGTTCATAATAGAATAGTGTTAGCAAAGCAAGAGGGAGAACTGATAATTGCTAGGCGGCAAAAGGACGATGAAAACAGTCCGGATGACTTTTTGCCTTGTCATACGTGTTTTCAATTCATAAAAAAAGATCTTCTTTACCGACACAAGAATACTTGCTCAGGAAGCCTGCACGATATTCTTGAGGAAGACAGCAATGACAATGAAAGTGAGGATTCAATAGACTCTGCGAAGTCAATGCAGGAAAAAGAAAACCGAAGTGTATCGACCAAATACTGCCAGCAGCTGTCACGCCTTCTATTGTCAAATCCGGCAGCGGGATCGAATCTCTTAGATCCTGAGTCAGAACTCTACAAGACCGTGCTGTCGAAGCTTGCTGCTGACGAGGTTTTTGATGTTATTTGTACGGAGGATCTTATTCTTCGTCTCGGAGAGCGGTATAGATCAAAGCAGAAGAAGCTTAATCGGCAGCATGTTTCAAGCGTTATCAGAGATGCTGCACGCATCTTAATCGAGCTTCGGAAAATTCACGGAAATCATAGCTTGAAGCATTTCTTACAGCCACACTTTTTCGACGACTGGATCGACATAATAAGAAAATTATCTAAAGATGCACCATCATTTGCACTTCGAGCAGGAAATTTTATTCCTCATCTATGCAACATAGTGATTGGAGACGCCATCCGTAAAGGGGATGATAGTTTAAAAAAGTCAACGTCCGATTTCCTTACGTTGAAAACCACGGAGTACCATCCACTTGTCACCGCTAAATGCTTGAAAGAACTAAACGATAAAGCATCACGTCCACAGGACTCAGTGCCTCTGACGGAGGACATCGTCGCCGTCTCTACTTTTATTAAATCCGCAATCGCTAGAACAATTGAGGAGGCAGAAGATGCGCTAAAATGTAGTAAATCGCCAATGCCTCGTTTGTATCGCGAGCTTGTTTACTTGGTAATGACAAAACTAGCATTTTACAACCGACGTCGCTCAAGCGAGATTTCTGAATTGGATTTTGATCTTCTAAAGTCCATGCATCAATCCCACACGCATGAGGATTTGCATAAGTACATGTCACCGCTAGAGCAGAAACTGGCTAGCAGATTAAAAATTGTCAACATAGCAGGGAAGAAAGGCCGCTCCGTCCCAATACTAATTGAACAGCTTTGCTGGAATGGAATCCTTTGCATTGAAAAGTGCAGAAAACAGGCCGGAGTCAAGGACAACAACAACTTCGTATTCGCCATTCCGGGCTACGATGAGTCTGTATACCGCTGTTCAGTTGCGATCGACCAAGTTGTACGCCTCGGTAACTTGGAGTTGAAGAGACCGGAATTACTACGATCAAGATATTTGAGACGCCACTGCGCTACTGTTTCACAACTGCTTGATTTGACGTCAGCAGAACTAGACTGGCTTGCACGGCACCTTGGACATGACATAACAGTTCACAGGCAGTACTACAGAATGCACCAAAACACACTTGAGTTGACCAAAGTTTCACGAATTCTGGAAATTATGGACAGCGGAAAACTTGGTCACTTTAAGGGCCGAAAACTCGAGGACATTACTTTAGAAGAAATGGACAGTGTGCTACCCATCGGAGCCGACGAAATCGACGTAGAAGCCTCTGCGTCCGCTGAACAAAGTAAGCAGCCGAAGCGAAGCAGCAGCAACGATTATTCAAACGATTGCTCGCCTTTAACGGTTGCTAAAGTCAGTCCAAGTCAGTCCAAGAGAGTTGGCCTCAGCAATCAAGGTCCAACGACTGCCCAACATGGCGACAGGTCACCACCGTCCAGCAAAGAAGACGGCATCACAGACAAGTTTTCCCGGAGAGTTGAAAAGGCAAACGCGAAACATTCAAAGGAAGCTTCGAAGTCAGGTGAGGAGACGATAAAATAAAATAAATATCGTAATATATTCAGCTTGAAATCCTATATAAATAGGAGCTAAAGCAGGGCTGATAAACTTTTCGGTGTTAATATTAAAAACGCATTTCCTGGAACACTCCTGAAACTGAAAGACACTAAACAGTCGGCATCTCTCAGCTTAGAAAACAGGGCATTGTTGGGACATGCAGATCAAAGTGTAATGTGATTGTATTGAAGAGCACATTGTTAGGATATGCAGACCAAAATGTGTGTTCTCATTGTGTGAACTCCCTGATAGTGTTTTGACGACATAGTGCTAGGTTATGTTATTGCTGTATGTATGGTAGGTATGGTATGGTATCTTATTTAAGTTAGATATTGCAGTGTTCCGCATTGCCTCATTACGTGCATATGTCTACTTTCCTTTTTCAGCAAAGCGGCTCACAGATGAACAGAAGAAGGATATGTGCGAGGCATTCGCTCACTTCATTCAACAAGGCACTCTTCCTGGGAAGAAGGATATTCTGGAGCTGCGGCCTGATTCGATGGCTAACATTGAATGGAAAAAAAATCAAAGACAATTTGAGGGTAGCAGTGGTTAAGGCTCGCAACAATTAGTAAAAGAAGTAATTCGGCTTTCTTGCTTTTCGGGACTAATAGTTGCAATTTTCTGAATTAAAAAAAGAGCTATTACTTATCAAATGAGATAAGTTACATGACATCAACAAAATGATGCTTCAAACACAGGATATGTGTCGTTTGTATGTAATTTTGTGTAGCAAAGGACTCTGGGTGGACAACATTTGTATCAGAAGGTTTTTTTAAGCTAGTTTATTGGTCTTGCTGTTACTTTTATATTAGTAGACTCAGTCTGAATATTATTGTTAGTAAGATGCGAGGATTTTAATTCAATGCCCTTTTCACTGCTGGTACAACAGTACCAATACAAAACAGTACAACAGTAAATTACGGAAGCTCTGTACCTTTTTGGAAAGGAGAAGAAAAAAGATTTACAGCTATTTACATCAGTAGACACTAGACAATGACCAATAAGGAGTGCGTGCTAGCTTTGCTTTGGGCGGCGGGCGGGTCTAGCTGTCAATATTTGTCATTGTTCTTTTATTTTCATTGTAATTTCATTATCCTTTCAATATTGTCTGTTTTTTTCACGCTTTATGCCCAATAATCAATTCATCGTGAACTTATTCAGATATAATCATTTTAATGTTTTATTAAAAGAAACAGACGAGCATGAGCAGGAAACAATGCCACCTTGCACACACTACTGCTACAGAATGGAATGGATGGCTGGGGAAGGGGCACGGAGCAGCTGATGGGCTACAGGCACTGCGGCACTTTCGATCCGCTTTAACAAGAAAATAAAGGGAGGGAATTTTCCCCAGCGCGATAAAAAGATTCCTTATTGATTTAATGCGTGATAAAATAGGATTAGACAAATAGCTACCAGTTTCTATTGCCATGCTACTTTTGAGACTACTGTTGTCTAATCATTTTATCACTAATTAAATCAATTAGTATGCTTTTATCGCTTTTCGTGTTTAATCATCAGTGATTTATTATTTTCGTGCTTCTTTGTATGTCTCATCTATTTTATCGCCAGTTAAATCAATTATTTCATTTTATTGCTTTCTATGCCTTATCTTCTACTTATCGCAGTTTAATTCAGCAGTTATCATTTTAATCCCTCTTTTAATGTCTAATT
This sequence comes from Macrostomum hystrix, assembly GCA_950097015.1. NCBI lineage: Eukaryota > Metazoa > Platyhelminthes > Macrostomidae > Macrostomum > Macrostomum hystrix. Next base: position 908,389 of record CATNEN010000013.1, read on the forward strand.
ATCCATTTTATCGCCATTTAAATCAATTATTTCATTTTTATTGCTCTCTATGCCTAATCTTCTACTTATCGCAGTTTAATTCAGCAGTTATCATTTTAATGCCTCTTTTTTAATGTCTAATTATCCATTTTATCGCCATTTAAATCAATTATTTCATTTTATTGCTTTCTATGCCTAATCTTCTACTTATCGCAGTTTAATTCAGCAGTTATCATTTTAATGCCTTTTTTTAATGTCTAATTATCCATTTTATCGCCATTTAAATCAATGATTTCATTTTTATTGCTTTCTATGCTTAATCTTCTACTTATCGCAGTTTAATTCAGCAGTTATCATTTAAAGCTTTTTTTTAAGTCTAAAATTATACGAGTATATTTTCACATTTTTTCATCTTTCATATAACTTCTAAATATTTGTCAATTCGATAAATAATTATTCACTGGACATTCACAAACATAATTTTTTTAAATATAATTAATTATCGTTTCTTTATATTAAAGTTTGTTATATTCCCGCTCAGTTTTTTTCACAATGGACCTTAATCTTTCTTAGTGCAGGACCCATTCGACGCACCAAAAATGCGTATTAGACTTCTATTAGTAAGTGGAGAGTGCATTTGATCCTAAAATGTTTTAAAACAGTGTTGGACGCATGTGTCGGGACACGTGTGTGTATAATTTTTCGTGTGTCCGTGCAGTCCCTATAAGTGCCCACTTTTATACAAGTGGCCAATAAATGCCCGGTGCCCGTTTGTGTGTGTGAGTGTGTGTGTGAGTGTGTGTGTGAGTGTGTGTGTGAGTGTGTGTGTGAGTGTGTGTGTGTGTGTGAGTGTGAGTGAGTGTGTCGCAAATAGCCATGCATTAATTCGAGTTCCTTGACCACTTAAGTCCTTATAGCCACTGAGTGAAATATTAGCATACCATGCTAAGGTATAGGATTGAGAGATCATTTATTTATTTGTAACAGTCCATTAGACTTGTGGCTGTTAAACAAATGTTATTGTAATGAAGAAAGTTTTTTTATCACTCAGAAAATTCTGGATAAAAAAGGGAAAAAACTACCTTTTTACACGCACTTACAAACAATAACCAGAAAGCATATCATTGTCCTCTGTCCATCAGTAGCTAATAGGCATCATTCTCCTCTGTCCATCAGTAGCTAATGGGCATCATTCTCCTCTGTCCATCAGTAGCTAATAGGCATCATTCTCCTCTGTCCATCAGTAGCTAATAGGCATCATTCTCCTCTGTCCATCAGTAGCTAATAGGCATCATTCTCCTCTGTCCATCTAGCTAATAGGCATCATTCTCCTCTGTCCATCAGTAGCTAATAGACATTCTCCTCTGTCCATCAGTAGCTAATAGGCATCATTCTCCTCTGTCCATCAGTAGCTAATAGGCATCATTCTCCTCTGTCCATCAGTAGCTAATAGGCATCATTCTCCTCTGTCCATCAGTAGCTAATGGACATCATTCTCCTCTGTCCATCAGTAGCTAATAGGCATCATTCTCCTCTGTCCATCAGTAGCTAATAGGCATCATTCTCCTCTGTCCATCAGTAGCTAATAGGCATCATTCTCCTCTGTCCATCAGTAGCTAATAGGCATCATTCTCCTCTGTCCATCAGTAGCTAATGGGCATCATTCTCCTCTGTCCATCTAGCTAATAGGCATCATTCTCCTCTGTCCATCAGTAGCTAATGGACATCATTCTCCTCTGTCCATCAGTAGCTAATAGGCATCATTCTCCTCTGTCCATCAGTAGCTAATAGGCATCATTCTCCTCTGTCCATCTAGCTAATAGGCATCATTCTCCTCTGTCCATCAGTAGCTAATAGGCATCATTCTCCTCTGTCCATCAGTAGCTAATAGGCATCATTCTCCTCTGTCCATCAGTAGCTAATAGGCATCATTCTCCTCTGTCCATCAGTAGCTAATAGGCATCATTCTCCTCTGTCCATCAGTAGCTAATAGGCATCATTCTCCTCTGTCCATCAGTAGCTAATGGACATCATTCTCCTCTGTCCATCAGTAGCTAATAGGCATCATTCTCCTCTGTCCATCAGTAGCTAATAGGCATCATTCTCCTCTGTCCATCAGTAGCTAATAGGCATCATTCTCCTCTGTCCATCAGTAGCTAATAGGCATCATTCTCCTCTGTCCATCAGTAGCTAATAGGCATCATTCTCCTCTGTCCATCAGTAGCTAATGGACATCATTCTCCTCTGTCCATCAGTAGCTAATGGGCATCATTCTCCTCTGTCCATCTAGCTAATAGGCATCATTTTCCTCTGTCCATCAGTAGCTAATAGGCATCATTCTCCTCTGTCCATCAGTAGCTAATAGGCATCATTCTCCTCTGTCCATCAGTAGCTAATAGGCATCATTCTCCTCTGTCCATCAGTAGCTAATGGACATCATTCTCCTCTGTCCATCAGTAGCTAATGGGCATCATTCTCCTCTGTCCATCTAGCTAATAGGCATCATTCTCCTCTGTCCATCAGTAGCTAATGGACATCATTCTCCTCTGTCCATCAGTAGCTAATAGGCATCATTCTCCTCTGTCCATCAGTAGCTAATAGGCATCATTCTCCTCTGTCCATCAGTAGCTAATAGGCATCATTCTCCTCTGTCCATCAGTAGCTAATAGGCATCATTCTCCTCTGTCCATCAGTAGCTAATGGACATCATTCTCCTCTGTCCATCAGTAGCTAATAGGCATCATTCTCCTCTGTCCATCAGTAGCTAATGGACATCATTCTCCTCTGTCCATCAGTAGCTAATAGGCATCATTCTCCTCTGTCCATCAGTAGCTAATAGGCATCATTCTCCTCTGTCCATCAGTAGCTAATAGGCATCATTCTCCTCTGTCCATCAGTAGCTAATAGGCATCATTCTCCTCTGTCCATCAGTAGCTAATAGGCATCATTCTCCTCTGTCCATCAGTAGCTAATAGGCATCATTCTCCTCTGTCCATCAGTAGCTAATGGACATCATTCTCCTCTGTCCATCAGTAGCTAATAGGCATCATTCTCCTCTGTCCATCTAGCTAATAGGTATCATTCTCCTCTGTCCATCAGTAGCTAATAGGCATCATTCTCCTCTGTCCATCAGTAGCTAATAGGCATCATTCTCCTCTGTCCATCAGTAGCTAATAGGCATCATTCTCCTCTGTCCATCAGTAGCTAATAGGCATCATTCTCCTCTGTCCATCAGTAGCTAATAGGCATCATTCTCCTCTGTCCATCAGTAGCTAATGGGCATCATTCTCCTCTGTCCATCTAGCTAATAGGCATCATTCTCCTCTGTCCATCAGTAGCTAATAGGGCATCATTCTCCTCTGTCCATCAGTAGCTAATAGGCATCATTCTCCTCTGTCCATCAGTAGCTAATGGGCATCATTCTCCTCTGTCCATCAGTAGCTAATAGGCATCATTCTCCTCTGTCCATCGTAGCTAATAGGCATCATTCTCCTCTGTCCATCAGTAGCTAATAGGCATCATTCTCCTCTGTCCATCAGTAGCTAATGGACATCATTCTCCTCTGTCCATCAGTAGCTAATGGGCATCATTCTCCTCTGTCCATCAGTAGCTAATAGGCATCATTCTCCTCTGTCCATCAGTAGCTAATAGGCATCATTCTCCTCTGTCCATCAGTAGCTAATAGGCATCATTCTCCTCTGTCCGTCAGTAGCTAATAGGCATCATTCTCCTCTGTCCATCAGTAGCTAATAGGCATCATTCTCCTCTGTCCATCAGTAGCTAATGGGCATCATTCTCCTCTGTCCATCTAGCTAATAGGCATCATTCTCCTCTGTCCATCAGTAGCTAATAGGCATCATTCTCCTCTGTCCATCAGTAGCTAATAGGCATCATTCTCCTCTGTCCATCTAGCTAATAGGCATCATTCTCCTCTGTCCATCAGTAGCTAATAGGCATCATTCTCCTCTGTCCATCAGTAGCTAATGGACATCATTCTCCTCTGTCCATCAGTAGCTAATAGGCATCATTCTCCTCTGTCCATCAGTAGCTAATAGGCATCATTCTCCTCTGTCCATCAGTAGCTAATAGGCATCATTCTCCTCTGTCCATCAGTAGCTAATAGGCATCATTCTCCTCTGTCCATCAGTAGCTAATAGGCATCATTCTCCTCTGTCCATCAGTAGCTAATAGGCATCATTCTCCTCTGTCCATCAGTAGCTAATGGACATCATTCTCCTCTGTCCATCAGTAGCTAATAGGCATCATTCTCCTCTGTCCATCAGTAGCTAATGGACATCATTCTCCTCTGTCCATCAGTAGCTAATGGGCATCATTCTCCTCTGTCCATCTAGCTAATAGGCATCATTCTCCTCTGTCCATCAGTAGCTAATAGGCATCATTCTCCTCTGTCCATCAGTAGCTAATAGGCATCATTCTCCTCTGTCCATCAGTAGCTAATAGGCATCATTCTCCTCTGTCCATCAGTAGCTAATAGGCATCATTCTCCTCTGTCCATCAGTAGCTAATAGGCATCATTCTCCTCTGTCCATCAGTAGCTAATAGGCATCATTCTCCTCTGTCCATCAGTAGCTAATAGGCATCATTCTCCTCTGTCCATCAGTAGCTAATAGGCATCATTCCCCTCTGTCCATCAGTAGCTAATAGGCATCATTCTCCTCTGTCCATCAGTAGCTAATAGGCATCATTCTCCTCTGTCCATCAGTAGCTAATAGGCATCATTCTCCTCTGTCCATCAGTAGCTAATAGGCATCATTCTCCTCTGTCCATCAGTAGCTAATAGGCATCATTCTCCTCTGTCCATCAGTAGCTAATAGGCATCATTCTCCTCTGTCCATCAGTAGCTAATGGACATCATTCTCCTCTGTCCATCAGTAGCTAATAGGCATCATTCTCCTCTGTCCATCAGTAGCTAATAGGCATCATTCTCCTCTGTCCATCAGTAGCTAATAGGCATCATTCTCCTCTGTCCATCAGTAGCTAATAGGCATCATTCTCCTCTGTCCATCAGTAGCTAATGGACATAATTCTCCTCTGTCCATCAGTAGCTAATAGGAATCATTCTCCTCTGTCCATCAGTAGCTAATGGACATCATTCTCCTCTGTCCATCAGTAGCTAATAGGCATCATTCTCCTCTGTCCATCAGTAGCTAATAGGCATCATTCTCCTCTGTCCATCAGTAGCTAATAGGCATCATTCTCCTCTGTCCATCAGTAGCTAATAGGTATCATTCTCCTCTGTCCATCAGTAGCTAATAGGCATCATTCTCCTCTGTCCATCAGTAGCTAATAGGTATCATTCTCCTCTGTCCATCAGTAGCTAATAGGCATCATTCTCCTCTGTCCATCAGTAGCTAATAGGCATCATTCCCCTCTGTCCATCAGTAGCTAATAGGCATCATTCTCCTCTGTCCATCAGTAGCTAATGGGCATCATTCTCCTCTGTCCATCAGTAGCTAATAGGTATCATTCTCCTCTGTCCATCAGTAGCTAATAGGCATCATTCTCCTCTGTCCATCAGTAGCTAATAGGCATCATTCTCCTCTGTCCATCAGTGAATAATCAAATAATCACAAATAACTGACAGACACGAAAAACACGACTTAATAATTGCTGTTATTTACGATATTTTATTACTTGTTACGATCTTCACGATAAACGAGTATTATTAGCATATTATAAAGCAAATAAGGTGAAACAAATACGAAATTACGTATTTCACAGTACGTAATAAAGGGCTGGTGCATTTACGCAAAATATAAGATGTGCAACTCTCTACTACTAAATAGTTTCCATGGAGACTGTGACGCAAGTTACCAAGTTATACAAATACAAAATAGAGAAAAACACACAAGAATTGTGACGCGTGCCACAGTTAAATATCAAGTGACGCGAGTGTAAAAATGAACATTGACAAAAATGAGAGAAAATTATTTGAAGATCTAAAGTCGAAACAAGCATTTAGCACAAGAAAGAATGATCTAGAAATGGCTCCTGATTCTAGAAAATGTCTGATAGCTAAATAGAGATTAAAAAGTCCTTTGTAAAAAACATGAAAAATGAAAATATGTCCTAAAATTATAATCCGAAAACGCAGAAATATCCTAAAAAGCAGGAAAATCCTAAAAAAGAGTCATCTGAGCACAGAAAAATCCTAAAGAAAAACAGGAAAAATCCTAAAAACAGGAAATCCCAGAACACGCAGTGGAAATGCCTAACATGAAATCTGAAAGCACGCAGCAAAAGCCGCAGGTGAGAAAAAGGCAGCAACAGAAAAAATCGGTCTGAACCCAAGCGATTTGAAGGGCCGCCAACGGCGCCACGAAGAAGATTTTGAGCAGAGAGAAGAGCAGCTGAGAGTGCTGACGGGACATCGCCCAGGAGCTCCTTGGCGGCTGCGGCTACTGGCCGACATCGCCGGCTGCGGGGTCGCCGGTCGTCGACTCGCACGGCAGCATCCAGGAGTCGCCAGAGTTGCCGGAGTCGCCGCCGCAGTCGTCCTGATCCAGCAGCTCCTGCAGGCTGCGGATGTAGGCGATGGCGGCCCTCAGGGTGGCGATCTTGCTCAGCCGCTGGCCGTCATCGCTCGGCACCAGCTGACGGAGCCGCTCGAAGCCCAGGTTGAGCAGCTTGACGCGGTTCCGCTCGCGCTGATTTCGGCGCTGCATCGACGAGGCGGCCGCCGCGGGTCGGGCGACTGCCGACTTGACGGCCTCCGAGCCAGGCTGCTGCTGCTGCTGTTGCTGTTGCTGCTGCTGTTGCTGTTGCTGTTGCTTCAGCTGCTGCGGCCGCGCCGGCGGGAGGTTGCTGCTGCGCTCGCCCAGCGGCTGCCTCGGCGCGCCCGCCGCAGCGGTGTCGCCTGCCCGGAGCTGCTGCAGTCGCAGGAAGGCTGGCACCGGCAGGTGCTGCCTGTCCGCCGCTGCCGCAGAGGCCGAGGCCGAAGCCGCTGTTGACACTGCTGACACTGTTGATGATGACATGGTCACGTGTTCGGCTTGCGTTCTCAAACTTGTGATCCCTGCCGACCTGCCGCCAGCCACGTGGCGCCTCCTTATCTAGCCGGGCCTCGCCCCCTCCCCCTGGTAGCTCTCGCGGGTCCCGGCCGCCTCCCATTGGCTGGCCGACCACCCCCTTCCGATACTGAGTTCCAGAGCGGACAACTCCTTATCCCTTAGTTTGACTCCCATTTTTGGCGCGCGATGCCCTCAAGGTAATCGAAGCGAGTTCTCGTCATCAGCCCGCGATCTGGGAGAGAAGGAGGAAAGGAGCGGCAGAACTGAGAGACAGCGGGCCAGCAGAGTTTCGGGGGCATTGGCCTGAGAACAAGTGGATCTGCGCCAATTCTCGATTACCCCGGCCTGGCCTACAACAGCCCCCCTTGATAGGATTTTAGAACAACAGACGGTCGAGAGTCTATGCTCAGTGTTTTCCCCCCTATCCGCCAGTCTGAATAATATCCCCCTAACAGACGCGCGAGCCAGTCAGACGAAATGAAATGGAATTCCACCCGGCCCACTCGGCCCAATCTGTCGCTTCTTTGCTCGCGGGCCATAACTCATCGACCCTGACAGAAATAGCCTCAAAGCTTCTTATTATTAAGGCTTTGAGTCTGGTGCCTTTGCAGACAGAGTCGGGATGGGGGAGTTAAGACTGCTAAGCTTTGGCTAAAAAATAGGACTCTCTGTTTGATCCCCGACTTAACTACGAGTATATTGCTATATCTATACGTGAGCGGATTCTAACGTTTCTCTGCTTGTGGCAGCAATCACACACGCACACACACACACACACACCAATGTGTAAGCTGGAAAACACTATGACCAGATGCCAGATGGTCCCTTCATCACTTCTCATAAATAGATTCCTGTATAGGTCCACACGCAGCCTATTTGGCTAATATATCAGTATACTATAACAAAGGCCAGTCAATATACATTATTCCCTTTACGTATAAACGCAGACCTATCAATTTGAAATCTGAACTGAAAGTTGATCCAGCATGTGTGATAAGTAATGGCGATTTATTTATGAAAAATTTATGTAATCCTATATCGAATAATCTTAATATCATCTTAAAATTATTTAGTGTTTCTTTTTTATAGTTAATAATTGTTTTGAAGAAACCAGTTATAATATCAAAGGATACATGAAATTTGACAATTAAAACAAAGACATGTGCAGTGACCTAGAGTCAAAGCATGGGAGACTTACGACTGCGTGTCCTTTACTATCTTCCCTGACTCATTTCCCAGTATCTCATCTCCACGTGCCTCATCTTCCCGTGCCTCATCTCCATGTGTCTCATCTCCCTGTGTCTCATCTCCCCATGTCTCATCTCCCCAAGTGTCTCATCTCCCCGTGTCTCATCTCCACGTTTATCATCTCCCTGTGTCTCATCTCCCCGTGTCTCATCTCCCCATGTCTTATCTCCCCAAGTGTCTCATCTCCACGTTTCTCATCTCCACGTGTCTCATTTCCCCGTGTCTCATCTCCCCGGGTCTCATCTCACCGTGCCTCATCTCCCGTGCCTCATCTCCACGTGTCTCATCTCCCCGTGTCTCATCTCCCCGGGTTTCATCTCCCCGTGTCTCATCTCCCCGTGCCTCATCTCCCCGTGCCTCATCTCTCCCGTGTCTCATCTCCCCGTGTCTCATCTCCCCGTGCCTCATCTCCATGTGTCTCATCTCCCTGTGTCCCATCTCCCCGTGTCTCATCTCCCCATGTCTCATCTCTCCCGTGTCTCATCTCCCGTGTCTCATCTTCCTGTGTCTCATCTCCCCGGGTCTCATCTCCCCGTGTCTCATCTCCATGTGTCTCATCTCCCCGTGTCTCATCTCCCCGTGTCTCATCTCCCCGTGCCTCATCTCCATGTGTCTCATCTCCCTGTGTCCCATCTCCCCGTGTCTCATCTCCCCATGTCTCATCTCTCCCGTGTCTCATCTCCCGTGTCTCATCTTCCTGTGTCTCATCTCCCCGTGTCTCATCTCCCAGTGTCTCATCTCCCCGTGTCTCATCTCCCCATGTCTTATCTCCCCAAGTGTCTCATCTCCACGTTTCTCATCTCCACGTGTCTCATTTCCCCGTGTCTCATCTCCCCGGGTCTCATCTCACCGTGCCTCATCTCCCGTGCCTCATCTCCACGTGTCTCATCTCCCCGTGTCTCATCTCCCCGGGTTTCATCTCCCCGTGTCTCATCTCCCCGTGCCTCATCTCCCCGTGCCTCATCTCTCCCGTGTCTCATCTCCCCGGGTCTCATCTCCCCGTGTCTCATCTCCATGTGTCTCATCTCCCCGTGTCTCATCTCCCCGTGTCTCATCTCCCCGTGCCTCATCTCCATGTGTCTCATCTCCCTGTGTCCCATCTCCCCGTGTCTCATCTCCCCATGTCTCATCTCTCCCGTGTCTCATCTCCCGTATCTCATCTTCCTGTGTCTCATCTCCCCGGGTCTCATCTCCCCGTGTCTCATCTCCATGTGTCTCATCTCCCCGTGTCTCATCTCCCCGTGTCTCATCTCCCCGTGCCTCATCTCCATGTGTCTCATCTCCCTGTGTCCCATCTCCCCGTGTCTCATCTCCCCATGTCTCATCTCTCCCGTGTCTCATCTCCCGTGTCTCATCTTCCTGTGTCTCATCTCCCCGTGTCTCATCTCCCAGTGTCTCATCTCCCCGTGTCTCATCTCCCGTGTCTCATCTCCCGTGTCTCATCTCCCCGTGTCTCATCTCCCGTGTCTCATCTCCCCGTGTCTCATCTCCCCGTGTCTCATCTCCCCGTGTCTCATCTCCCGTGTCTCATCTCCCCGTGTCTCATCTCCCCGTGTCTCATCTCCCGTGCCTCATCTCCCCGTGTCTCATCTCCCGTGTCTCATCTCCCCGTGCCTCATCTCCCCGTGTCTCATCTCCCGTGTCTCATCTCCCCGTGCCTCATCTCCCCGTATCTCATCTCCCCGTGTCTCATCTCCCCGTGCCTCATCTCCCCGTGTCTCATCTCCCGTGTCTCATCTCCCCGTGCCTCATCTCCCCGTATCTCATCTCCCCGTGTCTCATCTCCCGTGTCTCATCTCCCCGTGCCTCATCTCCCCGTGCCTCATCTCCCCGTGTCTCATCTCCCGTGTCTCATCTCCCCGTGCCTCATCTCCCCGTATCTCATCTCCCCGTGTCTCATCTCCCCGTGCCTCATCTCCCCGTATCTCATCCCCCGTGTCTCATCTCCCCGTGTCTCATCTCCCCGTGTCTCATCTCCCGTGTCTCATCTCCCCGTGTCTCATCTCCCGTGTCTCATCTCCCGTGTCTCATCTCCCCGTGCCTCATCTCCCCGTGCCTCATCTCCCCGTGTCTCATCTCCCGTGTCTCATCTCCCCGTGCCTCATCTCCCCGTATCTCATCTCCCCGTGTCTCATCTCCCCGTGCCTCATCTCCCCGTATCTCATCCCCCGTGTCTCATCTCCCCGTGTCTCATCTCCCCCGTGTCTCATCTCCCGTGTCTCATCTCCCCGTGTCTCATCTCCCTGTGTCTCATCTCCCCGTGTCTCATCTCCCGTGTCTCATCTCCCCGTGTCTCATCTCCCGTGTCTCATCTCCCCGTGCCTCATCTCCCCGTATCTCATCTCCCCGTGTCTCATCTCCCCGTGCCTCATCTCCCCGTATCTCATCCCCCGTGTCTCATCTCCCCGTGTCTCATCTCCCCGTGTCTCATCTCCCCGTGTCTCATCTCCCGTGTCTCATCTCCCGTGTCTCATCTCCCCGTGCCTCATCTCCCCGTGCCTCATCTCGCCGTGTCTCATCTCCCGTGTCTCATCTCCCCGTGCCTCATCTCCCCGTATCTCATCTCCCCGTGTCTCATCTCCCCGTGCCTCATCTCCCCGTATCTCATCTCCCGTGTCTCATCTCCCCGTGTCTCATCTCCCGTGTCTCATCTCCCGTGTCTCATCTCCCCGTGCCTCATCTCCCCGTGTCTCATCTCCCCGTGCCTCATCTCCCCGTATCTCATCTCCCCATGTCTCATCTCCCCGTGTCTCATCTCCCCGTGTCTCATCTCCCCGGGTTTCATCTCCCCGTGTCTCATCTCCCCGTGCCTCATCTCCCCGTGTCTCATCTCCCCGTGTCTCATCTCCCAGTGTCTCATCTCCCCGTGTCTCATCTCCCCGTGTCTCATCTCCCCGTGTCTCATCTCCCCGTGTCTCATCTCCCCGTGTCTCATCTCCCCGTGTCTCATCTCCCCGTGTCTCATCTCCCCGTGTCTCATCTCCCAGTGTCTCATCTCCCGTGTCTCATCTCCCAGTGTCTCATCTCCCGTGTCTCATCTCCCGTGTCTCATCTCCCCGTATCTCATCTCCCGTGTCTCATCTCCCCGTGTCTCATCTCCCCGTATCTCATCTCCCCGTGTCTCATCTCCCCGTGTCTCATCTCCCCGTGTCTCATCTCCCGTGTCTCATCTCCCAGTGTCTCATCTCCCGTGTCTCATCTCCCGTGTCTCATCTCCCCGTGTCTCATCTCCCAGTGTCTCATCTCCC